>JAFIRS010000848.1:0-525973 GCA_018342105.1 Gonioctena quinquepunctata | reverse complement strand
CCCTCCCTTCTAGCAAGGGATAAATACACTTTAAAAAGATAAAATTTTGTTGAAAACTCATGTGGAATGAAAAATATGACCATGTTTCCTCAACCATGAAAATGAAAATTTTATTAGAAGGTTTTCACAACAGGGGCCAATATCAAATCAATCATTTCAAAACCCCCCTACCTCTTAGACAAACTTATGAAACTTTGGGACTATACAACTGTCTGAAAGGCTGAATTCTTTGTATCCTAGGCACACCCCACGATTTAAGGGAGCTTTTCATACAATGCAGGAAATTTTAATTTATTCCTGGCACATTGTCCTTCAAAACCGGCATCTTTAAAAAGCATTCGTCCGGAGTCTTTCAAATGAAATTAGTAAATTATAATAAATGTGAAAATTTGTTTTGTGTCAAGGAGGCATTCAGTGTTTTATACTGTCGCGGCATTGCGCTGTATTTGCGTAGGGAGAGAGAAAGTTCTTTTCTTCCTTTTCACCTCAATTATTTTTTATTATTATTAAAACTCTATGCAATTTTTTAACGGATTTTATAACTGTCACCAGTATATGTATAAAATCTTTTTTTTTGTTGTTGTTGTTGCGAACTATTTATGTTCATAACTATGTTTTTTTTTTTGTTGGTTGCATGGAAGAACGGCTGTAGAAGTTCGCCAACACTTTAAAACGTTGTTATCCACTTTTATCTTCAAACAATAAAGACGATATTATTATTATTATAATTATTATTATATCATAATGATCCACAGAATATGTGAATGTTTTCTATCAGAAGAGCATTTAAATAAGGAATTGAATATAATTAAACAAATTGCAGCCAATAACGAATATAACGTTCTTTAGTTGACAGCATTCATAAAAAACTCTATAAAAGCAATTCTGAAAGTTTATTCTCCCGATTCAAATACAAAGTCAAATTTCAGGTTTATTACTCATTTCAGCAAACCTTAGAATATTTCTAATTATTCAGACATGAGATATTGATATTGCTCAATTGACTAATCTGGAGTATATAAACTAACTTGTGATACTTTTCAAGTTTTACATAGGATAAACAGGTAGAACTTTCAAGCACCGCATATCTGAGCATAGAAACAGTTTTATTGAGGGGCAAATCTATTTCAATTTTCGCTTACCATCTCCTGACTGAAAAGCATTGCTTTGCTAATTATTTTAAACTTTTACATGTAAGAAAAAAAGTCAAAAACTCAATCTCCTAGAAAGCCCTAAAGACAAAATTCACAATGCTTATTAAAGGACCAGATTAATTTGAATAATTCGCCCCTTTCAAATATGTTTTACTAGAAATTGAATAATCCCCGTCAAATAATCAATTAATTACGTATATCCAACTGACTAGCTGCTCCTATTATTTATATCAAACCCAGTAATTGTGATTCAGTTTATCCCCACTTGAAAATCTATACACGTGCCGTGGGTTTTGTAAACCAATTTTCTTGAAAATCGTAGTGAAGTGTTTTTAATGTACTCTAATTAGGATTTTCATCAAGTATCGCCCGCGTCCATTCAAAAATAAATTTTTTATTTCGAAAAATATTTTCCAAAGTTTGTCAAAGTAACTGCAGGGTTCCAATATTTCCTCAGGTTTTGTGCCATGGGTTTATCCCCACAATCCAAATGCAATACCAAACATCGTTCTGCTCCATCGAAATAATACCGCAGGATATACCTTCGTCGGCACTCAAACTGGCGACTTTCAACAGTAGGCCTTCATCATTTCCATTTATCTCTACAGCTACTGTTCCCACTTCGAGATATTAGTAGTAGTAGTAGTAGATAGTACTGAAAAACGCAAAATGTGTTAGGATCTCAGAGGAGAAGAAAGTACCAGTTCAGAATCTTCTAACGAATAGTCATTTACGTACTTCTTCAGAAAGTCTAGTGTTTCCGAGCTAAAAAAAAGCATATGAAAGTTGATTTGTAGTGGAAGATATGACATTGTATATCAGGTACCAAAGATATATTCATGAAGAATGTGTAGGACTGACTAAGCACGATTGAAATGAAGAATTCATTCGTAATGAAAAAAAAGCTTAGGTATCGTATGTTTTGTTTGTTTTTCGTCAATTCCTTGAAAACGTTTTTGATAGTAGTTCCGTTTCCAAATAAAACAGAAATCTAAAGTGTTTTTCAAAGAACTACAGTAATCTTTTATTAAAATGAAATGGGCCTAATTTGGTATCCGCGTGGGCCTTGTTAGGAATACCATGTTCTTAAAAAGTCCAGGAAGAAATCTCAAGAAAAAAAGTCAAACAATCATTATACTTCGAATTCTGGGATCATTTCCATGTGATATGTTCAGAGATTTCTATGAATAAAAGTATTGGCATTCTATATCGTCAGGATGTGGAAGTTTTCCATCGTAATCTAAGAGAATGTGGAATACGTGATCCTTTTATTCCGATGATTCAAGGGTCTATGTGAAATCGATTTAAGTTTTATTATTTTTTAATATTTCATTATTCTCTACAGTCTGTTAATAATGACTTCCATGGGATTGATATCATTCTGCCTTATGATAAAGGTATTCAATCAATCTCCATATTATCAGTATAAATATCTGTGATGACTATACGGAACTGTTGACGAATACGAATATGGTATATACTTAGAGTAAACTGTAAAATAAAATTTCCAATGGAGGTAATTTCTGAAATCTTTAATATATATGGAACAAAAAAATAATGAATACAAGTTCATTAAGCAAAACTCTGACTAAACTTCATAGAAATTTATATTAACCAAAATTTTTCGAGTGTCGCCTTCATTTTGCGGCAGATTTTCCGATATACACCGTTCGATTACATTGTAGAGGCTTCTCGTTTATTAATTCCGGGAATTTATTCCGTGGGCTGACAATTTGGGAACTTTGAAACTGATTCACATTGTTCCACATAATTAACAAATGAAACTTTTCTTCTGGTATGTTTTGGATATGGTACATATATTTTAATCCTTTTTGGCGCTTAGAGAAAATAGTTCCAGCAAAAGACACATATGCTCTTGGACGTTTCCAATATTGCTTTAGATTATCAGTGCACAAACTACTGATTTGATTGAAAAAATATCGTAATTTTCACCGGAACGATGAACAGGGTGTGTGAAATCCGAGTGAGGATTTATTAATAGGTAATAGTTGGGATGAATCTGGATAAAAAAATCCCTTAACACTTCCCTTTAAACTCTATAATTTGCACGATAAAAATTCCAAATATTTTTCTTCCAAGTTTTAGCACTACGAAAGGTTGTACTTGAAAACGCTGTGGTAGCCATCTCTGTACGAGACAAGTCAAGCCTTATGAGGTTCTTGAAAAAATATCATAAAGAAGGATATAGGAAGAAAATTGATATATTGAAAAGGGGAACATTCTCAATTTAATATTGACTAGAAAGATTTTTCTGTGAATTGGATATACTTCATAATGTTCATGAAATGTTGAAATGAAAAGCGAATGTCCCTAAGAGAAAAGATGACATCAGGGTTAGAAAGTGGGTAGAAAAAACATATGTTTATCGATGTTACTCTTCAATGTTTATTGCTTTCAGGTCCGAATTTGTTTTTTCTTTAGTTCCAGTTTCACAAACAATTGGATAATTGAAACTCACTACCCGATTTCTATGTTTTTTCAATGTGAATCTCACCTTCATACTATAATTGAGAGGGAAATTTTTCAATGGTGATCACCAACATTTTTGAGAGTGTGGGTTGAGTCTCATCCAATCAATCAAAACAAAATATCAATCAATCAATCAAAGCATAATATAGTACCACAGAACGTCTGTAAAGGACATCAAAGTGATTCAGGAAGTGATTTGAAAAAAAATTGCGGGCGATAGAAAAATGATTCCTGATAAAGCGATGAATAATGATAAAACCTGTATCGTAATATTTTTATTGGAAGTTTTATATTCCAGATTGAGTGTACGATGTCAATTTATTTTGAATCAAATAAGCTCAAAATTTATACTCATCGAGAATATCACATTCCTCTCTTGTAACTTATATTCAACCATATAACCTCTATCCTTGATTCAATTCAAACCAGCTCAGTTCATTTTACGAGAGCTCCTTCGGAAAATGTTGTTGTGACGAAGTGTGTTGTTTGTTTTTCATTGAGTGTTTCGAATATACTCTCTCCATAGGTGTCCAATCAGTTTTAAAACGGCAAAACAATGATCGTCTTCTGATATAGCCTTCATTGCAGATGGAACACACAACATTCCTGTATGATATGATATTACCTTATCAAATTGCCGGTGTAACAGCGTCAATCTGAGAAAACGAGTTTGAGTACGGTCATTATTTATTTTCTAAGGAATTATGTTTTTCTTGAGCTTCAAAAAAATATCCAAATTAACGTTCTACTACAAATCTCGGATCATATGGTGTTCGATGATAATTGAGGTATAGTATCGCATCAGCGCATGGATTGTTATTTGAATGTTTTCGAATTCTATTGAAATATATTCTCCATCAGTAATCGAGAATGCCCATGGATAGAAGATTATGTTCGAAGCTCATAGATTGAGAGCTTCTTCACTGCGATATTAGGAGATCTATAGTGTATATCCTTATGTTGAGTAACAGTTTTGTCCCCACCAATAGACTCAGCGGATCATACCGATATTGTTCTTGTGTTTAGTGAGTCTACAAGACCAATTATGGTTCCCAAGTTTTTCTCCTGTCCTGATTCGGATGAAAATTTGGCGATGGTTTCTTGACAAACTCTTTGATCTGTCTTCTTCTTGGTGACTTGTTTCTTCATGCTCAAGATCTATTTACCACCTATGAACGGATGTTTGTTTTCAGTAGCGTTTCTAATATGCCTCAGTGGTTCAGTGCCATTCAGAGCACATCGTTCCCCTCCTCGGGCTGATGAAACAGCTTCTTTGTTGCCCTTGTTTCATGTGGTCCCCACGCTATATACAATATACTACTCCGATTTCGTAGGAATCACAGTTAATTCCTGACAAATTCTGAAATAATTCGCATGAAACTGGTTGCTCTCATAGCTACATGGCTTTCAGTGTCAATGGCAATGGCCTTTTTATCGAACTCTCCTACACATAATAACTCTGCTGCCTGAAATATCATGAAAAATTCACCAAGCTGAAGGATATTATGTTCTTCGTTTTCCTGCTCTCACAACTTCCTCAGTTTTTGAGCTATCTGCATAAGAGATAAATCCAACAGTAATTGAGGTCAGCCTTCCACGATTCTTGGCCTGATATAATTGTTTTGATTTTTTCACAAAGACATGTGGGGGATGCCCAAACGAGACACTATGGAATAATTCCAGGATATTCCAATGGAATGGAAAACAATGATCGTGATTCTTTAGTTTCATAGGAGCATTGATTTTTCCGCGTCATTTATAAGCGCAAATCATTTATATCACTAGAATCTATTATTTGCACCCAAGAATACCAATAGAATAACATTTCGCTCCATCTAGTTCTGTCGTGTTATCTAAATACTTGTTGAATCTAGAAGATCCAACAGTAAATACTTCACGAATTGAGTGAAATATCATAGTGTTAGCGGAGAGACATTTTCTCAGAAACTTCCATTACACAAGTTAGGCAGTTAGTTGAAATTTTGCAGTTAGCGTTGCTGAGGGTTGGGAAGGTGGTTACAGGTTCTGTCAGAATATATTTTCCTTGATCTGTGCTCCATAATCTCTACGTTTAGTGATATACGACTTGAGGAACAACAACAAACAAATATTATTCATCTTTCATTCGAAGCTACAATTTGACTGATATATAATATTGTTATTGATAACATATAATAAGTATGGAAAATCACAAAAGAAAGATAGAGCTGCGAGTCAACCAATAAGATATTTGACTATATATATATATATATATATATATATATATATATATATATATCATAAAGATATCAAAAAGTTCAAAATTCCGACCAAAACCCCTATGGAAATAGGAAAGTTCACTCGGCTATTGAAAAAAAGTACGCAAGTATACAGGGTGTAACTGAATAAGTGTAAAACATTTAAGGAGGTGATTCCTCATCGAAAAAAAGATAGGATCTTTCATATAAAGAAACTTCATTGGAGCATCCCTTGTTAAGAAACAGCCCCTTAAAGGGGGTACATAAAATTTGTATAACAATTTTTTTCACAAGCACTGAAAAAGTTACAATATTGAAATTAACCTGACGTTTTGTACTACCAAAAGACACTTAGCCAGTAATTTATTTGGTTTACCCCATGGTTTGTAAGGGTGAAAACGCAACCCCTAAAATTTATTTCCAATGTAACTTTTGTCTTATTATTTGTTTACCATTTAAAATTTATTTCCGATAGCCTGTTTCATTCTAAACAAAAATGTCTCTTGGGTTTTTTGCCCAAAATAAACCAGTAAGCAGCAAAACATTATTTTACGAACAACTACAGAGATACATCGTCATAAATGCGAACTGGATTTATTGTTATTTTGTAGTTAGTACCTGCATTAAACGATTGAAGGGTAATAAACAAAACTAAGTTATTAATAACAAAACACACAACATGTAGAAATCATAGTGAATGTTCAATATGTCTACCTTCAAACATTACGCATGCGTCTAGACGTCGGCGCATTGAGCCACGTATTCGCTCAAATATTCCTGGAGTCTCTCTGATTACCCTGCACGCATCGATGATGCGGTTTCTTAAGTCCTCTACATCGCGAACAGGGATACGATATACCAAATGCTGTGAATGGCCCCAAATAGAAATCGAGAGGATTGAGATCCGGGGATCGAGCGGGCCATTTATGTGGTCCTCCTCGACCTATCCACTGATTTGCATATGTTTCAGTTAAATGCTGACGTGCTACTTGACTAAAATGGGCGGGAGCCCCATCATCATAAAAACATATCCCTTCTGACGCCCAAAGGAACTTCCTCCAGCGTACTGGATGCACTTCTCTTAAAATTGAACGTATGCCTCACCATTTAATCGAGGAGGTAGAAAATGAGGCCCAATTAAATCATCCCCAATAACTCCGAGCCACACGTTAAGAGAAACTGTTCTTGATGGCTGTTTCGACAATAGCGTGAGGGTTTTCATCAGCCATATGTGGTAATTATGAAAATTAATAATCTTGTCCCGAGAAAAACTACATTCGTCTGTGAATTCTATCGTCTTCAGAAAGTCACAATTTCTTCTAATCATTTCCAGCATCCAATTGCAAAATTCAAGACGGTTCGGAAAGTCTCGCGGTAACAGTGCCTTGTACTCGTTGCAGATGGTAAGGGTATAAGAGTTGTTCCTTTAAAATTCGAAATACCGTCATATGATCAACATTTAGCTGGAAAGCAATCTTTCTAGTACTGGTAGTAGGTTGTTCTTCAATCAAATTAAGTACTGCTTCCTCAAGCTGTGGTGTTCGTATTTCTCGATGCGACCACAATCCTGCGTTCTTTGTCGAATGAACCATATTCTCGTAATCGTTGATGAAGTCGAGCAAATATTCTATGTGAAGGATGCTGCCGTTGAGGATACATTTCAGCATATCTCTGAAGCTTCTAACCCATTCCTACGACAGACCGTAAACGTAATGCATATCAGCCATTTCCTCATTTGTGTATGCCATTTTATTAACAAGTGAATTATTAAAGTAACAAATTAAGAACAGAACAACAACACACAATTGGTATTAATTCAATTTCGAAAATTCCCAAACTGACAGCGTCATACCAATTTAATTGTCACTATCGCTAATAGCGACCTACTAGATAGATTAGTTTCGTATTTTCGCATTTATGACGATGTATCTCTGTAGTTGTTCGTAAAATAATGTTTTGCTGCTTACTGGTTTATTTTGGGCAAAAAACCCAAGAGACATTTTTTGTTTAGAATGAAACAGGCTATCGGAAATAAATTTTCAAATGGTAAACAAATAATAAGACAAAAGTTACATTGGAAATAAATTTTAGGGGTTGCGTTTTTCACCCCTTACAACCATGGGGTAAACCAAATAAATTACTGGCTAAGTGTCTTTTTGGTAGTACAAAACGTCAGGTTAATTTCAATATTGTAACTTTTTCAGTGCTTGTGAAAAAAATTGTTATACAAATTTTATGTACCCCCTTTAAGGGGCTGTATCTTAACAAGGGATGCTCCAATGAAGTTTCTTTATATGAAAGATCCTATCTTTTTTTCGATGAGGAATCACCTCCTTAAATGTTTTACACTTATTCAGTTACACCCTGTATAGACAGTACTTACTTGGGCTTCAATCTCAGTATAACTCAGTATAATTATAAAAATAATTAATAATTATTCATATAATTCAACTTCATATTCGAGGGATGTTAAAATTCAGTCTGACCGGACATAGCTTGGACGATTTTTGCAGGTTATGGTCCAGTCAGTGGGACTTTTTGCCCTACAGAAAGTAGGGTTGCAACGATTTTTTTTCTGTTATTTAGTTCTGGGCCCCGATGAAAAAGCTATGTTTTCGTCCTCGGGGGGTCGACGCAGTCGGCCATCTTGGATTAACGGTTGATTCTACAACAAAAATGTATACATATTGAAGAAGACTGAAATTCACACATTTTTTGTATGAACACTAATTCTGCATTTCTTAATATTTTTTTGTGGTCCATATTCGTCTTTATTGTCAGTGTTAACCTCTAACCCATTTTCTCCCCTAAGAATATGGGCTTCCATCCATGTCAATGCCGTCGTCGTTCTCGGTGATGACCTCTGGTTCATTCTCGCATGGTTCATCGTTGCAGAATCCGCATACAACAGAGATATTCATTTATTGATGAAGTAGTAAATCTCAATTCTGGTTGGTCGCTAATCACGAGTCAGGAAAATACTGTGCATATCTAAAATAAGTAAACGCTCCGGCGTTTTCGTACTAGAGATATAAAAAAAAAAAAAAAGTTATTTGCAATCAAAAGATATTCCCAGTTATCCAGTTTAGTCTACCAATTACTAATTTCAATAACTGCTCAATGAGTTGGCCTCAATTTTAAATGGGAATTATCGACAATAAATTTTGCGTAGTAAATCATTAAATTAGCATAAATTGTCTGTCAAAGCGATTATCTGATTTAACGAAATCTTGAAAATGAGTCCAGGAAAATAGTAATGGAAAGATAATGAAATGAAGCCAGGATCCTTAAAAAAGAGGTCAGTCTTCATTAGAAAAATATTTGCTGAATAGTTAATGATCAGAAAATGAATAGTTAAAATAAGACTTGGTAGTAGGTGTACCTACCTAAAGAACTCAATTATCCTGATATACTGTGTGTATGTGAACATTGGATGAATAAAGTGCAAAATGAAGTAACATGTATAGACGGATATGAAAATGTAAGTACCTTTTGTAGAAAAGCTCATATACACGGTGGAGTTGAAATATATGCAAATAGTAAAATAAGTGGAAATTGCAAAGAAATTAATGTTAGAAAGTTTTGCATAGAACTCGATTTCGAGATTGTTGCTGTGTCTATTGATGAACACTTATGTGTTGCTTGCATATACAGATCTCCGGATGGATCTACTGATAATTTTTTTCTAAATCTATCCACATCATTAATGGAAATTATTGAGTGGAGCAAATATCAAGTAATAATGGGAGACCTAAATATAGACAAACTAACGCAAGATAAAAACAGCAAAGAGTTAAATTATATATTCGAATCCTTCAGTCTGAAGTCTCTAATAAATGAACCCACGCGAATAGACAGAAGAAATGGTTTTAATTCTCGTACTGCAATTGACTATGTTGTTACAAACGAGGGAGTTAAGGAGGAATGTGAAGTTTTGAGCCCCACATAAGCGATCACAAAGCACAAATATTGAAAATTGTACTTCCCTATACAAGCAAAATAGATGAAGTAAAGAATGAAAAAGTCATCAGAACTTTCTCAGAACAAAACATGTTGAGTTTTCAACATTACTTTAATAAAGACAATTCACTATATCTGTGCTCAAGTGACAATATAAATGATTACTATAGACTATTTATGGAACATTTCGAATGGGCTCTAGATGTAAGCTGCCCAAAACATAAAACCACTTCAAAAAACAAAAATAAAAATACGAGTAAAGAGATTCAAAAGGAAATTGATGATCTCAAGTTTCTTTATTACATATCAAATAATTCAAGATCAGTCTTGACAGATTCCTATAAAAACACAAGAAGAACATTAATAAAAGAATAAATGATTTAAAAAAGGTAGAAAAAACAAAAATAAAAATACGAGTAAAGAGATTCAAAAGGAACTGTGGAGAATAGTAAATGACAGGCTAGGGAAAACATCAAAACATAATATCAATCTGATGATAACAATAATATAATAAGTGATGTTACCGAAATCAGTAATTTATTTGTGAATTATTTCACAACATCTGTGCATGAAAAACTAGATACATACTTCGGAAATAACAAATCCCTGGCATGCACAATACCAAAACAAAACATTAAACATACAATTTTTCTGGAACCTTTTACAAGCACAGAGGTAATCCAAATAATAAACAATTTGAAAAACAAAAACTCAATGGGCATGGACGAAATCTCTATCAAACTATTGAAGTTTTGCAAAAAGGCACTATCAGAATCCATAGCCTTTCTTTTGAACAAATCTATAGAGTTAGCACAGTTTCCGGATGATCTAAAGCTTGGTAAAGTGATCCCAGTATATAAAAAAAATAATCCACAAACAGCCGAAAACTATAGACCCATAGTACTACTCAGTCATCTTTCCAAACTAACTGAAAAAGGTATTGCATATAGGTTATACAATTTTCTCGAAAAATACAATATTCTATCCCCTTCTCAATTTGGATATCGAACAGCAAAATCAACTGAACTAGCCACCATAGAATTTACTCAAACTATCTATAAACATCTAGATACAGGAAGGAAAGTAGCTGGTGTTTTCTTATATCCAACAGAAAAATTAGTGTGTCTATAAAAGAGGTATTGTCAACCGAAAAATGTGTCGATATTGGTGTGCCTCAAGGCTCTGTATTGGGGCCACTTCTTTTCTTAATTTTTGTGAACGACCTTCCAGATTATATTACAGAAGGGCAGATTTTTATGTACGCTGATGACACTTCTATGATAATCGAGGCATCCACCATAAGAGAATTGGATCTAAAAATGGAAAAAATCACAAAACAGTTTGAATCCTGGTGTCAACAAAATTCACTCATGGTAAATAAATCAAAATCGGTATGTGTTTATTTTTCCAATATGAACAGGGACATAACCCACACAATAAACAGTATAGAATTCAAAGGAAGCACACAATTTCTAGGAACTGTCATAGACAGCAAACTACACTTCACACTGGAAATAGACAATATATGTTCCAAACTTGCAAGAGCAACCTTCGCGATCTTGAACCTGAAGAAGGAAATAGATATGAAAAATCTAATAACAGCTTACTACTCCTTAGCATACTCGGTAATGAGTTACAACATAGTCGTTTGGGGCCAATCAACGGATGTTTCTAGAGTCTTCACTATGCAAAAAAGAATAATAAGAATAATTTTCAACATGGGCTACAGAGATTCATGCAGAACAGTCCTGAAAAAAAACGAAATACTTTCCCTAACAAGCATCTACCTATTCTAAATATCATGTTATATGTACACAAATGAAAATAACTTCCTTAAGAACAGCAACGTGCATAATTATAAAACTAGAAATGCTGAAAAGCTACATCTCACTGAATGCAACCTCAGTAAATTTAAAAAATCACCAAACTATGCAGGTCCCGAAGTTTTCAATAAACTCCCGGAAAATATAAAGAGTTTAAAATCATATCAAGCATTTAGAAAAGCATTAAAAGAATACTTAGTAGAAAAATGTTTTTATAATCTTGCAGAATTCATGCAATAAATTAGCTACTAAGGGTACTGTCATTTCCAACCTAGGATTAGATAACAAATAACAAATGATTGGCAGTTAATCAAGATACTTCACACCACTTATTCGATCCAAGTGTATATCCATAGCTTTAATCTACTCTCTATCTTAACAAGTATATATGCAATATTATATGAAAAAGCAAACATACTCATTTATACATGAACGTGTCAGTTTGTATTAACTGTATTTGACGAAACCTACTTTGAGTGTTTTTTGGTAAATAAAGATTTATTATTATTATTATTATTATTATTTGCTGAATAGTTATTAATCAGAAAATGAATAGTTAAAATAAGACTTGGTAGTAGGTGTACCTACCTAACTGGATAAGTGGAAATATCTTTCATTTGCAAACAACTTTTTTTATAATATTTCTCGATATTTTCCATAGTAATGTCACTTCACTCCATAGTGAATTTAGAATATCGGCCGATTCACGCTTATCCTCACGCCACTGATAATAACGGCTATGCGCGTATTCAGTCCAATTGAATGCACCAACTTTTATGGAGAATGAAATTTTCTGAGAAACTATTAATAAAACAAATCCCATATGGTTCCAAGATTTTGGCGGACACTGTATATATATATATTTTGCTCAATTTCTTGACCACATTTGTTAATTCTCTCTATTTTCTCGGAATAAGGACCCCAGTCAGTCTATGTATTTTTTATTCGATACGACGTTTCGACATTGTTTATGTCATATTCTGGTTAATTCACACGAAAATTCTTCTATTTTTCTCCGTTGTTATTTTTATGAGAAGGAAAACACAAGACAAAGTTACTGAAGGATTACTCAAACATTTACAGAAAAATTACAACGGAGAAAAATAGAAGAATTTTCCTGATGGATTGCACAAACATAAACAGAAAAATTAGCAGGCGAAAAATAGAAGAATTTTCCTGAATGTACCAGAAGATGATATAAACAATGTCGAAACGTCGTATCGATTAAAAAATACATAGACTCATTTCAACAAAATATATATATATATATATATATATATATATATATATATATATATATATTTTATTTATTTATGAGTTGAAGTTTAAAAAAAACAAAAAAATAATAATTCTAAATAGTTATTAGTTTCAAGAGATTTTTTTTGAATAACTTTTGAAGTTCTATTCATTTATAAGCCTTTGTATAATATGGATAGATGAAAATGTCAAAATAATATAACACAATCAATTTCATACACTGTCATAATGATCATAAACCATAATTGGAAAAAAGCCAACAAAAAGTCTAAATTTACAAAATTTGCATGAATAAAAGGTGATCAACACATTTGTAAATTTGAAACATACAGTATATGAAATTGGAGATAACTAAAAGTAACCAATGGTAGAACAGCAAACGTCTTCATGATAATAGCCAATCAGAGAATAGATGGTCATAGGTAAAAATTGGAAATTGTGAGGGAATAGCAATTGGTTGATATCATACACAATTATTATTAGAATTTGTAAATAGTAATAAGTATGGAAAAATAGTTGGATATATAAATTGAGTAAGATAAACCTAAACAGTGAAATGTGACAATTCAGTGCGCAAATTCAAAAATTCAAATGGAAAAACAGGAAGGGAAACTTGGATCGAGGCAACAACAAACAAAGCCAAGGGGAGATTGATAATAAAATTAGAAGGGAATGGACGCAACATTTTGATAGAACAAAAATTGAACGAATTCCAACATTTGAAGAGCAAAACTAGAATTACCTGGATTATATATCATTTCCACGTCTCCAAAGCTGATTTCCGCATCTGGATGGTTCCTGAGTTATGGTATTGGAGTTCCTGATAGCGCTTGTAGTGACAAGGTATCCAGTTTCAGGGCATATCTTGAAACACCGACATCTCCAACAGGTATAAATACTTTAATAGTGCATTTTCGGTCCTGAACTATTTCACCAATAACGTATTTCACATCTGAAGAACTTTATTTCACCTTATTTTGAAAAATAACAGAAAACTTTACTATCACGGAAAAAGTGAGGTTCTGTTTATCTATCCATGATTTCAATTTTATGATTATCCGTGAATATTTGTATATTCCCACTAGTATAAGTTATTTCTCGTAGGCCAGGTATTTTAAGTCTTCCTGAATAAAGGAGATAATTGTTTTTGATATTTTGTTGTTTGTTCTTTCACAATGATCAACAAACATACCTACGACCATTGAATAACTTGAGTTTGACATATCAAATGAGGGCTAAATTGCTTTGAACCGGCTATCTTGAGATGAGGGCGTACCAACTGTGCTAGCTGTGGTGAGAAAAGGAATAACAATTGTCAGCTACGTGACGTTCGTTGGCAATTATTATTACCACATACAAATTATTATACAGGGCAAAAATATCTATCTATATCATATCAATTTGGCTCACAAATAATACCAAAAATAATTAGCAATTTCAATATACAAAAACAATATACAATTTATATTTTTCAATTCATCAAAATATTACAATATATATATATATATATAAATATATATATATATATATATATATATATATATATTATGCATGTAATTTATATGAGGGTCTCATAAAAAAAAAATGTTTGAAACATTCTACGTTGTGCTGCGCATAGTAACATGGAGAGATAGGGTCTATAATTTTCTATAATAAAATTCAACGGATTGGTCCCATCATAAATGAGTTTGCTAAAATGAAATATGGTTTATCTGAGAAAAACATATGAGAATTTTCGAAGAATTGAAATTATTCAAATTTTTCAAAAATATTTTTAATCATGGTAAATGGAAATTCTCTCAAGATATGAATGAGTGCCTACAAGTGGGCTGCTGTATCTTCCCAATATCAATCATTCAACAATAAAAATTATATACTTGAAGACCAAGAACGGACGAGAACATTATGAGTGATTCATTACTATATAAAGATCTCAATGGTGTTTGAAAATGAGGATGATACTAAAGTAGCTCTCTCCAACACATATGGAAATTATAGAAGAAGAAATAAGAGCAGAGACCTTTCCTAGACAAGAATAGGCTAAATAAAAAGACTTTCATTACGTGATTAACACTGAAACAAAACATGACTTCAGGTTCGCAAGGTTACTCTCTGTCAGTTTCGAATCATGATCTCACTGGTGTACATTCATTCACATTCTGTTTTCAAATCAACATCTGTTGAAATCTTCACTCACTTAGTAAGTACTTTCATGAATGAATCTCTAATGAATATTTCATAAAATGCGTCATTTATGTCGAGCACTGTGTCTACTATTATTCAAATATATTCGATTACTGTCGCACGTAATATTATTAGGTTTATCCAATCATGTTTTCTCAGTATATCACATGCCTGGTAAATTATATATCAAAACACATCCACTACAATAATCACTATTCTTGAAACGAATTCATCCACTTCTTGTGACTCGGAATATGCTCTACACATCATTTCCATGAAATGAAACGATACAACGTTAATTGCGAAATACCACATGAAAATTGAAGTATATTGAATTTAATTCCAGCCGCTCATATATTTGCATAATTGAAATGGGAAAATCATAACCGCCACAAAATGATAAATTTCCTGCAGAGAGCTCCCGCCCCAATATGGCGAAATTATCAAGTTAGCGTTGGTTGTCTGGCCACGGACATTTCAATGAACGGCAGATACGTTCATTCGAAGTTTTTGTTGAGCTTGAAAAGTGAGTTTAGCCAAAGCAGTCATAGAGAGAAGATGATAAGATAAGATCACTTTATTATGAACATTGCAACCCGTGGTTGGGTGATATACAAGCAGAATTGAATATCAGTGCTATGTTACCATTCGCCAAATCCATATTATTTTCATGACATTTTCATTATAAGCTATTATTAATTTCCATTCCTCTGTAACTGACTAACAAAGCACTTATGTAGGCAAGTGAAATTTTCTATATATTTTTTTCCAAATGTATTTCCACTCGCCTCTGGCAAATTGTAGATGTTTCTCTCCAATTCACTTGGACTTAAATTTTTTTCAGTTGGTAAACTTAATATTCCACTCTAGGGAAGAGTTTTCTGGATATCCCTCCAAACTCATTCCTAACACCGTTTCAAGCGAGGTATTGAGATTTTGTCCCCCTGTTCATAACTGTTCCCAAAGTCAGTTGAATTAGCAGAAAAAACATAATAGGATTTTTCCCTATGATCATACATGTTCAAATATGTTTTTTCGAAGTCAGTTGAATGGGCTGAAAAAATCGAACGAAACATAATGGAACTGAATTTTCAAATTGTTGTTTTGATTTCGCATCGAATTCTTCCGAAAATTAGGACAGTATAGGTCGACCTCCCTCTTTTTCTAGAACTTGGGACCGGCAGATGTTATCCCTGAGCGATCTAAGATCCAAAAGATAAAGAGTACTAGGAAATTGTAGAGTCAAAGTTCATAGTCGAAATTCTTTTATCGATCCGTGAAACCAATTTGATGGTATAGGACATGTCAACACGCAAGATTATGGTATATGTAAATAGAATTAAGAATAACGAATATATATACAAAGAACAAATTGAAAGTGTATAAATAATAAATAACTGAAAAGTATGAAACGATACAATTATAAGTAGTTGTAGGATTACGATAAGAACAATTTATAGAGGGCACATGGGAAAGAAATACAGTATATTAGGAGAGTTTTAGTTCACCAGATACATATTAGAGAGATTCATATAAAATATAGACACTTGCTAGGGCAATATTGAAACTTAAATCGAAACAAAATGAATAGAAACAAGCATTACTGTTTATGTTCTGAAGAATATAATAGCTCTTTATGTATTTAGAGCACAAAGTGATGGATTGCCGCTCGAGAGCGGCAAATACACTTTGTGCTAGGATAAAACACAATATTTTTTCGACAAACGCAGATCTCAGATACAGAAAAAACAAAATCGGAAACGTCCGAATAATATCGAATGCATAATAGTAAAAACTGCTTCACAAACTACTCTGAAGAGTATAAAGTATAAATGAAATGTACCGTTATGAGGAGATAATCTTTATTTGGGGCTTCTTGTAAAAATTTTTATGAGAACTTATTCACCTTCTTCGATCGGCACCAAGTTATGAACTCATTGTATTGTAATTCATATTTTTGCCTCGATTTTTCTGGAAGGAGATTCAAAGTCCATTTTTCGCACTTTCTGCCAATCAGGAGGTGTGTTATATAATTCATTATCACTTTTCTATGAATACTTATTTATTTTCAACAGTATCGTACAAATGCGAGCGTTTTCTCGATTTTCTCGGTCCAGAGCAGCAATGCTGTCAATTAATGACATTTCTCGGAAAACGTCAACTTGGCGTTGAGATTTGAACGCGCCAAGGCTACTTCGTTATGCGGTTGCCGAAAAATCGTTATTTTCTCAACAAGTGCGAGAAGTGATTCTTTCACAAAAATTCAACGGCGGGAAAAACAATCTACGCGTGAGTTGGGAACATTATTTTTTCTACAACCGCATACATATTTTGAAAGCATATTCAAAATATATATTTGATTTCAACATACAGAACTTTAAATGAAAATTTACTAATTATAATGAATACTAATGTTGAAAATACACTTTGTTGCATTATTGAAATAAGTTAGAATAGCCGGTCGGAATTAGTAGGAGGTAACTGGCTGTTCAGAGTAACACCCGTAAATTGCAAAGTGCATGAAGATGACGACGACGGACAGGGCATCGGTTGCTAGTTATTAGTACATGAAATAATTTCATTTGAGATGGTAACCTTCAGCAACAGCAGTTGACTTCCAGCCTCCAAGACGTTTAATGTTGCTTATCCCTCCTCCTGAATCTACTGGAAATGTTGCCGAGGAATGTCCGAAACTGTGACCTGTGTGACGTTCTGGGTTAGGTAGGCGTAAAAAGGTGGCGATCTCTGCCGGCATCTTACCATTTGTCACTTTGACGACGCTTCGACTTTGACGTCTTGATGACAAACCTTGGTTGTCATAACAATAAATAAAAAATAGAGGAACAAGAAAAAAAGTCTAGGTAAGATTAAATATTGAAACCTGAATTAGTAAGAATAGTAATAAATACAGGTAAAATCAATGAAATGTATATAATAACGTTAAATTTGAAATATCTCTACTTTCCCGCACCAGTGCGGAAAAGTGATTTTTCCCGCATTAGTGCGGGAAAATGAAAAACGCACGGTCGTAAAACAATTATATTTAATAATTCAAATCAAACATATATTAAACTCCCTCTTAGACATTGTTTATAAGGAAACAAACTGATAATAATAGCTCTATTCACATGAAAAATACATTGGTAATATGAACATGAACAATGCAACAGAAGCCGATAGGTGTGAGAACACTTATTTCAGCATTGAATGAATGCGATTGAATATTGATTACCTATTTTGATATAGAAACTACTTATACTTATATAAAGGTGAATGTATAGTAATATCAATTAAGGATATACAGTGTATCATGAATGAGAGTAAATATACCCGTTAAGTAAAATACTCGTTCTGAGAACGTGTAGTGAAATTTAATTGTGATATAAAATACTAGCTGGTACCCGCCACTTTGGACTTTGGAATTTGTATTTTTTCCTATGTTTTTCTTCGTGTTGTTCTATCTAGCTTATGCCTGTGGCTTTGCCAGCTTCCCGTTATCCCGTTTTTCTTTATCTTGTTATCCCATTTCCTGTCATTCAAGCTTATGATAACGGGTTGAATGGGTAGCAAAAGGAAATATTCATGTTGAAAAGGAAAACATTTTTAATTGAATATTGATTAGGAATATTTGTCTGTGAATATAAAAATCCACGATAAAAATGGAGTTACTTTTTGTGAACAGAAAGCAACTACTTCCCCGGCTAAAGCCACGTTGGACATTGAACTATATCTGACAGATATTCTGAAATTCAGTTGTGTTGATATATGCTTTCATTTGAAGTATTGCATAGATAGGTTTATTAAGGTTTTTACATACATGATCAATGTGGTTGATGAAGCTAAGTTTGGAGTCAAACAACTTCACTCTGTCAGTAAAACTGAGTGAATGGTCCAGGCTTATATTGGTTTGAGGATTTTTTCTTTTGTGGAAGATACTAATTTCTGTTTTACTTCTATTCAGGCACAATCTGTTTCGGCTACACCAGTCTTCAACCTCATTATATACAGTGTTAATGTTCTTTGTCAGTTCGTCCGGTATCCTCCCACTAACTGTGATAGTTATGTTATCAGCAAAGAGTGTTATAGTACCCTCACTGATATGTTTGGGCAAATCATTAATGTAAATGAGAAATATTAGTGGACCCAGAGTCGATCCCTGGGTTACCCAAAGGGTTATGTCATATGCACAAGAATAGGCATCTATTTTAATAATTGAAGAACGATTTTTTAAGTATGTAATTAACCAGTTCAGTAGATTACCTCAAATACCAATATTGTTGCATTTTCCATTCAAGTCTTGATTAATCAAATAACTATCTGAATAAAAATGCAAATTTTCAATTAAATTTTTTTTCTTTTGAGTTAGGGTCCTTTCGGAATATCTATCAGATGTAGCTCAGCATGGCTTTAGCCAGGAAAGTAGTTATTTTCTGTTAGACATTCACAAAAAATAAGAGAAAATTGTTTCTATTCAATGTTCAATTGAGAAAGTTTTCCTTTTCAACATGAATACTCCACAAGAGGTTATCTTGAATGATGGAAGATAGTGACTAAAGTTTATCTTTCAGTCGTAGATGATTCCTTATCTGATTCTATGAACATCCTGTTCATATTTTCAAACAAATCAAGGAAAATTTATATTCTTTTGAAATCAGACTTTAAATGCATTCTGCTCAAACGATCTTAACATTATCCTAACCTTTTCTACATTATCTTCTCTTAGATTTGGACATTGATTGGATTTCTCTTTTTTCTATAAATGCCCAAACTAACCCTATGAGGTGAAAAAGCACTATAATTGGGAGGTAACTTCAACAGTGTACTACCAGTGTTTTTACAAAGTTCGCTAATAACATATTCTTTTTCGAAATTTTGATTTTTAATAATTCGTAGTAAGACCTCTTTTGTGGCTTCATTGGAAATATTCAAACTTGATAAAGCCGTAATTTTCAAAATGTCCTGATTTTTACGCTTTTGGAGGTATTTTCACCTTTTGACGTGAGTTGTACGATGCATAATTCATCACATTCACAGAATTCGGTGGCATATTTGGTAACAATTGTTGACTGAACCATTTTTCGAATAAAAGTGCAGTCATGTCTCTATGATAATCTGCTCAACATTTTTTCATTAGTTCAGCTGAAAACAGGAGCAGGTTCGGTACAAAACCATTTTCACTCCTCGCGTGTACCATAAGTATCCATTATCCTCTGGAACATTGTGCTTGGGGATAATAGAAAGAATTACCTACCCATCCATACCGAAACACACATCTCGACTATCAAACCAAGTCCCGTCAAAATACACTGAATATCTCTTAAATTCTTGATGTTATTTTATTTGACGTAAATAATCCAGCCCTTGCATGACGAGCCGGAGTGATCCATTTTTGCCATTCGCTGATTTATTTTGTTGTATTTGAAACCACAGTGTGTATATACCGGGTGTGCACGGAAGGAGGCTCGCCCCTATAACTTTTTTGTTTTCGGTCATAATCGAATTAAATTCGGAGGATCTGTTTAATGCATAAAACTGCATTTTTTGAACAAGTAACTCAACTCTATGCAAATTCCGGATTCACCGGAAGTGACACAAACTTTCTATTTTTAAATGGGACACCTGGTATCATTTGTTACTGTTTGTAACCGTTTTTTATTTCATTTTTCGAAATAAATTTTAATTCTAGAGGGCTATGGATACGTTCAAATAGCTAATTTCAGTGCTTAAATGTTTGTTAAAATACAACTTCACTGTTTTCGATAAAAAAGTTTCAGCTATGTGACGTTCGATTTTAAAATTTTTATTACAATTTTTTTTCAAATTGATTCGTGGTGGCTCCTCGGGTTAGAAAAAAAGAGTATTTTATTACGAATAATTTGATACCGCACTCTATTAGGTTGACAGAAAACTTTCGATAAAAAACTGAAAATACCATCACGTTAGAACTTTTCTGAAATGAAGCACCTGTTGAAAATGAAATAATTATATTGAAACTATGTACCTATTTACATATCTTTAGGGTGCCAGATATTCAAAGTGACCTCCATCTTGTTGCTGACAAAGGCGAATTTTTCATATTGTTGCTCTTACAACGTTTATCAACTGTCTTGGTGTAATTTTATGAAAAGCTGCCCTTTCTTTGTCCTCTAATTCATGTCGTGTGGCAGGAGGTAAATCATAAACCTCGTTTGTAATGGATCCCCATAAAAAAAAATCCTTTCTCCATCAAGTGTAAATTTGCATCTGACCAATATCGCTTATTATTTCTGTTGAAATGTCCCAAATTAGTGAAATGGCTTTCGTCAGTATACTGAATTTAAAATGGAAATGTGTCATCCTCCAAATATTTTTCAAAGAACTTATTGCAATACTCAAGTCTCCTTGCATTATCGTTTTGGTACAGGTGCTAGTGTAGTTGATATTCAAATGAATGATAGTTATGTTTCTTCAAAATGTTAGCTCCAGAAGACTTCGAAATGTCACATTCTCTTGCGATCTCCCTGATTGACGTATTAATATTTACTTGAACGTATGCCAGAACATCTATTTCTTTTTTTTCACTCACAACAAACGAATCGTTCCCATAATTATCAGGCTCTTTTCGCATTTTTTTAACCAGTTTTGGAAAATAGTGCCGGGTCGGGTGACGCCGATCAGAATATCTCTGTGCGTAGAGACGTGCAGCATCGGTTGAATTTTGCCTACATTCTCCAAAAACTAATAACATATCAACTTTTTCAGTTCTTGTATAATTATTGTTATTTTCCATGATTTTCAAACAATGAGGTACACAATAACTACTCAACTGACTTTGTAGAAGAGATGAAAAATAATATGTCGACACGTTAATTTTGACCGAAACAATTTAATGATTTTGTTTCAGTTTTGTTGGTCACAGGCTACTCGATTATTTTAAATTTAATTTTAATCCCAATAAGATTCTTCATTTAACGAAAGTTCTAACGTTATATTTTCAGTTTTCTTACAACCTAATAGAGTACGGTATCAAATTAGTCGTACATTTTTTTTATTTTTTTCTAACCCGACGAGCCACCATGTTGCCATTTGAAAAAACATAGTTATACAAATTTCGAAATCAAACGTCACATAGCTGAAAGATTTTGATCGAAAAGTTGTATTTTTACAAAGACTGAAATTAGTTATTTGAACGTATCCATAAACCTCTAAAATAAAAATTTATTTCAAAAGAAAAAAAACGGTTATAAATTATACATGGTTGTATTCTAAATGTCATATGGAGACAAAAAAACTGAAAATATATCAGGTGTCCCATTCAAAAATCGAAAGGTTATGTCACTTCCGGTGAATCCGGAATTTGCATGAGGTTGAGTTACTTGTAAAAAAATGCAGTTTTATACATTAAACAGATCCTCCAAATTTCATTCCATTATCTCCGAAAACAAAAAAGCTATAGGGGCGAGCCACCTTCAGTGGACACCCGCTATATATATATATATATATATATATATATATATATATATATATATATATATATATATATATATATATACATATATATATATGCAGGGTGGCCCACCACATTCGCTTCGGTATTTCTACGAGAAATGAAGAGAGTTAGGGAAAAACTTTCAGAATAGTTATATGTGGGTCCATGAGGAGCATATTCCAAAATAATTTTGAAATATATAGGGTTATCCCAAAAAAATTACATACCAAAGTTATATTTTTTCTTATGGAACACCCTATATTTTTTTATATTTTTAGATACTATAGGTAGACAAAATAAAGGTAAGTTACTATTATATTTCCCATACTTAAAACTGACCGTTTCTGAGGAATTTTGAGAAATTTAAAAATACAGACCATAATTTGAAAATTGTTTTTACCCTGTAACGTGTAACGAGCTGCTCGTGATTAAATGTACTGCTTAGCTCGAAGGTTGGAGTTAACTACTACATGAAATTTTTAATGCAATATTATACAGAGTGGCGAAAAAAATTGTCTCAAAATTTGGACACACATTTAATTAAATAAATTCTTAAAGTTGAATGGAACACCCCGTACTTAGTGGCGTAATTTGATGCAGATTAAGATTGCCTCCAAAACTATATCAGGGTTCCCTATACCTATCTCTTCTGCTTTTTACACAAAAGGCCTTTTTATATTTTACTTATGGAGACAAAAAAACTGAAAATATATCAGGTGTCCCATTCAAAAATCGAAAGGTTATGTCACTTCCGGTGAATCTGGAATTTGCATGAGGTTGAGTTACTTGTCAAAAAATGCAGTTTTATGCATTGAACAGATCCTCCAAATTTCATTCCATTATCTCCGAAAACAAAAAAGCTATAGGGGCGAGCCACCTTCAGTGGACACCCGCTATATATATATATATATATATATATATATATATATAAATATATAGAAAATGGGAATCTAACCTTTTATAGTGGGATCCGAAACCACTCTTGGGGCCTTGCATATATTTTCACCGGCTGTGGGATTCGAACCCGCGTCGGGTGGAAACAGTGGGTACAAAATTAATGCTCTTCTTTCTTCTTCTTCTGTTCACATGGTGGGCTGGTTCCGGAGAACCCGTGCACGTAGGCCTCTTCACTTGGGCCCATTGTGCGCTCACGTGATCTGAGAATCAGCTGGGCATGCCGATTTCTCTGAAGAAACTCACCAGTTTCCTCAGCTCATACCACTGAGCCACTGGCTCCTATAAACAGGGTGTAATCTGACCTCTTGCACACTCGTGAATGATGAGTGTATAATGCCATTTCATAACGAATTACAGTCGTTAAAAATCTGAAAAAAGATTGGAAACATGTTTGTGGAATTCAACATGATTTTTGGTAGCGCTGCTCGCATGTTTTCACTTGCTTTCACTTTGACAATTTCCGAATACAATAAACATTTAACTCGACATTTGAGAAATGTAGAATGTTTGACTGATTGTGTGGTAAACGTCCACATTGCATGGTTCTTGGGATTGATATACAATTTCAAAGTGAAGAAAAAACTAACCTTGTTATATCCAAACTGGCGATAAAATTGGAACTAGTTGCCTTCTCACTCTGCTTTGAGGCACTTATCATAATTATCACACTCACTTGTGGGGAACGAACGACACATACAGTATTGGAAAGGAAAACATTCGCATTGAATATTTTTATATCCCGACCATTGTATGTGATTCAAAACAACACGTGAACTGAACACAGATCAAGCAAGATTCTCGCATGCACGGTTCACGAAGCTGTCTACGAACGAAACTTTGTCAGATTGTACCAGTGTTTTCTGATTGGTTGGTGAATGAAAGATCATGATTAGCAACCAATCAAAAAAAGTACGCGATGTCCTTGTTTTTTGCTGGTTCTAAAAACTGAACCCCGAGCTGTTCCGTGCGTATTGTGAAAAGTAGAAGACAAGACAAATCACACGTTGCATTTATGAATGAAGTGGTAACTCTCAATTCTGCTTGTATTCTGGAGTCATCAATCACTGTGCAATCTAAAATGCGGAAACGCTTCGGGCTTTTCGTACTAGAAATATAAAAATATAAATTATTTTTTGATTGAATGGCACATTTTTTTTTAAAGACAATAATGTTCAAACTGATTCTCCTGCACATCGCATACTGTTTTGTGATTGGTTGCTAATCAGGATCTTTCATTCACCAGCCAATCAGAAAATACCAGTTCAATCTAACAAGCTTTCGTTCGTAGACAACTTTTTAAACTGTGATTATGAGAATAATCGACAAGTGTTATTGTTCAGTTCACGATTGTTCTAATCACTACATAAATTGTGCGATATAAAAATATTCAATTGCGAATGTTTTCTTTTCAATACTGTGTGTTGTTTGTTTCATACGTTTCTGCCAAGTGAGTGTGATAGTTATGATATGTGCCTCAAAGCAGAGTATGTTGTCATCTTGTTCCAATTTCATAACCAGTTTGGATATAACAAGGTTAGTTTTTTCCTCACTTCGAAATTGAATATCTATCTCAGGCAGCCTGCAATGTGTACATTTACCTCACAATCACTTCAACATTCTACATCTTTCAAATGTCGATTCAAATGTTCATTACATTCGGAAATTGTGGAAGTGAAAGCAGTTGGAATTAGGCGGGCAGCGCTACCAAAAATTACAAAACATGTTTTTTTTTTCAGATTTTTAACCACTGTAATTCGTTATAAAATGACATTGAGAACTGTCATTCACGGGTGTGCAAGACGTCAGATTATACTCTGTATATAGGGGCCAGTGACTCAGTGGTATGAGTAAAAGTTGAATACCCACTATTTCCACCCGACGTGGAAGATTAGGTTTCCGTTTCCTTGCAAGAGGTTATATTACATCCTGTATATAGAAAGGATATTCCCTGGGGTTGCAGTCAAATTAATGGCCTGTGAATAAAGAAAAACTCTTTCTCATTTTGTCAAGCTTTCGAAAATGTTAATTTTCATTATCAAGACAGTAAGGTTAGGTGAAGTGAACACAGCGAACTAATCATCATTATATGGGGAGCATTTTTTGAAATAAGGTTAGAAGAAAACACTATAAAACACCACTAGTTATAAAGATAAATTTAAAATTGAACGATTGTAAAAAGAAGCACATTGTTTGAGAACAAAATTCGAAACAATTTAAATTTGACAGGACCACATAGTTGAAGCATGACTGAAAATGCTTCAAGCATGTGGTATTCTCCTGTCAAAATTTCAAATTGTTTCAAATTTTGTTATCAAACAATGTGCTTCTTTTCACAATTGTTCAATTTTAAATTTTATCTTTATAACAAGTAGTGTTTTATAGTATTTTCTTTTACCCGATTTAAAAAAATGCTCATCATATAATGATTAGTTCGCTGTCTCCACTCAACCTCACCTTACTGTCTTGATAATAAAAAAAACGTTTTCGAAAGCTTGACAAAATGAGACAGTTTTTCTTTATTCACCTGCCATTAAATTTGACTGCAACCTCAAGGAATATCCTTTCTACTAAGTTTATTTCAAATTCATAGTTTTTTTTTCCACTAGTCCAGTCACGAGACTACCCTGAATGGAATATCCAATGGCCTCATCAACTTTGGTAAATTTTTTATCTTTTCATTTTCTTTCCAGATAATCTTGACGACAGCTCCTTGTTTAATGATTCTGTAAATAGTTGAGTGACCTACGCTCGTAAGATGAGCTATATTTCCAAAAATTTCATTTTCGGATTTGCCATCCATTTCCTTTTTAAGATTTTTGAAGGTAGTCAGTATCAGTCTTTGGGTCTGAACATGGATATTTTTGTTTCTAAATTCACTTTGTTCTTCAGTTCGTACATTTTGTTTCAGTTGTTTCTCACGTTCTCCGAATGGTCTCCACTACATTCAATAGAATATAAATACTTATTAAACAACAATCTTTTTATACCAACATGGTTAGTCCTGCAAAAATTCTGCTCAAATGAGGAAACAATATTTATAATTATCTAATCAGAAGAAAAAAAAATGGTTGGAAGTAACTGAAGAGATAAATAGATTAACACGTTCACAGGAGAATTAAGGTCAGAGCGAGAAAATATTTTCGAGGATGAGAAGCCACTTTAATAATGTCATTTTTCCTTAGGTGTGGAAATTTTCTCAAATTTAAATGAAACCAACTTCGAGGTATATCCTATTTGGTAAAAAAAAATCATCTAAATTGAATACCCAATACAAAGTTATGCATGGTAGAATCAGTTAACAATAAAAAATTCAGTGAACAATCCTCTATTTTTCTATCGTCAGAGGTGGATTTTAATTATTTTGAATGGGACCAACTTCAAGTATACCCTATCCAATAAAAACATCATCAAAAAAGTTATGCGTGGTCATACATAGAAAAATATACGCGTCGATTTGAGAACCTCCTCCTTTTTCTGGTCGGTTGAAAATGAGCGGCCCTCTTATACGAATGAATCACTCAGCACCAGAAAACCTCAAATATGATCTTCAAACAACCTGAAGTATGGATTAACTTTTGAAAAGGAACCATGATGTCCGTCTCTCATCAATTCTATATGAATGACTTGAAGTTGTACCTAGCATTTCCATTTTCAACCAGATTGTCATTTGATTTCCTATTCCAGTCTTAATTAGGAACTTATATCGATGCAGGAGACGAAGGCACATGTTTTCCAAGAACAAGTAATTTGTAACATTGATGCAAATCTGGCAGGTCACTAGGTCTTCAAAAACAAATGTAAGACCTATTGAATGCGATGCCAGTCTTGCATCAATGTTACAAATGATTTCTGGTGAGTACTTCTTCTTAAAAAACATTTTTCATCCCGATCATCCATATGGGTTTTTGATTGAGACTGGAATTGAAAATCAAATTACAATCTGAATGAAAATAAAAATATTTAGATTCAAATTTTTTTGAGTTAGGGACCCTTCAAAATATCTATCAGATGTCGTTCAATGTCCAGCGTGGCTTCAGCAGGGAAAGTAGTTGTTTTCTGTTGAATATTCACAAAAAACTAACTATATTTTTATCGCGGATTTTTTATTATTCAGATAAATATTTCCATTCATTTAAGAATATTTATCTTTTCAACAATTATTGTATTCTCAAAATAACATCGTCATTGTGAGATTATATCAAATTATATCAAATAATTCGACTTAGTATGACACGTTCAAAGCTCGCACAATTTCCTGCATTTTTTTCCACTCAGCAACTTTGAAAATCTTTCAAGAAGGCAACAGGTGAATTTTAATTCCTGAGATACTCATATCTAAATTGAACGTTGCCAAATATCAATAAGTCATGAGATGATATCGACGTTCGACCAAAATGGACCTACTACGGGGTTTTAGAGATATAAAAGTAATTTTCAATGCTTTTTCAAATGTATCACTCAGAATTAACGCTGTCATGCTATTCGAATTTTACATCCCAAATGGCAGAGCAAATTGTCGTTGCATGAAATGAGCTCATGCAGTTAGTTTTAAAATTGCTGTACACCTGGGATACCTACATGGCAGAATATTTAATCCGATTATGATATTTGCCACTCTGCATAACACATACTATTCAATGTTTTTCGTAATAATTCATGGATGTAAATAAATATGGATTGATATGGCAGAAAATATATTTTTACTTATGAATCAGGAGTTCGAAAAATAAAGTAATTAAATATACAGTGCGGCTTTTCATAGTCCCCCCCACCCCTGTTAACTTTTGAACGGTTCGACGTAGAACAATGAAAAAAAAAGTATTGTATGATATCATCGAAACTATTTTTTGAAATGAAAGGCATTGTGATTGCCCAATACATGGCGAGAAGGAGAACACCAACTTCAAAATTTTAAATAGCATGGGGGGGTCATGTTGGCCATCGTTGAAAAGATAATTCAATTCCCTTTCCAAACATCTATTTTTTTTTCTTTCGTTGATATATGACTTTGCGGCATTTTATCGTCCCCCCTCTTATCACTTTTGAACGGTTTGACGTAGAACCTGGGACTAAACTCCCCAATACACAGGATTTGTCAAGCTGCCAACCAATATCTCGGTAATGTAGATATTTTCTTTTGCAATTATAATAACTTTAAAAATCATCTCAACGATCCATTTTGTACTAATCGAAATTATATCGATTTGTAACACATTTCATATCATCACTGTACCCACTAACTAAACTATTTTATTTGTAAACATTTCATGAACAATGTTCACTACTATTAGATTTTTCGAAAGAAATCTGTAATTGGACTCAATGTCTGTTGATTATTGATGAATAAATATAAAATAAAATAAAAATAAAATAGAACAATGAAATAAAAAGGTGTTGTATGATATCACTGATACTACTTTTTGAAATAAAAGACATTGTGATTGCCGGAATAGATGACGCGGGGGAGCACATCAACTTCAAAATGTTAAATAGCATGGGGGGTCATGTGGCACATCGTTGAAAAATTGTAAAATTCTCTTTCCCAACTATTCAATTGTTTTTATCATTATGTTGATTTGTTTTTTCACAAAGTGCATATGAAATGTCCAGCATAAGTGCGGCTTTTTGAAACAATGAAAAAAAAGGTATTGAATGATATCCTCGACACTACTTTTTGAAATAGAAGACATTGTGATTGCCCGAAAGATGACGCGCGGGAGGAAAACAACTTCAAAATTTAAAATAGCATGGGGGGGTAATGACATGTGTTTTGTCCACAGGACACAAGGAATAGTACCAATTTTTGTCATATAGATTGGCACTATTCCTTGTGTCCTGTGGACAAAACACATGTTTCTCCCATGACAGTTTTGACATTGACATATGACACTCGACACCTCCTGTCTTGCACTTCCTGTCATCCACTATTCCATTTTCAGTCATACTTTAACCATGTGGTACTTGTCCTTTCAAATTTTGAATAGTTTTTTTCAAATTATGTTCCTAAACAATTTGTGTTTTTACAATTGTTCAATTTTTATCTATGTTACTAGTAGTGCTTCATAGTGATATGATTTTGGAAAAATATTTATCACAATGATGATTAGATCGCTGTTTTCACTTAATGTCTCCTCAGTAAGTTCATTTAAATTTGTTTGAAATCGTATTTCACAAATTGTGTCTTTCCTTTTTTCACAGATCTCTTGATAATGAAAATAACATTTTAGAAAGCTTGACAAAATAAGAAAGAGTTTTTCTTCTTTCACTGGCCATTAAATTTGACTGCAACCTCAAGGAATATCCTTTCTACTAAGTTTATTTCAAATTCATAGGTATTATATATATATATATATATATATATATATATATATATATATATATATATATATATATATATATATATATATATATATATATATATATATATACAGAGTGGCCACTTTTTCAATGGGATTGTATTGGTAACTTTTAAACCATAAGAGTTAGAAGGTCGGTCAAATGGAGAAAAAGTTGCATTCATAGAAGCATTGTCGAGCAGTTCAAACAAATCGAGATTATCAGGGCCGGTTATTGAGATATCATAAGAAAAGTAAATTCTGTCATTTTGATTTTTCTTTTTTTCCCACTTTATTTCGAATATTATCAAAAAATGTCACAGGAGTTTTTTATTTGACAGTGAATTATCCTCATTTTGACATAATCAGATTTTGTATCCAACGTTTCGTACGCTCTGGGCCACCCTCAACCTATTTTTTTCAATACGGACCTGCATATTTTATGAACTTTTGAAAAACTCTTTACTTATTTACTTAGGTTATCAACATATTATATTCGATAAGAGAATCAACTTACTCATCTTCAACTGAATGGAACGTAACAGAATCAAAGCAAAAAACAAGTAATAATTATTTACAAATTTCAAGAGGTGAAAAACTTAATTCATAATAATTAAACGAAACTATCATTTAATGAAAGAAAAATCAAATGATTATTCGAAAGTGAATGATGAACATTAATGAAGTAAGTGTTAGAAATTCCACCATTTTGTAAAATGCACTTTGCGGTTCTGGAACCCATACTTCTTATACATTTGCTAATTTCGTCTCCTTGAAAACCTTCCAATACATTCTCAATCTTCTCGCGAGGAATCATTATTGTTGGATTTGTCATTTGTTCCGTTGAAACAAATTACAGAATCGAACTTCATTTTGAGATCATTACGTTATAATTTTTGCAAGGCTTGGTATTCAAATTTAAAATCATTGTATTCGTGTCTCTTGACTATTTTATTAAAGCAGTTTTTGATAAATTGCATTCACTGGCCACTGTTATCGATTTTTTTCTGGGTTCAATTGAATTTGGGTCAGAACATTGATATCGTTGATAGACTTGTTTTTTCTTACATACACACAACTCTAGGTTTATTGAATGTATTATTTTCAAGTAGTAGGCCGTGGATAAAAAAGAACATAACAAGAAATGTCAAATTATTTGTCACTTCGTTTATTATTGTGTCACAAGAACTTGTCATTAAATACTTTTCTGAGTAATTTCAATTCATTTTATTCGATATGGTAAGATACACAAATGAAGAGAAGAGAGATTTGTACGAAGTGTACATAAAACTAGATGGAAATTCGTTCAAAGCACAACAAAGGTATGGTGAATTATATCCTGAAAGAACAACACCAAATATTGAAATGTTTCGACGTTTATCTACAACGTTACTTGCACATAATTCATTCATCAAACCTAGAGGTCCTTATGTACGACGAAACGAGCCTATCAATGACATCAATGTTCTGGCCCAAATTGAATGAATCCAGGAATAGGATCGAGAACTATGGCCAGTGAATGCAATTTATCAAAAAGTGCTGTTAATAAAATAGTCAAGAGACACGGATACCATGACTATAAATACCAAGCCGTGCAAAAACTATATCGCAATGATCCTGAGAGAAGGTTGCAATTCTGTAATTGGTTTCAACGGAAGGTGCGGAATAACAACAATTTTGCGCACAATATCATTTGGGGAGACGAAACGACATTCACAAATTCTGGCATGTTCAATCGAAGGAACAAACATTTTTATGCCACAGAAAATCCTCACTTAATTCATGAAGTTAGACATCAATATCGTCATTTTTTAACATATGGTGCGGTTTGTTGAATAATAAATTACTGGGACCCTATTTTATTGACGACAACCTAACCGGAGCAAAATATGTAGAAATTATAGAAGAAATGTTGGATGATCTTCCTATACGGTATCGGCGTAATAGTCCATGGTTCCAACAAGACGGATGTGGTCCACACAATTCAAGAATAGTCACAGACTATCTAAATCGAACTTTTCCCGATTCATGGATTGGAACAAGAGGTCCAGTAGCATGGCCTGCCAGATCTCCGGATTTGAATCCGCTGGATTCTTATTTGTGGGGATATCTCAAAAATGAAATGTATGATACTACGAACCCGACAATAGAGATTCTTCGCGAGAAGATTGAGAATGTATTGGAAGGTATTCAAGGAGACGAAATAAGCAAATGTATAAGAAGTATGGGTTCCAGAACCGCAAAGTGCATTTTACAAAATGGTGGACATTTCGAACACTTACTTCATTAATGTTCATCATTTACTTTCGAATAATCATTTGATTTTTCTTTCATTGAATGATAGTTTCGTTTAATTATTATGAATTAGTTTTTCACCTCTTGAGATTTGTAAATAATTATTACTTGTTTCTTGCTTTGATCCTGTTACGTTCCATTCAGTTGAAGATGAGTAAGTTGATTTTCTCATCGAAATGTATTGCATGTTGTTAATTAAACTAAAGGTACCTAAATGTAATACAGATCCGACCCAAAGAAATTTGGATAAGGGTCAAAATCATCTGAAAATCAACTTTGAATGACATTGTATGATATATCGTTGAATTCAGCGTTAAAAGTTATTTCGAAAAGTGTCATAAAATATGCAGGTCCGTATTGAAAAAAATGAGGTTGAGGGTGGCCCAGAGCGTACGCAACGTTGGATACGAAATCTGATCATGTCAAATCGAGGATAATTTACTGTCAAATTAAAAACTCTCGTGACATTTTTTTATAATATTCGAAATAAAGTGGGAAAAAAAGAAAAGTCAAAATGACAGAATTTACTTTTCTTATGATATCTCAATAACCGGCCCTGATAATCTCGATTTGTTTGAATTGCTTGACAATGCTTCTATGAATGCAACTTTTTCTCCATTTGACCGACCTTCTAACTCTTATGGTTTAAAAGTTACCAATACAATCCCATTAAAAAAGTGGCCACTCTGTATATATATATATATATATATATATATATATATATATATATATATATATATATATTGTAGTTGATTGACTAGGATATTGAGCGATTTGAATGATGTACATTTATAAACACCTATACGCATCCATATATTATGATAGATTTGATGTGTAAAATGATGGTACAGTAATGTGGAAAAGTATATACAAATTTGTAGCAATGTGAGGAAGATTGATTACATTGAAGATCGGTATGACTTGTCCACCAATACACAAGATAAGTGCATATACTATAGTGATATTTGAATACTTCTACTTTCAATCCAATTACATACAATGATGTTTGGAGTATTGAATAACCATTGTTGCAGTTTGTTTTCGAAAATATTTTCTGTTTTGATTTGTTTCAGCTCAACTGGTAATTCATTATATATTCTTGGCCTGATATGAAATGGAGCTCTGGACAATGTTTCTTGCATATTTAGGTATTACTAGGTATTTATTATCTTTGATAATATATATATATATATATATATATATATATATATGTTGTTATGTTATGTTATGCCAGTTGTAAATTTTAAAAGACCAAAAAACCACAAAAAGAATAAATAATAAATAATTATTAATTTCAAGAGTTTGCTTGTAAATAACTTTTAAAATTCAATGTATTTTATGAGCCTAGGTATGATATGGATAGATGAAAATGTCAAAGTACTATAAAACAGTCAATTATATACACAATCAAAATTATCATAACTCATAATTGCTCAAAAGACAATTAAAAGTCAAGATTTACAAAATTATCATGAATAAAAAGTAATCAACACATTTATAAACTTGAAACACTCTGTACATGAAATTGTAGCAAACTGAAAGTTAGCCAATGAGAGAACAGCAAACGTCTTTATGAAAGATAGCCAATCAGAGAAGAGATGATCAAATGAAAAGTTGGAAATTGTGAGAGAATGACAAAGAGAAGGTATCATAAGCAATTATTATTCAAACTTGTGATTAATGATAAGAATGGGAATTAAATTGTGTGTATAAATTGTGCAACATTAATATAAAGAGTGCAAAGTGACAATTTGGTGCGCGAATTCGAAATTTCAAATGGAACAACAACAAGGGCAAGATGTTGCGAAGCGACGGAAAAACAAAGCTTCGGGGAGATCGAAAATATTTTCCAAAGCGGAAGCACGCACAAAATTTCACTAGAAGAAAAATTGAATAATTCCATCATTTGCTTAACAAAACAAGATTACCTTAATGATATCATATAGGTATCCACGATTCCAAAAGCTGAGTCCCGCATCGATACGTTCCTGACACATGGTTTTTGCAGTCCTAACGAAGGCTGGAGAGAGGAGACTTCCTGTTTTTATGGTATAGTTGTGAACACCGACAGTTCCAACTAGGTATAAAACCTTTAATAGTGCTTTCCCGGTCCTGAACTATTTCACAAATAACATTTTTCACAATCGATGAACTCTATGTCACTTTCTTATGAACAATAACAGAAAATTACTCTCACAGAGAAAGTGAGGTTCTGTTTATCTATCCATGATATGCATTTCATGAGTATCCGTGAATAATTGTTTGATTCACTCTAGCATAAGTTATTTCTCGTAGGCCAGGTATTTTTAAGTCTTCCTGAATAAAGGAGATAATTGTTTTTGATATTTGGTTTGTTTATTTTCTCACAATGATCATCTAACATAACTAAGATCATTCAGTAAACTGAAGTTAGCCACCAGTGGCCAAATTCCTTTAGAACCGACTATATGAGACAAGGGCGTACCGACTGTTGTTAGCTGTGGCGAAGAAAATAATAATTGTTGGTAGCGTGACGAGAGAACAGTGACGTTCGCTGACAATTATTATTATAGGGTCAGAAATATCTATTTATATCATATAAATTTGGCTCTCAAGAATAACCGAAAATCATTAGCAATCTCAAAATATAAAACAAAATATATTTTTCAATTCATCAAACCATTACAATATATATATATATATATATATAATATACGTATTCATTTAGTTTTATAATAATGTATATATATTTATCCCGAAACTATGGTGCCTGTTTGAGACGAAAGATTCCCTTCGAAATTAAATATGGCTTTCCCAATATCTTTTTTCTCAATGTTTTCGTTGCAGAGATATATGGTGTATCTCTGCAACGAACGACATTTGAGTTTTATTAGGAAAGTCCTATTTATTTTTCGAGGGGAATCTTCCGTTTCAATTTGGCACCATAGTTTCGGGTCACACTGTATATGAAATTTCTGTTCTCGCTAACTTCAGATAGACTGTAGGCTTCAAGATGGAAAAAGGCAGGATTTAATTTTATCATTTATGAATCGATCGACTGTGGAATCATGTGTCATCAGACACGTTTACGAAACGATAGTTTTTATCTAAATTGCATTGCAAATTTCAAACGGGTCTAAAATTGATACACACGAATTCCGTAAACTGGATTATGTTGAATTAAAGTTGGTGGAGTGCGAAATTGCCTCTCTAATGGTTAGCTCAGTAACGGTAAATGCATAAATGAACTTCATTTCGATTTGAAGAGTATACCTAGTCTTGTCCTTTTTTTGCACTTTATTCGCTGCTGGTAGTTGCTTCAAAAACGTTCATACTTGGGAAATTCATCCTAATGAAATGTTTGTATTTGTGGAGTTTACTAAGCACTGAAAGTATTTCATATGAAGTTTGATATAATGGCAAATTCAGTTAAAATTAACTGAATTTATTTTCAATGGATTATTTTATCCTGGAAATGACAAACTGAAAATTAGTTGTCCGTCAAGAGAAAAATAAAAGATATTACTGACATTTCAGTTGAGAAATATCAATACTGCTATTTCAGTTCAGAAATATACAAACTATACAATTTGACGGTAACGTACCATTTAAAAACAAAATAATTTTAATTTTTATAAAGAGTCCTTGGAACTTTTTCGAGAACTTTCTAAAATCAACACGAATTGAATGACTAATAATTGATGAATATTCAACTTCAAGCGCATATATTACCGTAGATATATCGGTTTTCTACAGAGCCTCTATGTTTGCAAACACTTGATGGAACTGTATTAAAACACCGTCAAATGCTAGTGTGAATCAACATGATTTTTTTGTAGTTCCATTCTTACTGACAGACTGATTTATCATCGCCGAGACGAGCTTCAGCTATGGAAGTTGGAGAGAAGTAAACATCCATGAGGGTTACATTCAGGTGTTGGTATGTGGAGGTGTTCAAAAAATTTGAATGCCAAATGGTTGAAAGTGCCCCCTGAATATACAAATCATTTTTATCTATAAAACTCTTCATTGAAAAAAGCAAAAACAGAAAATTTTATGTTTTTACTTGCGAATATTTTTTTTATTTTTGAATTTTGCACCGAAGGCACTGAAAACTATACCTATTACGGAGCAGGTATACCAAAAGAGTATGAATAATGAATTTTGCGTGATACATTCCAGGGCTAGGTACGTACAAACAATAATCCTTCAAAGCTCAAAACCGAAGTAGTTTAAACTACCCTCTGAATGATTGAATCACTTTTATCTATGGAAGTGATGAGTAAAAATCACCAATAAAAAAACTTTTTGAAGGCAAGCTTTTATTCTAGCCTTGTACTTAAATGTATAAAATGAGATCAAGTTGTAGCTGACAATGATTTAATTATTTATTGTTGAATTATTTGGTTTTAAAAAGCTTGTCAAAATTTTTTGATTAGTGAAATTTTGTCCTAAGTATTAAGTTTATTGCAATTCGCGTGACAAGCTTTTTTAAACCTAATAATTCAACCAAAAATAATTAAATCATTGTAGCGATGACTCAAACTTATTTTATACGTTTTAGTACACGACTTTTGAAAAATCTTTTTTCATTAGTTATTTTATTTTTTGCTTTTTAGTTAGTTCGCCCTAATCTGTTCATTTCCAATAGAGCATCGTTATTGCAGGGTCTCTTTTCTGTATGTTTTGAGCTGAAAGAAATCATGATCTCCGACCCAAGAACTCCCACACACCAATTTTGAATAGAATCTGACCATAATCACAAAACTTGTCCGCCATCCTGAAGTAGCCATCTTGGTTTTATAGATTTTGACAAAAAATTCATGATCTCCAAAACTGAAAACCCCCACATACTAATTTTGAACAAAATATGACCATAATCAGAAAACTCGTCGTCTATCTTGGGGCCGCCATATTGATTTTTTTTTATTTTGACAAAAAATTCAGGATTCCAACCGCGAAAACCTCCGCAAACCAATTTTGAATCAAATTGGACCATAATCACAAAACTCGTTCTCCATCTTGGCGCAGCCATCCTGAATTTATGAATTTTGACAAGAATTTCATAATCTTTGACCCTAGAAACCCCCACATACCAATTTTGAATCAAATCGAACCATAATCACAAAACTCATCCGCCATCTTGGAGCCGCTAATCTTAAATTTATGAATTTTGACAAAAAATTCATAATCTCCGACATACCAATTCTGATTCGAATCATACCATAATTACAAATCTGGTCCGCCATTTTGGAGCCGCCATGTCGTTTTTGTTTCTAACAAAAAATTCATAATGCATTGTCGCCAGAATTATAAACACCTGCCAAATTTCGAATTAATCGGACAACAATGAGTCGGTCAAAATTCAATTGCAAGATTCGACCCAAACTAATGAACGAATGAACTAACAAGTGAAACTAAATAATTAATTTAATAACTTGTAAAAACAGTGGAGCACGTCATATTTATTTTGCTTGATTATTTTTTGACATTTCTAGAAATCAATGAAAACTTCCATTAAAATCATTCATGTAGTTTTGGCCAATCAAAACATATTATAGTGAGAATAATCTACCTAGAAAATTGCCGCGGGAATAATTTAAGGTATTTTGTTTTTATTCTTTGACAACCTATATCTTTAATTTGACTTCTGTCATCAATTCGCATGGAAAGTGAGAAATGAATCAAAACCGGTTTAGTTCATTTTATCATTTTGCAAGAAAGTGTGTTTGTGATTGTAAATTCAAAAAATAATCTACTGAATACCACACGAGTTCGAAAGTGGAAAATATTTCTCCAGATTTCTTTCTCAAACTTGTTGCCATTTGGCAAAAGCCACTCGAGCTTTCATAAAACCTGATAAGCCATTTCAGGTAAAACAGGTCTATGTACATGTCATTGTTTTCTTGAAGACTCCATATCGGATCATAGATTTGAAAATTTGAGGTGTTTGATTTCAATAAGAATATTTCAGTGTTGCACTTTGTATGCGATCTCCGTGAATTGAAAGATTGTCTATAAGTTGATTATTACCGTAGATATGCAATTATTGGGAAAAACGGAAAAAACACTTTCGGATCAGTTGATTACACTCAAAAGCAGGTTGGCTACTGTCCCACAGCGCTGCTCGTTTGAAACTTGCTCTGGCCAGGACCGTATTCTAATTTCCATCAATTTCCAATCGCCAATATTTCCGCTATTCTGCGACTTCTATATGAGATATTTTTGATGAGAAAACTTTTATTTTGACGAGTTCTAGACTCCTCACCTCTGAAAATACCCCGCATATATATTATATATATATATATATATATATATATATATATATATATATATATATATATATATATATGTCCAATCAAGTCGGCACCATAGGGAAAACTTTTTTATCATTTGTTTTATGAAAAAAATTAAATAATCATATATTAATTTTTTGCATTTGTATACGAGGTTTGTCGAAAGAAGTACTTTTATTTTCCACAATATCGACAATCTTTATTGAAAAACTTGATCCTAATTGATAACTACGGTCAGATATCCAATATTATCTACTTACCATAAAAAATGACTTTAATGATTTTTTTTGGTAAAAAAAATTTAATTTTGTGAATCAAAACATTTATTGTATTGATAAACATGATGATCTTTCGGTTCCTTGGAAAGTTATCTAACAATTTACTTTTGCATTATAATAATCAATGCATGTATATCCTGATAATTCATTCTACAAATAAAAAGTTGAACAGAAGATAACAAGTAAACTAAAAAGTAACATTTCTAACATTTATGAATTCTAACTAGCTTTTGACGTTTGATATCAAAAATTCATTTGTTTTTTCAGTGCATCCTAGATTGAATGTCAACGTGTAGACAAACTGATACTACAGAGAATTTGTCAGTGCATCCTACATCAAATGTTGATCTGTAGACACAAATTATCAGTGCTAATTCAGAGAAGAGTCAGTGAAAATAACAAAATCGGTTTTTTCATGGTACATGTATAATATTGGATATCTGATCGTAGTTGTCAATAAGGATCGAATTTTCTCAATGAAGATTGTCGATATTGTAAAAAATAGAGGTACTCTTCTCCTGAGCAAAATTTAAATTTTTCAACAGACCTCGTATACAAATGCAAAAAATTATATATGATTATTTCAGTTTGGATTATATGCCATGCAGAACTTTTTATCGTGACTAACTTTTTTTCATAAAACAAATAATAAACAAGTTTTCGATATAGTGCCGACTTAATTGACACATTGTGTATATATATATATATATATATATATATATATATATATATTTATATATATATATATATATATATATATATATATATATATATATATAGGGGTAAGCAGCAATGAAAAGTAAACCTTCAAGGTAAATCCAAGCTTTCGTAAATGTTTATTTCCATCATCAGGGAGAAACTTTGTTGAGGTTGGTTTCAATTATGTTAAACATATTCATCTAACATAGTGATACAGAAGAAAAAGAAAGAAGATCAAGGAATGAAACGAAGTTCAAAGTTACTACAACCACATTAGCGTTGTTTAAAATTATATAAATATAAATGTGTACTCTATGTGGTGTGACAAGTGAAACTCTTATATATATATATATATATATATATATATATACAGTGCTTCTCAAAAGTCCCCTTCACCCCTCTTATTTTTGGAACGATTATACATAAACAAGTGAAATTTTGAAACTGAATATTAAAGGTTGTAAACTTCCCTACTAGTGATGATAGATGACGAAATCGTCAAAGATGACGTCACAAGGCCATTGTGACCAATAATTTTAAATGGAAATACTTATTTTGTTTGTGTTCATGGCAGTTTTGATGGCTCATTAGAAAACATTAAAATTTGAATTCCATTCAGTGTTATATTAATTACAGATTTAAGAATCAGTATCTACTTGAAGAAATTGCTGGAAGTGACCTCCATTTACATCCTGACAGTGAAATATCCTATTTTTAAACTCTTCTCGTACTTTTGCAAATGTGTCTGCGGAAACAGCCTCACATTCTGCAACAATACGTTGTTCTAAAACGTCAATATTGTCAGGTTCAGTGGCATAAACCTTCGATTTGAGGTACCCCCACAAAAAAAAAAATTCAAAGGTGTGAGGTCCGGTGATCGAGCTGGCCATTCCGTTGAACCTCGTCGTCCAATCCATCCACCACGATACTCCTCATCCAAATACCGTCTTACTGCACCGTAAAAGTGTGAAAGAGCACCATCCTGTTGGAATGTTATTTCCAAATTGCCGAATCAATCTGGATTATCTTTCAAAATTTCAAGGATTAACGGTTTTATTGCGTTTTGCAACAGCTCCAGATAAACCTCACCAGTTGAATAAGTATTAAAAGAAAGAGGCCCAACGATGTGGTTTCCCAGGATACCTGCCCAAACATTTACCTTCTGAGAAAATTTGGTATGTGTTTCACAAAACAGGTGAGGATTTGCGTCACTCCAATACCTCACATTTTGTGGATTTGGATTTCCATTTAGATAGAAAGTACATTCGTCACTAAAACAAATTGTTTTGACATAGTCTGGCTGTTGGTTAATTTTAATTTCCATAGTTTCACAAAACTATAGTCTTTGGTCTGGGTCGTCGTCTGAGAGTTGATGAACCATTTTTAATTTGTATGGATGAAATTTGTTTTTTTCAACACCCTGTGTATTGTACTTCGACTGACTTCACAGGTAGATGCAACGTGAGTTGTTGAAGAAGTAGGATTAACTATTACTTCTGCCAGTATATCCATTTTTTCTAATCAGAAATTTGTGGTCGGCCAGATCGTTTCGCATCATTAATACTTCCCGTTGTTTCAAACTTACGAAGGAGCTTTCTTGAATGAGTCCTCGAAACGGGGCGATCGGGAAACCTCTCATTGAAAATGCGTTCTGCTGCATGAATATTTTGTCCAGTTTCACCAAGAATTAGGTTCGTTGCTACTTTATCACCCAAAGCACGTACCATTTCGCTTCTTGAAGCACTTAAACGTTCGGCTCACAACAGTTCAACAAATTATTAAAATGTACAAAAATATTAGAAGTACCAAAAGCTGCTGAAACAGTTGAACGTCCGATCAACAATACACAAATTATTAAATGTACAAAAACTTGGACAATTACAAAAACGTCGAATCAAGGAGACTAACAAAAACGTCAGCTTATTTGACAACTTTCCAGAGGCGGAGCTTGAATTTGGAATTTTAGTAACAACTGATTCAATTTATCACAGCTTTGCGATTTTTAAAAGCAAGTTGCCAAAACTGCCATAAACACAAACAAAACTAATATCATTGGATAGGTTTTTTCGATACCTTTTAAAAGAGGTGTCGCTCGCCGTAGGGTTCCATTCAAAATCATTGGTCACAATGGCCTTGTGACATCATCTTTGACGATTTCGTCATCTATCATTACTAGTAAAGAAGTTTACAACCTTTAATATTCAGTTTTTAAATTTGACTTGTTTATGTATAATCGTTCCAAAAATAAGAGGGGGAAGGGGACTTTTGAGAAGCACTGTATATTTGAAAAAGTTCCATATAAAATTCCAAAAGGAGTGAGTTAACTGAAAAAAATACTTTCAATCGGTATGGTACTGACAAATTGTATATTTTTGTATATTTCTGACTGAAATAGCTGTACCGATATTCATTAACTGAAATGTCAATAAGTTTTTCATTTTGCTCTCGATAGGCTACCAATTTTTAGTTTGCTATTTCCAGGGTAAGATAAACCATTCAGAATAATTGCAGTTGATTTATTTGAAAATATGAACAGGATGTTCATAAAATCAGATGTGGAATCATATGCGACTGAAATATAAACTTTAGTTACCATCGTCCATCGTTCAAGATATACATGTTGGAAAGGAAAATATTCTCAATTGAATATTGCATAGAAATATTTTTCTGTGAATTGAAAAATCCACGATGAAAATTAAGTTATTATTTTGTGAATGTCTAACAGAAAACAACTACTTCCCTGGCTGAAGTCACGCTGGACATTGAACTATATCTGATAGATATTCTGAAAGAACCATAACTCAAAAGAAAAAATCTGAAATTGAAAATTTGCATTTTCATTGAGATAGTTATTTGATTTTCTATTCCAGCCTTGATTAAGAACTCACATAGATGAATGAGGCAAAGGAGAATGTTTTCCAAAATAGAATACTCACTAGAAATCATTTGTAATTATGACGCAAGAGAGGTATCGCATTCACAATGTCTTCAATACATTTTTTTCGACGAAGATTTAGTTCACGCTTCCACGATCATCAGGAAGACCGGAAGAAATGGGAAACACATTTTCTAGAAAAAATCTCACCTGGTAAAGATGGAAAAAATTCAGAAACATTTCTTTTGGAAATACACTTTGAAATTAGTGTTTTTCTGACATTAAAACCCATCATGGGGTATGATAGATTGATTTATTTGAAAATATGAACAGGATGTTCATAAAATCAGATGTGGAATCATCTGCGACTAAAACTTCAGTCACTATCTTACATCGTTCAAGATAACCTCTTGTGGGGTATTCACGTTGAAAAGGGAAACATTCTCAATTAAATATTGCATAGAAAGATTTTTCTGTGAAGTGAAAAATCCACGATAAAAAAAAGTTATTTTTTTGTAAATGTATAACAGACAACAACTTATTTCCCGGCTAAAGTCACGCTGGTCATTAAACTACATCTGATAGATATTCTGAAACGACCATAACTCAAAAGAAAAACTCTGAAATTCAAAATTTGCATTGTTATTGAGATATTCATTTGAATTTCTATTCCAGTCTCAATTAAGAACTCATTTAGATGAACGAGCCATTGAAGAAAGTTTTCAAAAATAGAATACTCACCAGAAATAATTTGTAGCAATGACGCAAGAGAGGCATCGCATTCACTAGGTCTTCAATACATTCTTGTCGACGAAAATCTATTTCACGCTTCCACGATTATCAGGAAGACCGGAAGAAATGGGAAACACATTTTCTAGAAGCAATCTCACCTTGCAAAATGGAAAAAAGTTAGAAAAATTTCTTTTGGAGAAACCCTTTGAAATTACTGTTTTTCTGACATTAAAACCTGTTATGGGGTATGATAGCTTTATTTATTTGAAAATATGAACAGGATGTTCATAAAATCAGATGTGGAATCATCTGCGACTGAAAGATGAACTTTAGTCACTATTAACTGAATTCGCCATGATAATGGCATGAAATGTATTGTGTTCTTAGTAATCCATATGAATACAAACATTTCATTATTATAAATTCTCAAAGTCTGGACGTATTCGAAACAACCATCAAAAGCGAATGAAGTGAAAATAGGATACGACTACGTATACACTTCGAATGAAAATAAAGCTTATTTATGCATTCACCGTTACTGAGTTAACCACCAAAGGGACAATTCCGCACTCCACTAACTTCAATGATTATGATTTCCCTCACTTCGTGTAATAAAAATTCACTTCCCCCATAGACCTCTAATATTTCAGTTGGTTCTAATTTTTGTGCCTTCAAATTAAGTTTTTTCTCTTCATATCGATACGTCTGTTTCGTCTGATGACTTTTCAAAGATTCACTGAACAAAAAAATTATTATGTATTGAGATCGATGATATGAAATGTCAAAAATTCCAGCGTGTATTCGGGATATGTTATGTTGACATATTTTCTCTGCCAGAACCATCTTTACTTTATATTTCAGCATATTGGGGAGCCTTGTGATTGCTTTCATGCACCATACGAGAATGAGTAACATATTTGGTATTGTGAGAGAATGGCTAGGACTATTTGTTCCAGATGTGCGGTTTACCAATGCCATGCGCTCTCTTATTGCTCCACAATCACGTTTTGGACAAATCGTGAACAATTCTCTAGTGCCCAAGTTCATTTGAATCGAAGATTATTGATGAAGTTTTGCCATATCGAATAATGCAATGGTCTTTCCAGATGTTGACTGTGATCACAAATATATCTCAGTGGAGACTGAAATCAATTTCTGTGTGAAAAATTATTTTGTATGATCGCAATTAAGATATGTTGAAACCCAGGTGTGTTGACTTATACCTTTAAAAATTTGGTGAAAATATGGGGACTTGCCTTAATGAAGAGAAATAAGTAGAATTTGAGATGGCGTTTATGGGTTCAATTCATCCAAATTTGGATGACACAACGTCGTAGGATGTCACAATGTGGGTAAATATATATATATATATATATATATATATATATTATATAAGAGTAAATTTTCAATGTCTGTGAATATATACCTATAAGAAGAATTGCTTAAAATAAAAAATAATGAATCTCTTGAATCTACAAGCATCTTCAGTTTGAACCCATTCATTGATTCATTCGGAGGTGGTTACAACTTTCTCCATATTCTTATGAAAAGAAGCATCCTGCTCTTTTGTCAGGAAAACACTATTTTACAAAATTAATTTTCTTAAGTGAACATCAAGGTCTTCTTCATGCAGGAGCACAGTTAATTTTGAGTTCCATACGAAATAAAATTGGCCACTAGGTGGTAGAAATTTAGCACGGAAGACGGTGCACGAATGCGTAAGGTGTTTTAGGTTCAATACAAGCTCCTTTGATGGGTGCTCTACCTGCAGCTCGCGTATCACCTTCTTCCCCGTTTCAAACTATAGGCGTAGATTATGCAGGGCCATTTTTATGTAAGGACAAACTCGGCAGGGGTAGCAAAACATTGAAATGTTACATGGCATTATTCATCTGTTTTGCTACTAAGGCAGTTCAGAGTAAATTTTTAATGTCTGTGAATATATACCTATATATATATATATATATATATATATAGGTATATATATATATATATATATATATTATTTATATATATATGAGTAAGAACGAAATTGTGGCATTACATACTCTACCAACTGAGCTATCTAACACACATGGTTCAAATCTGCATTTCGCGATACCGTTTTTCCAGAATTCAATGTTAGTTGTTGAAACATGGAAATGAAAATATTGAATGTTAATATGGTTATCAAGAACATATTTTACCTCTTGCTCGATGTTTTTTTTTCTAGAATTTAAAATATATATATATATATATATTGAAAGGAAGGAATATCGAGGGAACTGTTAAAAACAAAATGGTAGGAATTTAATGGACATAACCATCAGAGAAAAGTGTTAACCGTAGACACGTGTTTCGGGCTCTCGGCCCTCATCAGTACGGTGGAGAAGTGCAAGGATGAACAACACTTGGTAGAAATCCACAAATCAACGTTTTATACCCAGTGTTGTTCATCCTTGCACTTCTCCACCGTACTGATGAGGGCCGAGAGCCCGAAACACGTGTCTACGGTTTACACTTTTCTCTGAGGGTTATGTCCATTAAATTCCTTCTATATATATATATATATATATATATATATATATATATATATATATATATATAAATCTCGAGATGATGGTGTATTTTTGAGTTCAGTGGGCCATCATTGCCGGAAATATAGAGTGGTGAAGTTGGAATATCCACATAAATTACAGGGTGTAATTTAACCACACCCATAAATGACGAGTGTTTAACGCAATTTCATAACAAATTAACAACAAAGAATTCGAAAAAAAATCAAAAAAATATTTTCTTAGTCAAATTTGACAAAATTTTGGAAAGCGTTGTCCGCCTAACCTCAGCTGTCGTGATCAGAACTGTAACTCAACACGGACAATTGTCGGATGCAATGAAAATTCAAATAATGTGGAATGTCGAACTGTGAAATGTTTGGTGAATGTACAAAACATTCCAAGCATTGATAAAGTCAGAACTAGTAGATGAAGTCAGCATAGTTGACAGTACCAATAACAATTATCAGTTGTAAGAACACAAATATAAACATAATAACATCGCCGACCATTGTGACCTAGTAATCCAGAATGACAGGTAAACAGAATCATTGTTGCCAGGTAGTGTTTTCAAGATTCTCGCACGCACCTATTTACGAATAAACGTTTGTCAAATTCGACCACTCTTTCCTGATTAGCTGGTGAACGACATATCTTATTGGCAACCAATCAGGAAAACGTCAAGCGATTTGCACGAGAAGTAATATTATTGTCTTCACCGAGAGTTTTATGTTTGTTTTTCGTGCAAATTTATTATTTTTATCCATTCGCAAACGCTTTGAACTTATAAGCTCATCTTCAGCGCTTGCAAACTCAAATTTTCAGTTGTATTTGGTTTTTGTTGAGTATGGGTTTTAGAAATATCCTGTTTATCCTTTCACGTGGCCTCATGTAATTCTCCGAAATTCCACTACAATCTATCCCAAAATTCGTTATGTGACTCTGGATACGACTACGATGAATCATTTCATTTATGTTGCAGGTCGAAGATGTATGAAAATTGTCAAAACTCACATAAAACACACCTCAATTTTCGACCAATATAAAAATGATGATTCCTTCGCGATTGGAAATCTACCCTGACTCCGTAGTATTTTATTCATGTGGTGGAAATAATTTTCAGTTTCTGAATTGTAAAGTTGCTGAAATCTGGGAAAGGAAAATGCTATTGGTTCAAGAAGTATTCTGTTTATATCTTCATGTGACCACAATCTATCCAAAAATACGTTATGTGACTATGGATCTACAATTTTTTTTTGTTGCAGTTTGAAGATGTATGATAATTGTCAAAACTCACCGGAAACGTACCTCAATTTTCTAAAATGAAATGAGAATTGCTTTGGATGCGTGACGAAGGTTATTCAAGAGCTTGTCGCGCAAGGTTTTCAGTTCGAATACAAAAGCGACAAGCTTCTGAATCTGTATTTCACGAAATAACCTACGTCACACATACAAAACAATTATTTAAAACTTTAAATAAAAGCTTTCCTTCAAAAAGGTTTTTTATTTTATTTTGTTATTTTGAGTAAGTTGATAAATAGAAGAAAATTCATTGCATAAAAAGAAATTACAATTCTTATCGTAACGGTTGGATTGGAACAAAAAATGCGGGTGTGAGAAATATATCTGAGCGAAGCGGATACAAATACTGTAATACCTTTAATTCAAATACATGAGTTGTGGAGTTAGGATGAGCATAGTTTTACAAAAGCTCATTGAGAAAAATAAGTGGATATTCAAAATCACAGTGAATTGCAGATAACTACTAGAAAATACTGAAGTTCCCGGTCATACTCAGTATGTCATAGCGGTACATGGCAAGACAGGAGGTTAGTCAAAAATGAGTATAGTAGCGGTTGAAAAGGGTGTTATTCATTCAAGATGACGGATCTCAGTTTGAGCATGTTCATCACCGAATGAACCATATTTTTTTGCTCTATTATTGTTCCATAGTTCAATTGTCGAGTGATATCAACAAGGCTGTTTACCCCTGTATATTGGGCCAGCCAACAGGACATGTTTTAGGTATTCGATTCCATGGAGGTTACACATTGAACAAGTTACCTCGGTATCTATTATGTGGGCTAGGCCACTAAATGTGAATCTCAGGGATTTTTTGGTAAATGTCCATCATTTGGAGATCAGTCCAACAACATACCTGGGTGAGGAGGCTTTGAGGTAAGTCTGAACGTTGATTCGCAGAGAAAAGCCTTGGTAAATGCGTAGATAGGAAGAGTTTGTGAGTCTCTTCGAATTGTCGTTCGAAAGCTTACTACAATACGCTTGAGGAGCAAAAAGAGTATCTCTTTTAGATTTGTTGACATTTTTCCAGCGTTGGGATTCACCAGCTGTCAAATAGCAGTCCTCAATTTGCACCCAGTTATATCTCGTGTCCAAAATATTCAGTCCAGACTGAGGTGAGAACCATATTTAGCTCAGTTCTCCAAGCAAACGCTATAGTCAGAAGTATTTTTTGGCAGAGACAGTAATCGTTTGAAAAATCCCACTTGAGAGAGTGCTCCAGTATGTCCGCATATTGCAAGATCCAAACTCCAGTACCATAAGACAGGGAAGATAGAAGAACTGATTGATATAATTTTTTCCTAGAATCCCAAGAGATCATTTCGGAGCTAGTCAACAAGTTCATGACTGCTCCGACCGATTGATTGGCTTTCATATCAGCTGTTTTGCTCATTTCCGGAAAAAGTGCGGAGGAAGAGAATTCGATACCAAGATGGTAGAATGTTTTCACTACTTCCAGAGGTTCGTTGAAGAGAGAACTAAGGTTATAGTTATTCAAATATCCGTCCGTACAGAAAACCATTATTCTAGTTTTTTGCGTGTTTACCGACAGTTTGTTCTCTGTGGAGTATTCCTCCAATGTTATGTTTTGCCGAAATAGATCAATAGGGGAATCACCAAAAATAATTATTTCATCCGTGTATGAAAGCATATATAACACTGTTGAAATAATCGATGTTGACACCACATTGATTTTTTGCCAGAAAATATTCTTTGATGTCGGCAAGGAATAAAGAGAATAATATCAGACTCAGTGATCCACCCAGTAGAATGCCCTCTGTGATATTGTATTCTCTAGTGAACTTTTTCTATACTTTCATAGACATGGAGGCATAATCATAGAGATTTTCAAAGACACGAAATACTTCAGCGCTAATTCCTAACCTATAAAGATTGTACCACATGAGTTCATAATTCACAGAGTGGAACGCTCGTATTGCTTCTTGGCTCCCAAGCGGAGGTGTATTTGAAGGATGGAATAAGGAATAAAGACATTGTCAATACACCCTTTGTCTGCCCAAAATTCAATCAAATTTGGCTGGGGCGGTTGTTCACCTCTAGGCCTGTCTCGGCTATGTTGAAAATACAATTGGGTACTAGCATCTCATTGCCTTTCATTCAGTTCAAATTCGAGTTCTTCCTAAGACTTCCACTGATTTTCATAATTTGACATCTGTGCTTCTGCTTGGGATTATTCGCAACCAGTAGTGATCTGCTTTTGCATTTTCTCTATTAATTCTGTTTTTCATATTCAACTGCTCCTCAAACTCGTGAGCTATCCTCCTGACGTCATTAATCCCCAAAGGAAAACTTTTCTCCTTTATTGATTTGATATAGGTAACCAGATATTTTCAAATGTCTTTCCCAAACATAAAAGATGGTCCCATAGGGACCTTTTGTCCTTGTTCATCTTGCATCACATTTCCAAAGTCATAACATCATTTTTCATAGCAATAATAGGTGCTTCGATGCTCTTCTCTTGTACTCATTGGGCATTCAAATTAAAAATGCAGATGAGATAAATTATTTGAATAGGTATATTACAGCCCAAGTAATTCATATAGTAACCCATGTATAATGGCCATTCTACAATGCATGGCCATCTCTGTTATAATTCTGGGAGGGATGGTTAACCCTGTTAAACAAATGAATACATACATCACGTGAACTGTTCAGGGAATTCTGAAATAATAAGTGTTTCCAGAAAATAAAATCATTATAACAAACTTTTAGTGATAATTGAAACAAATAGGTAGAATTTCATTTAATTTAATTTTATTGTTTTTTGCCGGAATTTTTTGAATATACTTGCACCCGTACACAACATGAAGCAAAAATGGCATAATCTTGTAAGAATTCTATGAAATGTATTGATTGGCCTTACGGCCAACTTCCCTAGACTCACCCCATAGAAATAAAATATAACAACATGTGATGAGTGAATTGGACTCTCTCAATATAGATCTCTGGTGACTACTAGGTTATCAGTCCTTTAACTATATGTGTTGGAATCGCACCAACTATATACATATATGCTTTATATTCCGAATCAACATACAACTATTGACGCCATATTCAAAGTGCACTGAAACTATCTTGCAGAAAATTACTGACGTCATTATATTTAACCACCGGCGAAAGCTTTATAACGCTCATCCAAGTAATGCATGAATGCAATTAGTAATGATTTGTAGAAGAGTGCTAAACCGCTGTCGTTTTTTCAGAAAAAATTATTCAGGTACTTGGCGATAATGGGAAAAACGGTGAGCCGTGGAAATTCTTGTCAATATTCCATATGAAATGTTATGAATTTGAATCGAACCACCCTCTCATTTAATACAGAAAACGAAACACTGCAGCATGTGATGAGTAGATTGTACTTTTTCATTGTTGTTCCCTAGGAGGCATCAACGAAATTGACAATGCATGAGGTGGCAATGAGCGGTGAATCTTCTTGTCAATATAATTTCATTTGAAATTATGAATGAAAATCGAATTTTCATTTAGTAAAGAATACAAAACACTGCAGAGTCTGATATGTTCAAGTGGATTATACTTTTCCATCATTGATACCTAGAAGGCGACAACAATATTGTCATGAATGGCAAAGTTCGAATACAAATTATCATTTCATCATTATTACTAACAGCTGTTGTTTCTTTTTGATTATTTGTGACCTAGGCAGTGTTCGAATTGATATATTCAGGAAACATTCAACTCAATAAAACAATTACGAATTTTCTATAAAAAATCAACATACCAACGGGATTTCAGTTCTGGTCCTCCTACAGGAGGCAACGGGGAGTCCATCTGGGGAACCCCTATTTGTCCATAATTTCAGCATGTAATTGATTTCTTTGTCGCTATCTTATATAAATTGAACAAACCTCAAATCAAGTCGTGTGAACACCCCTTTACACGACAAATGGTGAAAGCGTCTAGCTTTCGATTTCGGAGGTTTTTTCTACATGATAAACTCCATTGAAGTATCTATTAATATATATATATATATATATATCATATATATATATATATATATATATATATATATATATATATATATAACCATATATAACTATATATATTCGTTTTCTACATAGTTATGATAACTATGGAAGTGGATTCTGGGTAATATAATGATATCTGAAGCGTTCGTTGATTTCAGTCATATCCAAGCAGCATCATAGTGATGGAAACTGATACTGCAACTTCGACCCCGTGGTTATCACGTTATAACCACTAAATCTACCATTATACAGTAAGAAATACTAAAATTGTATATTTGCATGGTTGTAGTCACGTAATTTCCATCTATGGTAGCAATTCCACAGTTCGATAACTTGTTAGTGTTAATTGAGGGGTCTGAAACATTACGGCCACTAGGAAAGTTTTTGAACTTGAACGTGGAAGATAACCGTTGCAGTAACCATCCTGTAACACTTAAATATCACAAAGAAGTCACAATCACTTTCAATAGAGTACGATAGTTTCTGTGACTTCCATCAAACATTTAATGTGGCAGGCACTTGATTATGATATGTGGTGATGGTTGCCAGATTTTTGCTATCTCCATAAGTGATTGTTACAATTCGCAGTTATTGAAAGTCACTAGAAAGTTACAATTTCCTTTAAAATTCACAATCAAGTGACCGTGAAAAGGTCCGAGTGATGACAAAAGCTAACCCAACTTTTCTCAAATTATTTTATTGTGGCTTACAGAAAGTTTGTTCTACCTGTTACGTGAAACCTGAATGATATTTATTCAAAATGAAATGGGTTATGGGTTTTCAATAGACAATGTTTCTTGATTTTGTATGACAAGGTAAACTTGAATAGATCGGATCTCTGACTGATGCGCCTGCTTACTATTCATACCTTGAATGTTAATTCATTTTCATTACTTGTTGATTACCAATTGTTACTTGATAATTGTTAATTGGAGCTGCATAAATCCATCATACTTTCTATATGGTCTTTTTCAACAATTGATGGACATGTACCCGCAATTTCGAGGTAATAACATTGAAGTGGCAGGTTGAAGGACCCGCGACGTGTTCGCCACTTTCAAGTGGATAAGACCCATTGGAATTTTGAGGTTATAATTTAGAAGTGGTTAGTCATGAACCTGCGACGTGGGCGCCACTTACTGGTGGTGTAAAAGTCAATGAATAATTTCCACTAGCCACCTTATGATGATGATGAGAAAAACTTTAGAGTGGTAGAGTTTCTGCTACTTTAAAGTTATTTTCTTGAAAATCCACCATATTTACAGGAATATGCTGGGTCGCCAATATTAGAGAAATGAACGAAACACTCAATAAAAATTTATTTGTCGTCCGTGCTGTATCAAACGTAGTAACTTATTACGTAAGTATCGGTTTCAAGTAACCAAGATTGACATTTTTTTTTGAGAAAATCAAGTACATAACTTCAAAGTCGAGTTATTTCCTGAATTATAATGTTTTCCATAAATAAAGACTATTCAGATGGCGCATGCTCACAATCGAGCTACAACAACGATATTTCACAGTGTACCTTTTATTCGTTTCAATTTTATCCCGATTAGAAGTATCCATATTCAATGTAGTGACTTACGTGTTTGTATGTTATCAATTCATTTACTTTCAGTCGATCGAGTAATAGAAATAAATCGGGAAAAATGAAAAAATGAGGAACATCGATTATAAAAATATGTTGCTACATATCAATTACACAAGCGCAGTCAATTGTATAACGTGTCTAGTGTCGGCCACTACATAACCACGTTTTTGCCAGGTGATCACAGCGATCCAGGAACGTAGATCGGAATGTAGTGGTCACCAAAAAGTGTTCCCAATTTTGGTAGCCGCCGCTTGATAGAAACGTGTATATTACCTGACAGTTGTTGTGGTCAAACAACTCAAAGTTCTGCAGAATCATGGCGGCTATGTTTCGTCTACTAAAAATGCTACTCGGGTAGGCTAATTTATGATGTTTGTTAGAGTATTTTTATAATTCAACAAGTGTGAGGCTACTGAATGGAATTTGAATTGTTTGTTTACTTGAATTCACTCCTTTCCATAAATATATTTCTATTGAAATATATTATTTCAATCCAGTAACGAGTGTTCCGAAAATAACGATTCTGAAATTCCATATCTTTATCGAAAGTATTTCATTTATTAGCACTTAAGAAATGAGCTGAGTCTTAATTTTTGATAGAAACTTCAAGCACTTTGAATTTCTCGGACTTTTCTAATTGTCCAGAAAAACAACAAATTTTAGAGGGATAATTTTTTTCAGAGTAACTGTTTATTACAAGAAAATCCCACAAGAAGTTTATTTCAGTTTTTAAGAAAAAAATTGAATCGAATTGAATTGACAAAAGTATTTTTTAATCAAATAATGGACGAATGAATAGGAAGAGTTGACATAATCTTGTCAACAATAGGTATATATTTCATTTCAGGATTTTTTTCTGATTGAAACAAAAAACTTTTCAAGAAAAAATTCAACCGACGAAATACGGAAGTACACCCTATACACTGAAAAAAGAATTATCGGAATCGGATGCCTCAGTGAAAATTTATGAGTGATCATACATAAAAAATAATGTAAAAAAAAATAAATATACGCGTCGAATAGAAAACTCCTCCTTTTTGGTTTCGTCGGTTAAAAATAAAATAAATCTTCTTAGTCTGAATAACTAAGCTCCTAAACTAATGTAAGTAACTCATTTCAAGTCGGCGCCAAACAAACAAGCAAATGAATTAGGTAAGCGTAAAATGATGGCATCGAGTTGGGTGGTGACATTCTGATAATTTTTTGAAGTAATTTAATGATCTTCGTTGATTTTTTGTTTGGCGCCGACTCAAAATTAGTTACTTACATTAGTTTAGGAGCTAAGTTATTCAGACCAAGAAGATTTATTTTATTTTTAACCGACGATACCAAAAAAGAGGAGGTTTTCTATTCGACGCGTATAATTATTTTTTTTTACATTATTTTTTATGTATGATCACGCATAAATTTTCACTGAGGCATCCGATTCCGATAATTCTTTTCTCAGTGTATAGGGTGTACTTCGAAATTGGTCCCAGTTGAATTTAAAAGATGAAATTCACCCCTTAGGGTAGCAAAATGAAGGATATTGATCACTCACCCTCTGAATTCTGGTCAGTTAACCGATTCTATCAGGCATAACTTTGTACTGGGATCTTCGATTTGGATGATTCTTACTTAATCAGAATAAGTATACCTCATAGCTGATCAAATTTGGATTTTCAATGGAATTATCCACCCTTACGGGTAGAAAAATAGAGGATAATTTATGTTTCACTTGTGAACATTGGCACACATATGTATGACAATGGCAGATCGCTAGTGTCATTATCACAATATCATTATATTCTATGAGAGGATGGGGTTATATATAAAGTAATGAAATAAACTAACCAGAACAACAAAAATAATGTATATTACAACAAATAGTAAAAGTAGATAAACATATCATTTAACTGGTAATAGTTGAAGTAAGGTGGGTAAGTAAGTATTTTGGAAATAATCAAAGAACAAGCAGTTAGTAATTAGTAGATTTCAGCTACAAAAAATTGAAAAATAAAAACTTTTTAACAAAAAATTAAACCGACGAAATACGGAACTGAAAAGTAAAAAATAAAATAAACCTTCTTAGTCTCGAAAACTGAACTCCTAAATTAATGTAAGTAACTAATTTTGAGTCGGCGCCAAACAAACAATTAACGAAGACCATTAAATTACTTCAAAAAAAATTTCACAATGTCACCGCCCAACTCGATGCCATTAGTTTACGCCTTACCTAATTCATTTGCTTGTTTGTTTGGCGCCGACTCAAAATTCGTTACTTACATTAGTTCAGGAGCTCAGTTATTGAGACTAAAAAGGTTCATTTTATTTTTTACTTTTCAGTTCCGTATTTCATCGGTTTAATTTTTTGTTAAAAAGTTTTTACTTTTCAGTTCCGTATTTCGTCGGTTTAATTTTTTGTTAAAAAGTTTTTATTTTTCAATTTTTTGTGGCTGAAATCTACTAATTACTAACTGCTTGTTTTTTTATTATTTCCAAAATACTTACCCACCTTACTTCAACTATTACCACTTAATAATATGATTATCTACTTTTACTATTTGTTGTAATATGAATTAGTTTTGTTGTTTTGGTTAGTTTATTTCATTACTTTGTATATCGTTCCATCCTCTCATAGATTATAATGACACTAGCGATCTGTCATTGTCAACTACATATGTGTGCCAATGTTCACAAATGAAAAATCAATTATTCCCTCTTTTTCTTTACGTAAGGGTGTAACTATGAGGTATACCCTATCTGATAAAAGAAGAATCATCAAAATCGAAGATCCCAGTACAAAGTTATGCCTGATAGAATCGGTTAACGGACCAGAATTCAGAGGGTGTGTTATCAATATCCTTCATTTTGCTACCCTTAGGGGTGGACTTCATCTTTTAGATTCGAATGGGACCAACTTCAAAGTACACCCTATCCACTGAAAAAAGAGTTATCGGAATCGGACGCCTCAGTATGAAGTTATGCGTAATCATACATAAAAAAAATATACGACTAGAGAACCTTCTCCTTTTTAACCGACGAAACCAAAAAGGAGGAGGTTCTCTAGTCGACGCGTATATTTAATTTTTGGTTTCGTCGGTTAAAAATTAAATGTGATGTAGACTCGTTCGGATGTTGATTCCATTTCGATTGATGTGAAGGTTTACTTTCACTTGTATGCACATTGATACTAAAATGAGTGAATTCTCAAGTGGGACGAATAATCATATTATTAAACAGAAAAAAGGATATTTCCATACGTTTTTCACCCAATGACAGTTGCAAAAATAGTTTTTCTGATAGAACGCATTGAAAATTTTGGTAGAGAGGAAAAAGTTTTTTTCATGAATCGACTCACTGGAGGATCCAAAATATGGAGTCTAAAAAAGGTACATATCGAAAGTGTTGGGAGATTTCACCTTGGGAATTTTGAAACCGATGACAGATGAATGAGTCCTCATCGTGCTGATTTTTTTGAAAAAAAAACAATATTCAAATGGTGTAAAATTGATGTATTTTTTTTTTTTTGATAAAATTTTACTTTCCGTGAAGAGCTCTTACGGAAAATCAATCTATAATGAAATTGATTTGTTATATACCAACTTCAAAGCGAAAACTGATTTTGGGAGTATCATATCTCAAAAACAGTCTGATTGGAACACAAAAACTGTTTTCAGTAGTCTTTTGTCAAAACGGACTAGGTAATTCAGCTATAGATTATACGATGAAAACAAAATTGGAGAGAATAATTGTTAGCTATAACATACCATGATTGGGATCAAAAGACCTAAGTGGAAATAAAATTATGACGGATAATGTATTGGTTATGAATCATGATGAATCATCAATTATTTGGACCAAAAAATATCGAACGAAGTTCATTCAACTAGAGAATTCTAAGGGAAATTGATGGAATCATTTGGAAAATGCCGAACTCCCCAGTGAATATTGAATCGGGTATTTATATCGAACGACTGTAATTGTGATCCAGTTCCACTTGAAAAAGCTATAAAATAGCGAAACACGTGACGTGGGTTTTGTAAACCAATTTTGTCAAAATCGTAGTGAAGTGTTTTCAGTTACCTTCGATTGTATTTTTCCATCATTGGTTTATAGAAAGCGACAAGAATTGTCAATGCATGAGTTTTCAATGAGCATTAAATCGTCAATATATTTCCGTGTGGAATTATAAATATAAATCAAACCACCTTTTCATTAGAAGGCGACAACAATATTGGCAAGTTATGTGGTTTCAATGTGAGGCCATTCTTCCCCCCACTCCTTGTGATTGAACCACAATATTATTATAAGCTCTGAGGATGTATTCCCAACCAGAATGCATCTGGAATGAATCGATGCATCGATTAAGGCCATATTGAGAGTGCACTGAAAATTCCTCACAGAATATTACCGTCGTAGAGATAACCAACTGTGAAAGCTTCATAATGGTTTTTCAGGTGACGATCAATGCATGAATGCACTGACCTGATTTGTAGAGGAATTTTACACTACTTTTTTCCTTTTTGAGAATACATTATTCCGTTACTTAGTGATAATGGAAAAAATTACATGCAGTGAATCTTATCGTCATTTTATGTTTCACATTTTGAGAGTGTATCATTCCACTCCAAAACTGAGAAGTAATTGATGAAAACATATCTGTAGAATATCATTCGCATTTTTTTCTGGGTGATTCCGATCACAAGAGGAATCATGCTGCTGTTTGATATAGCTGGGGATTCAGAGATTTGATGTTTATTTTGAATTGAACTGAATACCTGAAAATAGTTTTTATCCTACTGAAGTAGTAACATGGAATTTATGGGCGAGACCCAAATATCTATTTAGGATAATATGCACTCAATTTCATCCATTGTTATTGATTACGGTTTAGAGTTATATTGACTTTAAGAATATGATTCATTTGTAGGTTGTGATATGAGAAAATGATTGAACTGTTTCAGTTATTGACACTTCTTTTTGTTGAAACATTTTTCCCACAATTGTATGGATGTGCCCAATTTAATGACAGCGGCCTACTAGATTCCTTTTTTTTTTCGAAAAAATCATACTCCACAAACTCTATATCGACAAAAAGCTTCTGAAAAATGCCATGCAATGATGCAATGAAATATAGGGTGTTGCATTCGGAAAAGTCGAATTATTGCCATTTGTCATTGAGAAAACATCGGAGTAGGTGGAGGAACATCGACTTCCAGTTCATCTGCATCTCAAATGATGTGCTAAAGCCTAAGGAATTGACTGGAGAAAGTTATAGAGTTTACTGCCTGAAGAAATGATTAAGTGACCAACAATCTTGTTATATCCCCTGAAAAGTCTGCTATTGTTCACTTCATAAGACGCAGACCACATACTCCGAATAGTATGACTGAATGTGATTTGAAATTTTCATAAGAAAACTTCACAAATATCTAGATATTATCTCATACAAGTTATTACGGAATAAACACATAGATCAAATCAGTATCGAATGGGACACAGATCCCAATATCTCAATCCAATGGCAGTATATTCTATGGTTCAATATCCTCAGAATCTCTATGGGAGACTTGAAATCCTTGCCAGCACAAGCACTTTCAGTTGAAATCCAAGAAACTCTCCCTGATATCAGACATACAAATCTAGCAGCCAGAAAAATGATGATTTTTTTTGCACTCCAGAGACACTCATATTTTAATTTTTGTATTTGAGGAAAAATATATTTTTAGTTGACGCATTCATAGGTTTGGTACATATATCCATTCGCTATCATGTTATTTTCTCGGAATATACTGAATTATAATTCACTTCTTCAATCTATCCCACGTCGTTACTCAACATACTGTCATATGTGTACAGACGGTTCTAAATCCTTGCAGGAGACAAGCTCAGCATTTCACAACTCACACACAAACTATATCTACCTGTTTAAAACTTCCGAATCCTTGATCGGCTTTGTTCACTGCTGAAATGATATAGCTAGCAAACATGCACTAAAATGGCTTATAAGAAATAACCCTTCAAAAACAGATTCTCTACTGGTACTGTACTGGTGGCTTGAGATGATTAAAACTTTTTCAAAATGAATAACTCGCATCACTTATGCAACAAAAAAAACATTTTCAAATATGGACGTGATCTTTGAATGGAATACGGGTCACTGCACAATCGCGGAAGGCGATACAAACACTGTTGAATGTGAAAATAATAAATACTGCTAGATAAACGCTAATGCAGTTTTTTTCAAATGATGTTATCCCTGAAATCGATAAAATAATTGGTGAAAAACTTGAATATTTTGAATTTATTGTGTTGAGTCACTTAGAGCTGGTAATAACAATCCAAAAATAATTTTTTTTATTATCTCTTGAAACTACGTTAAGGTGCATAAAGTTGAATTTTAAGTACCTTTTTCAAATAACATTTTTTGATATCTTGCCATCTTACCGCACTTTTCGCCTTTTCATACCAATTTTTTTTTCAATTTGCCGATATACTAGCGATCACGTGACATGTGTCAAAATCGATTTTTAGGTAATCGGACAGGCACAAACTTTTCCCCAGAATATTTTTTCCAATTCTTCAATAATAAACTTTTTTCCTATTCAATTTCTCGGAATAAAGATCTGATTCAGTCATCAACAGGTTAAAACACTAACATAAAAAATATGGATTTTGAGACATATTCAACTTAACACAATATTAAAATGTATGCACTAAAATAATTCTTCAAAAACATATGGTTTGAAATATAATACGTTTTGTAACACGACATGAAAATATCTCTAATATATATATATATATGAGAATTCACTTACAAATTAATTTATTTGAATTTCTGCGTTCGCATTGTACGAACGTTATTGTAGGTATTGTAGGAAGTCGAAGTAATCGGGAATCGTTTGTTTATCTTTCACACATTTTAACCCTTTTCATAAGTACACCTGAATATTTATATTGAGTTCTAGTATATGAGCCGGACTGGATTTTTTTTGGCAGCATGTAAAGATCAGTTTTCATTATTATTACTATAAATAAAATTAAAAGAGGTTGTTATAAATCTGGCTAAAGTTTCTGATATCATTTCTATTGCTAATGCTATTGGGGTCCTTTTTGATATGTATCATTTCAAGGAATGTTCTCATTATTGGATTCCTTTCTTTGGTCAAAATTTCAACGTTGTTAGTGTCAAACTTATGTTGATTTTCTTTTTCGTGTTTGAATACGGCTGTAATGTCGATTTTTGAGTACTTGTGGGCAAATATTGTTTTGTTTGACCTATATATGTACTTTCACAGTCTTTACACGGTATTCCATATACTGTATGAGTTTGTTTGTTTTTTGATATTTCTGGTTTTCATTTGGAATAAATGGTTTTGTTCGTACTTTGCAGTCGGTGTGATATAATTATGTTGTTTTTCCATTGTTTTATTCATTTTATTCGATAGTTTGTCTATGTATGGTAAAGGTATGTATGTTGTTGTTTTCTTTTCTTCATTATCATTTTTATTGTAGATTTTATGAATTCGTTTTTTCATTGTTTTTTCTGCAAAGTGTCCGGGGTAATTAGTTTCTTACAAAATATTCTTGATGAACTAAAGAAAACATATGAATCTTAATATTTTTTTGGAGTGTCCTTGGGTATTAGGGTATTCGTAGGAGAATCGGAAAAACATTGTAAGTATATATAGGTTTCGTCGCCAGCGGGAGGCATCTTCAGTACTATTTTATTTTCTTTATGTCGACATGGTAATAAATATGTTGAAACACCATTGCTCAAATAAGAAACATTTGTTATATGTATTGAATTTACAAAAAGGTGGAACTGAGTTATATTATGAAATAGGGTTGAGAAAAAAATTTACCTTGGCAACTATTCTGGGATGTTACCAACATGTATTATCTCTCTGTAACATCCCAGAATAGTTGCCAAGGTACGTTATTTTTTCAACCTTATTTTATCATAACATAAATTAGTTCCACCATTTCGTGAATAATTTTCGACCGAATGGGACAAAAACTGACTCAAAAATGGTTTTCGACAATATCTGAATAATGTTCAAAAATGGGCCAAATCAATTTGAGTAGTTTCAATATAGCAGCAAACATATTGTAGTTTGATAGAGCTTGTAGATTGTATAGGGTTCGATATGGCTGTTCAGCATCTCTGTACTTCAACCTATAAGATCTTTCGTATATTACCCATCATCTATTCGAGGCTCAGAATTCCGAAACTCGTTACAATGTTCATCAGTTCCCTGGGAGCCAAGTCCCTGATGTCTGAGGGCGTTATCGAAACCATTTCGAGAAACTCAAGCCTCTTGCAAAACAATGCCTGGCAGCCGCAAAGCAGGTGTTCTGCAGTTGCAGCAAAGTTTTTGCAGTAACGGCGCAGTTCACTGTCTGATCTGTCCATTCTTTTGAGGTGATACCTCAGCGGACAATGTTCAGTGAGCAGTCCCGTAACCAATTTCAAGTCTTTCTTGTCCAACTCGGGAAGCTATTCAGCTTTCCTTGGCAATGGGCTCAGAAGCCTTTTCGCTAGTCTTTGTCCTGGAATCTCATTCGAGTGATTTTTGATTTGGTGAGTTTCCCAGCGCCAAAACATTTCTTCAATAGGGGCTTTGGAGAGACCACAGAAAGGTTCTGAGCCAGAAAATTGAATGTTTGCCCCTTCCTTGGCAAAAATATCTGCTTCTTCACTGCCGTTGATTCCCTTGTGACCTGCACCCACATCAGGGTAACCTGATTGTTCGCAGCCGGTTGTCTTAGGGAGAGTTTGCAGTCCCTAGTCAGTCTATACTCACAAGTATGTTAGCTTAGAGCTTTCAATGCTGCTTGGTGCAGTCTCAGGGCACACTCACTGCCGCTTCCTTCATTACAGACAAGTGCAGTGGCGAAAGGTTCATCATTTCCTCTAGTGCTGCAGTGGGGCACGTGCATATTGCCCTGTGATTCCCAGACAGGCTAACCGCTGTAGTTCGATTTGTGCCGAGTACTGTTGGAGTTTTGGCCACCGTACTAATGATGCATAGGTGACTATTGGTTTGATGATTGTTTGCTATTGGTTGCTATGAGTGTGTTTTCGTTTCAAACCCCATATCTTACCAAATACTCTGCGGCACGTCCAAGTTGCCGCTGTAGCTTTGGAAATAGTGAGATTGATGTGACTGTTCCATGTTAATCTTTGGTTCCATTCAGGGTTGGGGCTTCCAGTTCGTACTTTCACCTCTTTGTGAATGGGACCAGCCCTGTTTTGCTGGGATTTACATTAAGTCCCTCCTTTGCGCACCAGCTTCCGTTCATATTTAGGGCTGTCTGCATGCGATTGGAGATTATCTCGTCATGATTGCCCCTAATAGTGACGACCAGGTCATCAGCGTAACCTCGAGTGTTGAATCCAGAGTAATGTAGCTTCACTATCAGATTATCCACAGCAAATGCGATGGGACCCCACCTTGGGGGCACCTTTTCTCTGCTGTCATTCTGACCGTTTCCTCTCCAAGTAAAATAGAGTTCTATCTTGATAATCGGTTGAGGTTCCAGTAGCAATCGATAATAATATAAATTATCAGCTTTTCCTTGCAGATGGCAAATGTGAATTCGCCGAAACGTCGTGAAATCGGACCTTTTGAGGACCGAGAACAGAGAACGCGGACAAAAACCCATAGATTTGTCTCAACACATTATACCTGCGAAAATCTACGAATTTCTAAAAAGTGGCTTACCCCTATAACTTTTTTGTTTCTACAGATAAACAAGTGAAATCCGGTGTGTATGTATAGTACATGAATATGCATTTTTTGACGTATTCGATTGTTTTATATAACTGCAGGTTTGACCGGAAATGACTCTTACTATCTTATTTTGAATGGGGCACCCAGTATATTTTTACTTATTTCAATAGAAAATCACATTGTGAGTACAATGACACCCCATTTGTCACTTCTTGGCATTTATCATCCTAAAATTTTAATTTTTAATTTTCAATCTAGAGTGTCATGAATGAGTTGGAACGGTTAATTTTGTATTGCCAGGTACTAATAGTTTGGATCGAATTTTACTTTTCATTCGTTTCACTGGTTCATTTAAAGTTTACAAAATCGTAATTACGATGTATACTTGATTTTTTCAAATACAAGAGAGGTATGAGCCACCTCTCTAATAACATAATAACTGATTTAACCGATGAGGACCATAATGACAATGCATAATGATGTCAAATTGTTTGGACAAAGTTACATAATAAATCATAAGGTATTTTCTATCAATAGCTGCTCGTACTTATCGTACCCAATAGGAAGAAATCTGAGAGCGTTAGGTCCGACGATCTACTCAAAAAATTAAATCACATTAAAACACTTCAAATTACATAAACAAATTTTTGGGGGATTCTCCATACGGATGAAACACTTATTTCATAATGAAGAGCAATTTATCTCACGGATGTGGTGTTCTCTACTCGAACTAATAACAGTTCCTCAATTTCTTTATCCTCACTTACAATGAATTAGGTTCAGTTACTATCTTCGGCCTCATTTCGGAGTTTCAGTTGCATTTTTGGAAAATAATGATGTGGGATGTCGTCTGTTGATTAATCTTTCCGTATAAAGCCGCGCTGCAACAACGGCATTTTTTTTTGCTTCACGGTAATTTATTAACATGTCAATTTTTTCATTTCTACTGTAATTTTCCATTTCCTAATTGGTAATAACGAACTGATTATAAATAAATAATAGTTTATAAAAACTGAAAAACACGCTTTCATTTTTTTTTTTTTTTTTTATGTTCTGGTTCCCACGAAAAGGGATATCCTGTAATGTTCAGAGAACATCGTGGGAACCAAGGGAAAGAAGGTAGGAGTTGGTGTTCTTCTTAAATTTCTGGAGGTTGTATGCCTCGGGGAACACCTCCCTAGGCAATGAGTTCCAAAGCCTGTTCGTTGGATGAACGAGTCTTTGGAAAGTGATGTTCTGCAGGTCTCCAAAGTGACCACGGAGGGGTGTGATGACTGAACTTGACGGGTTAGTCTCGAAGAGACTGCCAAAGCAGGAAAGATTGTTGATATTTCAGAATAGCATCGCCCATGAAAATATCTATAAAAAAGAGACAAATCGCCAACTTTTCTACGGTGTTCCAGACAAGTGAGCGAGTTTGTAAGCGAGGCATCACCGACGAGACGAATTGCCCTTTTTTGGACAGAATCCAATAGCCTCAGGATATGTTAGGTGCCGCGCTCCAAATATGGGAACAGTATTCCAGGACAGGTCGGATCTGTGCCTTATAAAAAAAAAAAAAAAAAACATTTATTGTCCAAACAGGCGCTAGGCCCAATTACAGGACACAGTATACAATTTTAGTATGAAAGTGTGAAGTATGTTAGATGTTACAATAATAATAATAGTAATACATTCATGGAACATTCCCCGAGAAAAGACAAGATGTGAGAGAGGAAAACAGAAAAAACAAAAAACAAAAACAACAAAGCGATCGAGATTTGAATAATTATTTGATTTTTAGTATGATATATAGTTATTGTTGCTTTGCAAACATAATGTTTCTGATCTCTTTTTTGAAAACGTGTAATGGTGTTGAATAAATGTCAACTTTGTGGCAGACTTGATTGAATTTATTACACATTGCAAATAAAGGAGATTTTAATAATATATTTGTTCTTGGTGTTGGTAAATAAAACATTGTTCATTTACCTTGAGATAGTAGTTTGGGTGAGTTGACAAGACTGTTTACCAGTTTGTAAATAAATATGCAAGCATAATATGTTCTTCGGTCCTCGAGAGAAAGAAAATTTAAACGCTTTAATAATATATTATTATCTATTCCCTGACTGGGGTAGACATCATCAAGTTTGTAGAAAACCAGACTAAAAAAATAGAAAATAAGTGAAAAATTTATTTTATTCAAAAAAAAGCGTGGGGTACATGGTATCGCCTTGGCCAACAATCACCTGTGATCTGAGATATTTCTTACTTTTCTGCCCTAGGTGTGTAATGTACTATATAATTATTGATATCATGCACCCCACGCTTTTTTTAAAATAATTTTTTATTTTTTTATTTTCAATTTTTTTAGTGTGGTTTTCGATAAAAGCGTGTTTTTTAGTTTTTTAAGCCATTATTTATTTCCTACTTTTTTTGTGGTTTATTTATAAAAGCGTGTTTCTTTAGTTTTTTTTTAACTATTATTTTCATTATTTTTATGCTTATTAAAAGATGGAATGATCTTATCAAATAAGGTAATCATAATCTCCGACCCTAAAAACCCCCACATACCAATTTTGAATAGAATCAAACCATAATCACAAAATTCGGCGCCATCTTGAATTTTTCAATTTTTACAAAACAATCATAATATTCGACCCCAAAAACCCACACTTACCAATTTTGAATAGAATCAGACCATATTCACAAAACTCGGCCGCCATCTTGAATTTTTCAATTTTCACAAAAAATCATATATTGACCCCAAAAACCCCCACATACCAATTTGGAATAGAATCAGACCATAATCACAAAACTCGCCCCTTTTGGGCCGCCATCTTGAATTTTACAATTTTGACAAAAGAATCATAATCTCCACCAAAAACCCTCAGATACCATTTTGAAGCGAATCGGACCATAATCACAAAACTCGTACGCCATATTGGAGCCGCTATTTCGTTTTTTTTTCACACAAATGCCTTAATGCCTTGTCACCGGAATTATGTACACCTGCCAAATTTCAAATCATTCGGACGTCTGGAAGTGGGTCAAACTCGCGCCCAAAGGAGTCGGTTACAAACAAACATACAAGTGAAGCTAATATAAAGCGTGTGAAAGTAGGTGAAACAAATGGTGAAACTCGATCGGAACAATTGTTTCCTGATAACGTGATCCAAGATTAATTGTTTTAACACCTTCATGACACTCTTGATTAGAAATTAAAAATTTAAAATTCAAGGATGATAAATGCCAAAAATTGACGAATAGGGTGTCATTGTACTCACAATGTGATTTTCTATTGAAATAAGTAAAAATATACCGGGTGTCCCAATTAAAATAAGACAGTAAGGGTCATTTCCGGTCGAACCTGAAGTGATAGGAAACAATTGAATACGTCAAAAATGCATATTCATTCTCACCAAATTTCTCTTGTTTATCTGTGAAAATAAAAAAGTTATAGGGGTGAGCCACTTTTGAGAAACACCCACCCATATATAAGAAACAACACCAATAAATACATTTCTTGAAGAGATTTTAAAGATAATCGATTACCCCCAAAAAAGGTGGTTGTTTTCATTACTCATGAACATTTTCCAACAAAAATGTATCAAAAATTAAAAGAACTATTTATGATTCCTAAATTGTCAAGTAAGCAGGGAATTTTTTTTTTCTAATTTCAAATTAATCCAATCAATGTCCAATATTAAAAAAATGCGAAAGGCAAATTTACGTTAGAAATTTTCTAAATTTGAAAAGTAATCGAAAATTTCTCACATGTCTCATATGTCGAAGCATATTTTCTCTTTTCATAGTGTTTGGACACGGATTATTTGAAGTCGCGCAAAAACACGATTTTTTAGGGTTTCGCATGGGCGCACCTAGCTCCCAAACTAAGCTGAATATAATTATGCTCTCGCGGAGTTTTCCATATGATTCTACGTGCTCTACAGGAACTGTCTGATGATTTTTTTGGTTCTATTATGTTTTTCGCGGCGCAAACGGTGAAAGGTTAAAAAATCCCATACCTAAACTCGGATAATTTTTCAAACAAACAAACAATTTGGCGGAAATCGCTCATTTTAACGAGCTCAATTAATAAGGATAGACAAAATATCACCATTACTTAATCACGTGTCATTTTGATAATAGTTTCGTACTTCATCTAGGTATGCATGACATTAAAGTTCAATTTGAAATATTATCATATAAATGTCTCAATATATTGTTATATGGTAGTCTCCAGCAACCAAAAAATATAGCTTCCTAACATTCTTCAAATCACCATAAATGTCATAGATGTTTCAACTGCAACGTAATCTGTAGAAAGCATTTTGATCTCGACATTACATGATTGAATATATCCATATATGACTTCACATTACCATAACGTCTTACGACGAAAGACTTACACAAATCAATCGCTAAGATAAAAGTCTCTCTTTTATGGCCAGAGCCAAAAACAAAACTTGTTGCATTAGTTTTTGTCGATTTATGCATTCGTTATGGCTCGCGCGTGGCAAGCCGTACATTCCAATTCCACAATGAAGTGTGATCTGGCAGTCTATAATGTCGTTAGAATAAAGAAGCAGAAATAGTTTTGCATATATATCAGATTGATTAATGGGATTTTTGCAAATTATATTGATGAGTATGATGAGGTTGCGATGATTTCAAACATCGAAAAGTTCGCTGTTAGTCGGAAATGTAGATTTCAGCATTTATTTATTGATTCTGAAATGCCATCAATCAAGTAAAATGGAACATTTCAATTGGAATGAACGTTAATTTTTAATTTTGGATAAATCTTTTCAATAAAAAATTTAAGAATGATTCAAATCTACCAAAATGGTAGCTTTATTGTCTAAATGAAAACATTTGTCGTCAAAGTCAAAATTATCACAATGTGTTCTAATGATAATGAATATAAAATGTACATAAACACTTTTATATATTGAGAGAAAATACTCACATGTAGATAAAAACACTAATTCTAAGAATCAATTGTAAAATTACAGAGAGCACATAAAGAAAGTAAGATATTCCTCCAAATTGTAGTAGCATTTCCCCAAGAGAAGTGTTTTAACTGTCTTTCGGAAACCTTGCATATCGGAATTTCTCTGATTTGATTCGGTAAATTATCTGCTTTCTTCTGTTGATCAAAGACTGTAAAAGTGGGAAGTGGTAGAGCAAGTTTTTTTTCTGACGTGTATACGGGTTAGTGAATTGTTTCCTGTATTTGTGTATCAAACAAGCTGTCTCTAAAATGAAAATTTTATATAACGTCAGTAATTTGTTATTTGAAAAAATCGGCCTGCAAGATTCACGCGTCTTTGCTTTGAAAATTAATTTCAAAGCTCGTTTCTTGAAGACAAATATACTTTGGAATATAACCTGACTGCAAGAACCCCTGAATGGAATTCCATACCGTAAGTGAGACTCAATGAATGAGTAGTATGCCGTTAAAGAAGATGGCACTCCAAGTTCGCGGGATATTACATTGACATCGTAGCAACCGGGGGACAGCATTCTTTTAGGGCCATAATATGAGACTCAAACTTCAGATTGTTATCAATGTGTACGCCACGAAATTTTGTTACAGGTTTGCATTTAATCAGTTCGGGACCTGAGGGTACTTCTTCTGAATCGAACTTGAACGTGACCAAATTTGTTTTTGTGATGTGCAATGTCAGCATATTTGCTTCGCACCACAATTTGATTTTTCTACTTTAGTCTAATCAACAAGTTCAAAAACGTGTTAAATAGATATAAAGCTCCTAAAAATATGAGCGATAGCTCATTCGATTCGGAATGACGTCTAGAAAAATGTTTTTCAAGGGTTTATTAGCACGTAAAAAATTGCGATTGTTATCAACAAAATAAGATTAAAAAAAGAAGGTATTTCGTTTTTCGTTAATAATTTCTGAAATAATGATATTTAAGGAATTATCAAAAAAGATCCTGAAAAAGGAGGAAATTCCCGGAACTCTATCTCTATTATTTATAATTTTTTTTAACGCTGAAAATAGGGCTCCGCGAGGTCGTTACGGCATAGGCGCACCGTCAAAAAAGCCGTTATATCCCCTAAAATATTTTTTTTATAGTATTAAATAACAATTAAAAAATTTGAATAAATTATGGTGTAATCTAGACACTTTAGAAAAAGAACTTCGGTGAAAAAAAAAATTCATGTCGATTTTTCAAAAAGTTACACTATTGTTAATTAACAAATTTTTTTCCAATCTCTGTTTTTATAAATTACGACATAAAAGTTTAAATAATTGGTCCATAAAATTTTCGCTTCGTGGAGCTCTTTTAATTTGGGTAATTAATAAAGCAATGCAAAAAAAAACATCAAAGTTTATTATTTTGTTAATTATAATTTTTTTAAATTAACAAAAAATTAAATATTAAATTTCTAAAAAATGTTATCAAAACAATTTTTTTTTCAATATTTTATAATTGCTGTTTTTGCATCTGATATAGGTATTAATTAACATTGGAAAAAAAAAATTTTTACGTCATTTCTCAAGAAATTTTTTATAAACAAACAAACAACTTTGGTATTTTTAATTTTTTTCCACCATCTTATTGCATAGGTAAAATTATGATTCGAAAAAAAAATTCTTAAATAATTTTTTTTATTGTTTATAATAGTTTTGTCTATATTTCGATTGTTTAAATAATCAGTTGAGAAATTATTTTATTTTTAAAAATCATCATTGACGTTTTTCAATGAATTAATAGAGAAATATTTTTTTTTATAAATAATTTCATTGTTCATTAACTCAACAATTTTTTATAAACAAATAATATTGAGCGTTATATTTTTTTTCGAAAACTTCAAAAAATAACAAAAACAACTATGTATAACAAAGTATAGAAAAAAATATTTTTGTATTCTCAGCGTTAAAATTTTTTATAAATAATAGAGATAGAGTTCCGGGAAATTATTAACAAAAAACGAAATACCTTCTTTTTTTAATCTTATTTTGTTAATAACAATCGCAATTTTTTACGTGCTAATAAACCCTTTAAAAACATTTTTCTAGACGTCATTCCGAATCGAATGAGCTATCGCTCATATTTTTAGGAGCTTTATATCTATTTAACACGTTTTTGAACTTGTTGATTAGACTACTTCTGCAGGAATAGTTTAAGCCAAAACAGTACGATCTTCATTTTCTGCTTCCTAATATTTCTATGTTACCTGACAAAAATCAAAACAATCACAGTATAACCATCACTTGGGTTTCAATCTCAATATCACTTGGAAAAATATTTATTTATATAGTTCAACTTTGAATTCCGAGAAATGTTGAAAAGCCATGATTTGTTTGTTGTAAAGAAAACCCAAATAATATGAATGACACGAACGAATGACTTTCGAATGAAAGGAGCATACAGGGTAATTCAGAGCGATTTTTTTACATCCGGAGAAAAACTTTTCGTAAAAACGTTGTGAAGCTCACAGAACTCCATAAAAAAACCACCCATTGATTGCTGATATTGATATGAAAATCTTCCAGAAGCCGCCATTTTGAAACTATCCAACCGGTTCGTATGAATTTCAGCGATCATGATTATTATGAATATTGAAATTTTGGGTCGAACCGATTCTAAAAATTTGATGATTTCGACGTTTTGGCTTTCATTTTGGAGCAATTTTCAGGAGAAGTAGAAAACTTTAAAAATAAGTTATTGATAAGTAAAAAGAGAGGACCTGATTTCCAACCGCGGTCTCAATCTGCCTTGTAGTCACTCAAGTAGGAATGTGATTTCACCAGGGGTTTCAATCTGCCTACTCCTCACGTGCTGTCACTTAGGAAAGCAAATGATTGCCAACCGTGGTCTCAATCTGCCTACTCTTAGGTTGAAGTCCCTCAGGTTGGGTTCAGGATTTTGTTACTAGACACCGGGGTCCCCAGGGCTCGCCATTAGCAAATCGCCTCAAGTTATATTCTCCAAAAGCCGACATATCAACAGAAATATGCGGGGTCACCACTGTTAGACATGTGAACGAACCTTTCAATAAAAATGTATTTCTCGTTAGTACTACATCAAACGTGTAATTTATGACGTGATTATTGTCTTCAAGTAACCAAGATTGATAAACAAATGTATGAGGTATTTTGGTTCATGATTTCAGAGGCACGTTAGTTGCAAAATTATGTTTGCCCTAAATGAAGAATATACAGATGGTGCGTGCTCACAATCAAGCTACTACATATTTCACAGTAAACTATCAATCGTTTTGATTTTATCCCGATCAGAAGTATCCTGATTCAATATACTTACTACGTTTTTGTTTATCATCTATAATTATAGTTATGGACTTTGAGTGGCGGAATCGGAAAAACTGATCCAGACAGTATGACTTATCTCAATTTACCAGTGTGATGAAAAGGTTGTCTATAAAGTGCGATAGTTAATTTTTTCCGGTCGCAAGCATCAAAACGGCATTTGTTTTGTGAGTCGACGGGTAGAAGCTTTATATCAAAGAGAGGCACAGTGTCCAAAGTGCGCCTGCAATAAATGAATGGCAATGAACGAGTCGGCAGCAAATAACCTCGAATCAAATGTAAATGACGTGAAGGAGAAAAACAAGTGGTCGGGTAACCACTGCTGTGTTGTAGGGTGCACAAACACGCGTTCAGATGCACCCGCGAGTACGAAATGTTATGGTTTTCCTACCGTGAGCTACAAACGTGACCAAAGGGAAAATTGATACCAGCAGACGATTGAATGCGGTTCGCAGACTACTCGTCTCAATCTGCCTTTTGTTCATCATTAGGGCAATTTCCGAAACGGGGCTCGATTTAATTCATAAGTTATATATGCCGAATCACAATGCAATCGCAGTTTTCAGTTTATAACAAACAAATTCAAACTGTTGCACTTTAAAAACACTCTATTTATCACAAGGACAAATACGGATAATTAGCGCTACATGGAGTTAGTCGCCCGATTCCGCCAGTGCGGCGCCACTGACAAAGGTGCTCCAAGTCCATAGTCGAGTGTTAGAAACGAATCAGCCAAAATGGGAGAATGGGGAACATTTATTGTAAAAATATGTTGCAGGACAGAGATCGAGCTACATATCAATTACACAAGCGCAGTCAGTTGAGTTTAACGTGTCGAGTGACTGCCACTACATATCCACGTTTTTGCCACAACGTGGTTGGAATGTGGCTTCCTGAGATCCAGGAACGTAGCGGCCACCAAATACTGTTCCTCATTTTGGTAGCCGCTACGCGATAGAACCGTGTATATTACGAAGCAGTGTTTGTGATCAAAAACTTCAAAGATTTCCAGGATCCTGACCGCTACGTTCCGTCTATTCAAAATGCTATTTGCAAAAAAAGCTGGGGTGAAAACACTGAAAGGAATTATTTCCATTTGTACTAATACTCATAATTGAGTACATTTTTTCGTGAAGGAACTCTACCTATTTTTGTTTTTTATAATGAAATTCTTGTGTCGCGTTCGAATACTGTTTTGCTTTTGAATTATTTTCCAACTATAACTACTACCTCGAGTACATTTGGGATTGAACATTTTTCTAATAGATGTAGATCGTGAGCGGTCAACCACACTGTGAACCATTACAAAGTTACAGTTGAAAGTGGATACCCAAAGAACGTTTCCTTCATGATGAATTATTGGATAGTTATTGAATATCAACCTGAAGTTAGTTCTGCTTTCAAGAAATGATTCGAAATATTTTCCATCTCAAGTTGTGGATATTTAGCCACCTATCAAACCTTTTGAGTTTCATTCCACAGCGTTACTATGATCAAACATATTTTAGACTCAAAAAGGCACCATTCTTTCCAATGTCAATGGCTCCACTGTGTGCCCCTGAACAATAAAGGATAATTTTTCCTAGGGGCAAAACATAAAAACAAATGCCAACTTCGAATTCGAATCATTTTTGTTTTTTTTTCATTCTTGAAAGACCATTGAAGAAAGGAGTTATTTTGATCTGAATCTATCATTTTTCGCCTACAGGGTCCAAAAAGTAGGATAATAAAAATCCTTTTATATTTTTGTGTGTATGGCTATTCATCGATACTTCACCTTAAGCGTTTGGCTGATCATTCTCAAAATTGATCGAAATATCTAAAGGTACTTATTTTGACTTTTTTTTAAACCAGAAGTAGTTTATATGGATATTTTACTGTTTTTTTTCATATTTTTTCACAAGATCTCTCTGCATCCCAACAAATTGTGAATGTTTTGTTCTTTGTAAAATTTGACAACATTTTAGGTAGCGCCGCGCCACCCGCCTAATTTCATGTGACCTGCTCAGAAGAATTACCGATTGCAATAAACATTCAAATCGACATTTGAATAATGTAGAATGTCGAATAGATTGTGTAGTGAATGCACAGATTGCATGCTGCCTGAGATATATATTCAATTCCAATGTGAAGGAAACAACCAACGTTCTTATATCCAAACTGGTGATAAAGTCGGAACTAGTTGCCCTCATACTATGCTTTGAGGTACTTCATAATTATAACAGTAACTTTCGAGCAAAAAAAAGACACAAGCACTATTGAAAAGGGAAACTTTCGCAACTGAATATTATTTTGAAAAATAATATCACGTCCATACTAGTGATTCAGACATTCAGAAATTAGAAGACGTGGACTGAACCCTGTTGCCAAGCAAGATTCTTGCATGCACAGTTCACAAAGCTGTCTACGAACGAGAGTTTGTTAGATTGTACCAGTTTTTTCTGATTGGCTGGTGAATCAGAACGCGATATGCACAAGAATTAATTTGAACATTATTTTCTTCGTCTTTTGCTGGCTTTCCAAACTGAACACCGAGCTGTTTGGAGAGTAGAAGACGTCGCGTTTATGAGTGAAGGAGTGAATTTCAATTTTGATTGGATACTGGAGTCGCCAATCACTGTGCGGGCGTTTTCGTACTAGAAATATAAATATAAGATAAATCCTAATTTGATAGAATGGCAAATTTTTGGAAGACAGACAAAAATGTTTAAATTAATTCTCGTTCATATCGCTTTCTTATTAGCAACCAATCAGAAAACAACAGTATTCAATTGCAAATGTTTCCCTTTTCAATAGTGTTTGTGTCGTTTGTTTCTCACAAGTGACTGTGATAATTATGATAATGGCCTCAAAGCAGAGAATGAAGTCAACTAGTTCTGACTTCATCACCAGTTTGGATATTACAAGGTTAGTTGTTCTCTCCACTTTGGAATTGGGTATCTATCTCATGCAGCCTGCAATATGTACGTTTACCACACAATCAATCCAACATCCTGCATCGAATGTTTGCCAAAGTTTTTCTTTGAGTAGCTCACCTGAAATTAGGCGGGTGGCGCTATCCAAAATTTTGTCGAATTTTACAAAGAACGAAACATGTTTTCAAAAATTATTCTCAGATTTTTAACCACTGTAATTCGTTATGAAATGGCATTGTACACTCGTCATTCACAGGTATGCAAGAGGTTAGATTACACCCTATATATATATATATATATATATATATTATATATATATATATTCGTAATATGCTTTGAAGTTGTTGTTTGAATGATATGATTAATTCTTCGTAAAGTTCATATTTGATACATAGCAATTTTGAATAAAGCGACTTGTGGTATTGTTCCTGAAAATAGTCCTTATTATTTTTATTCTTTGAAATATAGGTAGCGACACCATCAATTTGGAATAATGCCAGAAATATTCAGAAAGTTTATTTTCTCCACTTCAAAAGATGGAGAGAGATATTTTCCAAAAATATTTGATCTTAATACCCATCAACATTCAAACATACATTTCAAATTTGAAAATTTCATGGGATTTTCTCTCAGTACAGTCAGAATACATTCCAAGGAGAATAAGGAAAGAATACACATATTCATTTTTGAATCACATAAATATGGTGTTGTGTTGATGTAAATGTTGAGTAGGTAACTTACTGTGAAAAATCTTCCAATATTGCATTTTTCATCAACGATTCCATTTCCATCAAAATACAGTCCCAGTAAACTTACCTGAAACAACATATGAATCATTGAATTTTATATCAAGAGTGAACAAGATAATTATAAACTTAAGTAGGAAATTTGTTGTGTTTTTATTTCACTTCAAAGTAGGAAAGTGTAATTCAGTTGGTCCGAAACAAAAATATAAAGGATGTTCAGTTGATTTCTTCTGATACACTTTAGGTGAGGGGTAATGGATCAATAGTTATCCAAATAGAATATAGTAACCTTTCAGAACGCAAATTCAGATTTAATATGAGCCTAAGGAAATATTGTATTATAAATTGTACAAGGGATATTTGTTTCAGTTCAATCTCTGCTTTAGCTCATATTCGCAATACAACCATCATAGTCTTCAACTACCAAGATGAAGACAGAATAATGTTTCGATCTCCAAGAACTGATGAAACAACATTTTAATTTTTCGATAAAGAAAATCACATGGAGCTCCTTTAAATATTTCAATTCTTTTTTCATTTGATTTTCCCAATTACCAACGCCATGCACGTCATCGAAAACGATGTACACAATGATTCAAACCATATTCAATTATCTACCACAGCCATTTCCTGCCTGTACACTATACAGTATACGGCTAGAGTTCATAGTAATGGAAACTACATTAAACAGTTCACGGAAAAATATAAACTTATTTCAAAACGTAAACACAGCAAATTTCTAACTCCCTTTTCTCTCAATCCAGAGTCTGCTCTCCATCAATATAGCACGTTCAATAGAGCATAATCAGGAGGTGTTGCGGAATCGCATAATAACCCGCTCATAACTGATTACATATTAGATGAACCCTGCCCTTATGAGCATTCCAGGTCCAGACACACTTGAGTGATGGGATATTCGCTTTTCCAAATCGAGTTTATCGAAAAAAGCTCTCTCAGATCAAAATTATTCTTCAAAACTTTTCGGAGAAAAAACTTCCATGGTGGCAGTTTGATATTTCATCAAATGATCATCAATCAATATTCAAACCTTCAGTGGGTAGGCGTCTGACCACATGTTATCAGATGAATTCATAAGATACTTTCAGGCTACACTACACAGAATGTTTCTGTTACTGAGCTTACAAGCAATTTGAACTCTTTTATATATAAGAGAAACCAAAAAAGTTCTGTATCTAAACTCAAGTTATGTGAGATAGGTGATGGAATATTTACGAAAATTATTACTCATACCGTATATCGTTGGTTGAATCAGACAAAAATTGCCAGTTTTAGTAAACAATGAAATCGGAAATATCATCAACCGTTTTCAAAATATGCGGGGAAAACGGTTTCAAATTTGCTATGATCTGCTGTGTTTTTCGAGGGCCACCCGCAACTAATATTTTTCGAATATGGACCTATATTTTTTTGAATGCATTTAAGTAGTCCTCATCTCACTGAGTTCAGATATGTATCTCACCTGGTATTTTTTCTTCATTTCTGTCGTCAAATTCCATTATCAAAGTCCGAACAATGAAAATCCCAAAACTACTTTTTCTTTGAATATGCCCTTACCTCTACAGGCAAAAGGCGATATTCATCTTTGCATTACAAATTAAACTTATTAAACCATTCAATAGTAAGATAATAAACTATAGAGATACCAAAGAACAACAACTGATTTCTTACACATTTTTTCTTCAGTCATCGCTGGCGACGTCTAATAAAATGTTCAAATTGACGCCCACCATTCCTCAAACACATTTTCGATCCAAACATGGTATGTTTGTAGCAATTTTTAAGCATTCGGAGAGTAATAGTCATGAATGCTAGTCTTATTGAATCATTCAACTCTTTCACATACTCAAAAGTTGAACTGAAGACTTTGCCCTTGAATCCCCATATCGAATAATCAAGAAAAGTGAGGTGGGGTGTACGACGTGGTCATTCAATAGGCCAGTTGTTTCCCATCCACCTTTCTGGCATAGTCCTATCCAGAAATGTTCGAAAAATTCTCCTGCGATGCGGTGATGCTACGTCGTGTTGGAAATATTCATTTTTCCAGAGGGAAATCTCTCATAAAATTGCCCAGAATCTCCGGGAAACTCAAAATACGAGTTCCCTGATAACAGCGATTCAAAAAATTAGGGACCAATGATTTCTGTATCCAAAACAGCAATCCAGCCATTGATGCTGAACCTTTTTTGAAAATGATTAGCTTAATGCAAATAAGCATGCTTCTGGCGCCAGTGATGATGAATATTCCTCTTGAACCATCCATTGTTTGTTAATCAACTTTCGTCGCACCATAAAATATATACCAATTTCATCATCTTGCTGTAAATGTCTGAGTAGCCATATGCAGAATACTGCCCTTTTATTTCTCTCAAACGCAAATGCAGTACTTCTTCTACTTTATAGGGCTTGAAAATATGTTTCTTCAGAATGTTGTTGAATAACGCGATATACCCTATCTCTCTAAAATATTTTTTCTCATTTCTGATTTTTTTGTATTCAACGAATCCTGATTCAAATTATTATTTTACTGTGCACCTAGGTATGTGTAACTTTGAAAAACTCACATATATCACTACCATTTCCAGTAATAGGGCAACTTTTATTTTTTGATTCCACAAAAGAACCATTTTCTCGTAACCTTCTTTCAATAGGTTGAAAATTCTGGTATTTGGCTGACGTCGTACGGGATACATTTATTGATACAGAGCCAGAGATCTGGTGCCATTTCTCAAATAACTTGAATACACGAACAACATAACCACTTTCTCATCATAAGAAAACATTGAATTGTAATTTGACATGCACTCTCTTTTATTCCATGGCTCACTACATACTTCATGAACGTTTGTTTGAAGGTTGTAGACGATGTGGTAACTTGATTACTATCGTTTCGGACGTCCATTGTCTTAATGTATTCAAAAGGTTTTCACGACGTTTCGAATACTTGTATCTGCAATCGTCTTCAGGTGAATACTGACAAGTTTAGGTGCTACTTACCAAAATATATGACTGTCGGCGCAATGATGCGTGCAATTCCGCCATGTGCAGCGGTGCGTGTAGTTTCGCGCAGTGTGGTGGTGCGTGCAGTTTCGCGCCTCTGGAGCCCGCCAGAAAGAGCAATCAGGGGTTTCCATACGTTCTTGATCTCAACGCTTGGTTGACTAAAGGCGTGATTGGCTTCGATGTAGGCGGCCTCTTTGAACTTTCGTTTGAACCAATGCTCCTCTCTATGTAGAACACTTGCGTCGTCCTATAGAACTCGATGGTGCTCAGTCCAGGCGTGGTCAGCGATTCTCGATTTTGATGTTTCTCCTCGTTGATTCCATTTCTTGTGCTCATCCAATCTTACCAATAACGGTCTCTTTGTCTCTCCAATGTAGGAATCTCCGCATTCACATGGAACTTCATAAATGCAATTCTTACTGATTTCATTTTTGTTGTCAGGTTTGGTCTTGGTAAGGGAACTCCGTGAAGTACTGCCGGATTGGAAGCAGCTCTTGATGTTGAACTTGTTTCCAATCCTTCTGATCTCCTCGGAGACACCTCTGATGTGCGGAAGGCAGATCACTGTGCTTTGTTGTTGCCCTTCAGATGTCTTCATTCTCCGGAGTTGTTTCAATACTTCTTCTAGGAGTTTCTTGGGATATCCATTCCGGTGGAGGTCCTCTCTGATGTGGTTCAATTTGGCACATGGCACATGGCGGAATTGCACGCATCATTGCGCCGACAGTCATATAAATTGGTGAGTAGCACCTAAACTTGTCAGTATTCACCTGAAGACGATTGCAGATACAAGCATTCGAAACGTCGTGAAAACCTTTCAATTATATTAAGACGATGGACGTCCGAAATGATAGTAATTATACTTCATGAAATTTGAAACTTTCCGTTTTCATTCAAAATAGGTTAGTTAAGGAGTACGTATAGGACTCAAATACAGATGAACGACTTTCCTATTGCCTAAATGGACCCAAAGGAAAATGTTTCTTGGCTCTCTGACATAAAAAAAAAGTTGTCCCTTGTTATTCCTCTGATTTGTAATTTTCATCACATTGCATTTGATTTCACTTTGATTCCAAGTTTGAATATTCATTCAAGGTCGATTTATTTCAAATTACATACTCGCAAATTAACACAAATAACTTTTCAAATACGAACAAAAATATAATCAGGCCTGTATCCTGAATGGGAGCATTTTCATTGTTTGGATGATGGAATTTATGTACAAAATGTAGAAAAAAATAACAGGTAAGATACATATCTGAACTCGATAAGATAAGGACCAAGTACTTAAATTCAATCTGAAAAATACAGATCCCTATTTGCAAAAAGGTGGTCTCAAAAGAACGAAACATTGTATCGGAAACCAAAGCACAGCAGATCAAAGACAATTGAAACACAGAAGAAAGTTTTTCAAACACATTTCCATATTCCTAAAAATTGAGGCGCTAGCGCAAAGGAAAGGAAGCGGACCATTTTGTTCTTCCCGTATATTTTAAAAAATCGTAGGTTAAATTTCCGATTTGGAAAAAACGTGTCATTTTTCATTAAAATTGGCAACTTTTGTCTGATTCAACCAACTTCGTATCATTTACCGTTTTCGAAATGCCAATAATGGCACGGCATAAGAAATACGGCATGTAAACAACAATTGCTATATCCCTGTCCACAAGACATGACATCAGATGTCCATTACATACCTGATTAGATGTATTAAAATATAAGGAACATTATCCTGAACTAAAATTCATTTCCTGCATTGTTATTGGAGTTATATTGAAGGTATAATAAAAAATAGCGTATGATACACTTGTACAAGTGCCTTCAAAGCACTTGCAACGTTGAGGGCACTCCCTTCCGCGTCGTGCCCTCAAACTCGTTGCGCGTGGTTTAAAAGCTCACTTATACACCTGTGTCATAATATACCATTTTGATGTTTCGTACCGTGCGGAATAGATTTTTGGGAAACTGCGACTCATCTAGAGCCTATTTCCTGTAACCAAACCTCTTTATTAGCAAAATTTAAATGTGCAGGATCGTGCAGATATAGTGATGAGTCGATCAGTAGTATTTTCCTTTCATATTTTAAGATTCCAAAATTACCCTTTTGAGCAAATAAAATATTCCTAATGAAAATATTCCTGTACTCGTGTTTAGAGAAACAGTAAATCAGGTTCTGGAAATGTAATCAATCTCTTCCCCTACATTACGATAATTGATGAAAAATGAGATCCAAGACGGTCGTTAAATAAATTGAAATCCCCCGCAACATGAACCGAGACAAGAAAATCCACCCCTTTTATTGTCTCTGGAAATTTTTCACATCAAGCACTGTCTGTAGTCCCCATTTGGAATTTTCCCGCTGACTCCTGCAGAAGTGAGAAAATTGATGTAAATATTTAAAACACAATCAAGTTGAGATAGCGCCAAGTTTTCCTAAGGATTTCACTTCGCGACGAGTTCTGTGTTAATTTTAATCCGCTACACCTCTTCCGAAAATTTAATATCAAGATTGATGGCTTTGGAAATTGAATCTTGGGAAATGGGATATCTGAAATGAAATGGGGAATCTAGAAACGAAATTTTCGATGATGTTGCGGGTTTTCGATGGGAATGGATGCTTGATGGATTTTTCCAACCCTGTTGATGCAGGAGAAGGTGGAAATGGAATTATAAACATTGGGAAATTGAACGAAAATAAGACAGTTGCGGGAATCAAATGGATCCGGTATACGGGAAAGATTTGGTATACAGTTCAGTCTGTCGGAAATCCCATTCTTATGGAAAATGGTTTTCGGATGAACTTCCCGAATTTCTGGTATGAATTCCGTTATGATATGCCAACCCTCGTTCCCAAGACATGAGATGTTGAAGGAAGAATTATAATTTTCCATCTATTCGAAATGATTGGTTCTTTTATTAGTTTTATAGGGTGGTTCAAACATAAAGATTCATCAACCCTAGTGATACCTCTTATCGGGATCTGACAAGAAAATAACCCTTCTTGGCTTGTCACAAGCAAGAGGGATTGTTCTTCAAGACAAGCCAAGGAATCCGTTATTCTTTGCAAGAGAAGGAGTTATCTTGAATTGTCTTGTCTTGTTTCGTTTTCTCTCGACAATCCATCTATCCTCCGATTCGAATGAGAATTTCCCAAATCAATATATACAGGTTATTAATAATGATATTAATAATAAGGGTTTTTATTGGATATATCGGATACAAGTTCAAACCTACAGTGAAAGATACCGTAGTTTTGTTTTACCACTTAACCTCAACGACTGCCTGAAACAACCAGTGGAAAAAAAATATATCTAGAACTGAAATCAAAATCTGTTCTGATTTGTCCTAATATCAATTAGATAACCCTCTGAGACGCCACTGGAATTATTGATTATATTCTGATTACAATCAAACAGGCTTCTCATTATCGCGAATGAGCATGCCAAATTGTATGCAAAAACTTTGACACCTTGTATCTCAAAAACGAAGCAAGTCAGGACACATGCTTACAAGAATTAAAACTCATTTTCAATTAAAAAACATATCCCAAACGTTAGGCAATTTAACCCTGGCTCACCTTGTATGAAATCTGTTAAATTCACTTTCTTCCTTTGTTTTTTACCTCAACTCTTGTTGTGTATAGCTAGTTTCAGGGCGCAATATAGGTATTATTATTATATTTCAATATATAGAGACTTTATAGTTAGTATATAATATAAACCAAATGTTGCTGAAGCTTCACTGTTATCGTTATTTGTTCAGAATTTTGATGACACATTCTTTTAATCATGGGAATATTGGGAATTTTTCTCTCGCTTTCGCCTAAACCCATATAAAGGATATCATGCTGTTTTAACGATAAGAGCCAATTTCCAACACTATTTCATTATCTGATACGTCTGAGCAGATCTGTATATATGATGCACATTGAAATATTGATGATCAATGTAGTTATAAGCCCTTCACAGTATTGAACGGAAATATCAAACTATCTGATGAAGAAATGTGGACAAATTTTCAGAAAATATATTTTACATTATTTTCAGCTAAAATCTTGAGCTGCACTTCTGATATTTCAGGGCAATGATGAAGAATGCTTATTCGCACCCCAAGAATAACATACTTTTTTTTTTGTCTGAGGAGAGGGAATCTTGCATAAGATCCCGGTCTTTCCGGAATGTCGGATTCTTACAGGCTAAAAACTTCTCCTCCATTCGAATCTCCCACTGGTACCGCTATCGCATTACTTCAATGGGGGTGCATATGTCTGACGTTGTCGACTACTATCTCTCTCTATCGTCTTTTTCTTTGTTTTCGATTATGAACCTTATAATCTTGTATGCACTTCTCCACCCTTCCTCACCTGAGATCAGAGACGCCATCATACTCTCTGCTTCAAAAAGTACACCCGTTTCAGTTTGGTATCCTTGGCGAATCACTTCCCATCTGTGACAAGCAAACAAAGTGTGTTCCGCGTCATCTTGTTCTCCACAGTATGGACATTCTTCAGATTCTGCTCGCATGCGACCAAAAAGGTACTTCCTGAAGCACCCATGTCCACACAACGCCTGTGTCGTGAAGTAGTCGACTTCTCCATATGGCCTGTTTGTTTCCATTCCTGTATACTTGGTATCAGCCTGTGCGTCCATCTACCATATTTACCGTTAGTTCATTTTCTCTGCCATCGTGCCATGAGATTCATTCTGGCGATAGGTCCGACTACTCCTCTGTACTTTTCGTCTCTTTCTATAATCAGAAGGTCAATGGGAGGCACTTCAGTGATTACTCCGGCTGCTTCTGTTGGGATAGTTCGGTATGCAGAGCATATCCTGATACACATTTTGCGTTGGATACTGCCAAGTTTCGACACTAGTTTCTGGTTGCTTGCAGCTGTATGCCAGGCTGGTGCACCATAATTTGGGAATGGGCTACACACAGAAGCAACCTTCTCTTGGATGCCCTTGGTCCTCTTACATTTCGCATAAGTCCAGAGAGAGCTGCCACTGTCCTCTCCACTTTCTGAGAGACTTTATGCACATGCTCCGCAAAAGTCAACTTTGTATCCAACCAAATTCCCAGGTACTTGATTGCCCTCTTTGGTTTCACAGTAACATCATGCAAGTCAAATTCAATAGGTCCTATTTTTCTTTTCGTCGGCAAAGCTGCTTCTGTTTTCTCGGGCGCCAGTTGTAGGCTGTTATTCTCCAGCCAGTTCGACACACGTTGCAGTGCTGTATTTGATGCGCACATCAGAGTTTCTTCGCCTTTGGACACTACTACCATGGCAATATCGTCAGTGAAGCCTATAAGGGTTACGCCTGGGGGTTGTTCCATTCTCAAGAGCCCATCGTATACTATATTCCACAGCGTTGGTCCCAGCACTGAGCCTTGTGGTACCCCGCTGTTAATTCTTCTAGGTTCCATTATATTCTCTGCTTCGAGAATGATCTCCCTTTCTGACAAGTAGGCTCTTATTACATTGATGAGGCTTTCACTTATCTCCCTCCTCCTTAGTTCATCTAGGATTATCTGCCAACTAGCGCTATTGAAGGCATTTCTTATGTCCAATGTGATGATTGCGCAGAGTCGTCGGTGCGCTAGGAAGTATTCTTGTCCTGTTTCCCTTGCAATTTTCAACACTTCCTCTATGGCGTCTACGGTCTGTTTCCCCTCAACAAAACCAAACTGTCTCTTCGACAGTCCCCCTGTGCGTGATAATTCCCTCTCAAGTCTAATGAGTATGAGTTGCTCATAAAGTTTTTCCTCTACGTCTAGCAGGCATATCGGTCTGTGTCCGGATGGGCTTTCTATGGGCTTGTCTGGTTTCTTCAGAAGCAGTAGTCTTGCCCTTTTCCATTCTGTTGGGAATTCTCCGCGGCTGGCCAAACCATAATATATCGCCAGTACATAATGAGGGTCATTTGAAGCAAGAGCTTCAATTATCTCTGGTGGGATATCACCGGGTCCGGGGGCTTTATTGTCTTTCAATTTATCACATGCTACACCTAACTCATCTGGGCTAAAACTTAAAAATATCATATTTGTATCACACTCGAATATCACTTCTTGGTGCACAGGAAATAAGTGGTCTACCACTTCTTCCACCATTTGCGGAGGCATTGTTTGTCTGGGAGGGTAGCCAGTCAGGCTCCTCATGACGATTTTATAGCCTTCTCCCCAGATATCACAGTCGACTTTATCACAGATCGTTTTCCAACATTTCCGTTTGGACTCTTTGATGGACTTCCTTCTGGTCGATTTCTCCTCACGGATCGCGTGTAGAGCCGCCTCCGTCGCATACAATCCTTTCGGGCTTGAGCGATCTCCTCATTCCACCAGTAAACAGGTTGATTTTTTGATGAACTTCTTTTTCTAGGCATTGTTTGGTCACAGAGCTGGTTCAGTGAGTGCGTTAGCCCTCTTGCCGAATTTTGCATGGTTCTCTCTGGATCTTCCATCATTATCTGAAGTAGTTTCTCTCTGTCCAGTTACCTGACCTGCCAGCCACCATGATTTGTAATCGCCCGAGATGGCAATGCATTTTCTTCTGTGATTTCAAATAGGATGAAGTTGTGGTCACTCAGGGATTCAAGATCGCTGACATACCAGTTCTTAATACTTGACTTGATGTCGACAGTGGCAAGTGTCAAGTCCAGGATGGAGGAATAATCACGCCTTTGGAACATTGGTTTGTTCCCTACATTCACCACAACCAAGTCATGTTCGGCCATCCATTCCGTGAGTAGTTGTCCTCTTGTGTCTGTCGCTTCCGTGCCCCATTGGAGGGATTTTGCATTGACTACGACGACTGTTTTTCTCCCGTTAGGTCCAATCAACCTCCCAATTTCCCACAAGATCCTCTCAAGATCATCAAGCCCTTCATTTGGTGAGGCGTAACAATTGTAAATAGTATATTCCGGCGTTACCATATAGGAGAAACTGTGGCCTTTTCCGTGTTGCTTTATGGTGATCTTCTCGTCAACTCTTACAGCCGTGTTGAGATCATCATCGCAGAACCAATCTTTTCTGCTTTTTACTGCATTCCGGTTTGGTTCGCTCATGAGAATCACTTCAATATCCATGTCCCTGGCATGGCCTCCTCCTGAAACTGTTGATTTGAAGGAACTTAACCATTACTCTAATTCGAAATTCAATATAGCAATATTCTGGTTGCCAATCTACATACCGGATGTCAGCGAACCTATTAGATAAGTCCAGAATATCCGGTGTATCAGAATGAGATTTGGTATAGGTGAATGGTATGTGAAGAGAAGAGATTTCGCATATTCTTCACTTTCCGGTCACTTCCGGTTTCACCAGAAATGGCTCCGGATTTGAATTTTCAAAAGGCACACCCTGTATTTTGTAACATTTTTGTATTTCTTAGACAATACTGGATCAAAATGTGACATTTTAAAAAGTTTTGAAAGTCACTTTCAATACCTGGCCATGATGAATCAGAAAATTAATGTTTTAATTAATGGCAATGTTTTAGTGACTAGTATGATAGATAGGAATGAGTCAAGTTAGTAATATTACATTTCCGTGTCTAACTATTATTTTTCAAATGTCGACAATTTTTTTACAAGCACTTTCCGAAAAAAGGTTTTTTTCTGAATCTAACGATACTAATTCATTTGCGATTGGATTGAAAATAAGAACATAAATTAAATATTACTAAGGAAAATACTGCATAATAATTTGATTACTTTTGTCGAATGTGCCATAGATGACCATGATGCATAATTATTTGCAGTTATTTTCATCAAGTCTTTGATGGAAAACAAAATATTCACTTAGGTAATGACAGTGAGATGAGTTTATTAGCAGACAGTAAAAGTTTCTTAATTTCCGTTGAATTTCAGTTTAATCTTTCCTTCAAAATAATGTATACTCAAAGTGAAAAAGTGGATATGTTATTAATATTTGGATAATAACATAGAAATTCAAGGAATGCTGCTGAGTTTCATGCTCAGAGATATCCCAATTGGCAACATCCAGCCCATCAGTATCTTCCGTATGTTGAGAATCAATTTATGCAAGAAGGAAATCGGGAGGCGAAACAGAGGTTTATCATAAATGAAGAGACTGAGATTGACGTTCTTGCTATGGCTGAGGTTGATAAAACGGTTTCTTTGGGAGAAATTAGTCAAGAAATGCAGATAAGTCACGAATCAGCAAGAAAAATACTGATAAAGCTCGGATATCGGGCATTCAAATATCAGTTACATCAACATTTGTATGTTGACGATGGCGATAGACATGTAGTGTTTTGTGATTGGCTGCTTCAAAATCATGGAGTAAACCCAAATTTTATCAACTTTATTCTATTTTCCGACGAACCATGATTTACATATAATGGTATGTTCAATAATCAAAACACTCGGTCCCAACAAAATCAAAATGCAATGAGACAGGGCAATTTTCAAGAAAGGTTTGGCGTCAATGTCTGGGCTGATATCATTGGAAATATGATAATTGGGCCAATATTGTTTCAAGGTCGGTTAACAGGGGTTAGGTACTTAGGTTTTTCTCAAAATGGAATCGAGGATCATCTTAATAATCTACCTTTAGCAGTTTTACGGCAAATTTACTTCCAACAAGATGGAACACTCCCTCATAGTACAAGTTATTGCAACCAATGATCCAGTACGGTGGCCTGCCCTCTCACCGGATCTCACTGTGCTCGATTTCTTTATTTGGGGGTATGTTCAAGGAAAGGTTCATCATGCAACAGCTCCAGCCACTCTTGAAATCTTAGAAGGAAGAATGGTACGGGCATTATAGAAGTATAATGCTTCGAATGTTACGAAACGTGTTGAGAAAAACAATTGAATGAGCTGAAATGTGTCTTGAACAAGGAGGAATGCACTTTGAAAATCTACTACACCAAAAGTAAATAAATTATTATCCATGGCACACTTGTTGACAAAAGTAAATAAATTATTATCCAGCATTTTCCTCACTAAAATTCAATTTATGTTCTTATTTTTGATCCAATCGCAAATAAATTAGTATGTTAAATTCGTCAAAAAATCCTTTTTTCTGAAAGTTTTGACAAGAAATGGTCGCCATTTGAAAAATAATACTTAGACACGAAAATGTTATTTTGCCAACTTGTCTTATTCCTATATATCATTCTAGTCACTAAAACTGTGCGATTGTAATTTTCTGACATCACCTGAAGTCCTCATATTAGTTCACGTCCGATCATGGCCACCTAAATGTAATATCAAAAGTGACTCTGAAAAAAATCGAGTAGGCATAAAACCTTTTCAAAATACCACATTCTGATCCAGGATTGTCTCAGAAATACAATATACAGGGTGTTTCATTGAAAAATTCAAAACCGGAGCCATTTCGAGTAAAACCGGAAGTGGCAGGAAAGTGAAAAATATGCAAGAACCCTCCTCTTCACATACCATTTACCTATACCAAATCTCATTTTGATACACCTAATATACTAGAAGTTATGACACCCGGTATATATGATGCACATTGAAATATAAATGATCGATGTAGTTATAAGCCTTTTACAGTATTGGACGGAAACATCAAACTATCTGATGAAGAAATGTGAAAAAAAACTGAAAATATATTATGATGAAATACGCTTATTTGCACCCCAAGAATAACATACTAAATTCAATCAAAATATATCTGGTTGCCAATCTACATATATAAATGAATGTCCTTTCACATAATGCAACTTTCGAATTCACAACTTGATGAAAACCCCATTTAAAATTTTTGTACACCTGCACCATGGATTTATAACCCACTATATTTTTGTTTGAAAATTTTGCAACAGCCTGCATTATATCTTAATAATTGCGACTTGTTTTCCACGCTCCATAAATCTGAAAGGTTTAGGAACGATTCATAAAAAACATTTCAGCTTGTATTAATATTAATGCGAACAATGAAAGAAAGAAGTATGGGCTGGAGCGCTTTCCACAAATAAAAATCCAAGCCTAATGGTTTCAAAACCATAAAGCTTTCGGAGACATATTTTCCTTTCATACTCTCCTTCGTAATGATTTGATATATTGATTTTTCAACACTTCTCTGATATTCGACCAACAAAAAGGATAGTCCCGACATAAATTTCGAAAAAGAACTGAAATATTTTTTTTAATGAATTAAACTATTTATGTTCAAAATTCGGAAAGGTTGTACTGAAGTGAAAGTTACATATTTTCTTATGTTTTACTTCATGTATTTATTGAATGCAAATAGTTCAATCCTGAACTCCAATATTATTCGGCAAAACACACACGAATATACTTGAGCTTTGAGCCAACATCGTCAGAAAAAAAAACCAATTGATTAGTAATAATAATAAGTATTCGCAATTATTCCCAATATAAATTATAATTCACTATGAAATTTTTCAACAAATAAATATAGAATTCCCAAAGAAGGATAAACCTGTGCGTAGGATGAAATATTTTCGGAAAATATACCCACATATACATATACAGTGTGTCCCAGCTGAAATTTGTAACCCCCCTCATATCCTGAATCGTAGAAAACACTGAACATTGCTCAAATCCGTCGATTTTTATTTTGAGGGGGATTTCTTCCACCAAATACGTCATCATTGCGCTATCAGTTCCTTCACCCACACACTGAAAAAAGGATAGGGCTTATAGTTAATGAATATTTGTTTGGGTGCCTTTTATTTACAACAAATGAAGAAAAGAAAATTTCATTTGTTATTTAGTAATTTCATTCAATATTGATAATCTCGATAATATAATTTAATAATAAAAATTCAATAGTTTGAAAGAAGGAGTTTTGTGGCATAGTGGACAAATCAAATTAAAGAAAAAAAGCATCTTCAAGCGGAAGTCGAACCCACGACCTCATGATTTCTAGCCATACGCTCTACCATCTGAGCCATTCGACAACAAAAGAATCGACACACACTCGTGAACCCTTTCCTTCCATAATTAAATATTCATGTTAGAAATGAATCGAAAATCAAACGTACTTATCACTGGCCGTCGAGATCCATTACCTATCACTCAACTTCATCGTCATTCGAAGATTTCAGTAGCAGATTCAAGCAGATGATCTCTAACCACTGATAAGATCTAGCCAAATATATAAGGTGAAAGTGGAAATATTGTGTCCGAGATATATAACGAAAGAGGGAATTTTGTGGCATAGTGGACAAATTAAATTAAAGAAAAAAAGCATCCTCAAGCGGGAGTCGAACCCACGACCTCATGATTTCTAGCCATACGCTCTACCAACTGAGGCATTCGAGGACATAGGAATCGACACACACTCGTGAATCCTTTCCTTCCATAATTTAATATTGATGTCAGAGATGAATCGAAAATCAAACGTACTCATCACGGCCTTTGAGATCCATTACCTGCCACTCAACTTCATCGTCATTCGAAGATTTCAGTAGCAGTTTCAAGCAGATGATCCCTAACCACTGAGAAGATTCAGCCAAATATATAAGGTGAAAGTGGGAATATTGTGTCCGAAATATATAATGAAAGAGGAAATTTTGTGGCATAATGGACAAATTGAATTAAAGAAAAAAAGCATCCACAAGCGAACCCACGACCTTATGATTTCTAGCCATACGCTCTACCATCTGAGCCATTCGAGGACAAAGGAATCGAAACATGCTCATGAACCCTTTCATTCCATAATTTAATATTCATGTTAGAAATGAGAAAATGGATTCGACTCCCGTTGACGATGCTTTTTTTCTTCAATTTAATTTGTTCACTATGCCAAATTCCCAACACAAAGGAAAGATCCACCATCACGCCTCTGGAAAGAGTACTAGAAATTAGAGATAATGCAAGATAAAAATTGTTGTTGTTTGATTATAACAATTGACATTAAAATCGCGTTCAATTCAGCACCTTGGAAGTGCATTATAGAAATGCTGAAAAAACTTAGTGAGTATCTATCAAGATTCAATCATATCTCAAAGATAGATATATAATCAAAGAAAATGGCGGAATTCGTAAAATTACAGGCGCAGTGCTAGGACAAATCCTATAGAACACATTTTTCAATGAAATCTTTAGAATTTACCTAGGAAAAAGGGAACTAGCACCATACGCAGACGACTTAATATAATAACAACAGCAAAAACTAATGAACAAACGGAAGAAATAGCCCAACATGCAGTAAACGTTATTATAGACATAATAAAAGAAATAACTCAAAGTGACAGTAGCTATAGGTGGAAAAGAAATGAGTGGATCAGCAATCAAATTTGAAGACGAAAAATCAGCATGGGACGCGAAATTGAGTACCTTGGAGTGTACCAGGATAAAAGAATGAGTATGACAACGCACATCAAGAAAACCTGCGAGAAGGCAAACAAGGTCCTGAACGAAAGAATAACGGCAAAAGTAGGTATAGGTGTGCCGAAGGCAAGCACAAAAATAGTACTGATAACGGCCGTAACATCAGTTATCCTGTACGGAGCTCGTGAATGGAAAAACGTGGTAAAATACAAAAATACGAAACAATGCTGTAAAATTAACAGAAGATTGACAATGAGAGTAAAATTAGCATACAGAACTGTACTTGTTATTGCAGGAATTTTTCCCTTAGAGATGAATGTTGAAGAGAGAACAAGCATAAGTATGAAAGGATACAGACGATCAAAAAGGGAAGAAAAAGAAGAAGCCATGGCACGTAAAATGGAAGATTTACGGAGGGTGGGCCAAAGTTTACATGAAATATGTTGAAAGGTGGCAGGATAGAAAATGGGGACAAGTAGACTACTTCCCAACACAAGGTTTCACGGAGCATGGAGTATTTGGAGAATATGGAGAATATCTTCATGGAATTGGACATGGTGAAAATGAATGGTACTGCGATAATGCAGACACAGCAAAACACACACTTTTCAAATGTGCAAAATGGGCAGTGATAACACAAATAAATGAAGGAGAATTGATGATGCCAAGTGAAAAGTTGTGGAATGTAACGACGGAAATGTTGAAAACTATAATGGAAAACAAAAGAATGAGCGAAAGAATAATGAGGATGCCAGTTTCGTTCTGAAGTAATTGATGCCTCTGGCGGTCCCGGAACGAATCTGGTGAACATCGAGGTTGGTTTTGGTGAGGTGGGAGTCCCAGACTTCCTGTTGCAGTTGATCCAAAGCGCAGGGGTCGAATATGAGTTTTCCTACCTGTCAAAAAAGGCACGATGTTAGCCAACTTTATTTCACCTAGCATTTTTATCTAACAGCCCAGTATTTTCTGCATCCACAAGTTCACATATGAAACACCGATAGGCTGGTCAGGTTGACGAGAGTCTTATCGATATCTGAGCCAAGCAACATCGGGCGCGGTTAGTACTTGGATGAAAGGTGCGTGTTAAAAATGTCCCGAACAAATCCAGCGTGGTAGCATGTTCACAGTTGCAGGCATTATTTCAATGAGTACGAGATATGACGATAGATATGTCAACCTTCGTAGGGAAAGTTGAGATGGCGGTTCCAAGTTCATAGATGTTGAGCTCCTTGAAGAATTCTACCTCTGAAACAACAGAAGATTCGTCAACATTTCCGGTTGGGAAGAGTGTACTCATTGGCACCAGTGTTTAGGCCAGGTCGCAGGAATAGGCCGACGTCAAATAAAGCAATAAAGAAGAATGTTCACAAATAATGTGCAAATTAGTTGAACTATGGTACCTTGGTCCCTTAAGTGAAAATAATGATCAGGCAGGAGCGAAAATGGTTCTTGTAGTTCAGGTGTGATGTATGAAAAAGATGCCATAGGGTGATAAGGACCGAAAAAGTATCGTCATTTTGTAGAAATGAAAGATTTCTGAAGAGATTTTGCCAAAATCTTTCCGGAAGGCCACTGGTAAAAAAACATGACGATCTAGGAAAAATGCCATCTGATATATTCAGCAATGATAGAAAAATCATACTAGAGGTTGTTCCCATGACGTTAGTCATCTTGTGGAAGTATAGCATATAATGAAAGATAAGTGCCATGTGAAGTGGAATGAATAGAAAAATCGAATTAAACGGTTTTCTTCACATAAAGGATTCAATATAAAATTGAACCAGAAAATGGTAGATCTCAGGTGAAAAACAACTACTTTCCTGGCAAATACCACGCAGAACGTTGAATGATATTCACCTGAAAATCCATGCATACTTCCATATAATATCAATGGACATTGAATGCAAATGTTTCTTTCTGATAAGCTCGATTGTGTTTAATTTATGTCGTGTTAACCTAACAATCCGCATATCGGTTTCAGGCTTCTTGGCCCTCATCAGTACGGAGTATTCAACCAGCCAAAGGTCCAAAGAACTCTGGCTGAAGTGAGACACAACGTAAACAAACCATCATCGATCTTGTAACACCTATAGGTACGCCGGAAAAGATAAACTTTAACTGGCGGTACCTAGTGACAGAAAGAAACACTCCGAAAATCTCCCACCTCGATAGGTTTCTAAACAAAAGATTCCTTCTCAGTGGGAGTGGCAAGCCCGTCTAGCATATAGTGAAAGATGATAAGTGCCATGTGAAGTGGAATGAATAGAAAAATCGAATTAAACGGTTTTCTTCACATAAAGGATTCAATATAAAATTGAACCAGAAAATGGTAGATCTTAGGTGAAAAACAACTACTTTCCTGGCAAATACCACGCAGAACGTTGAATGATATTTACCTGAAAATCCATGCATACTTCCATATAATATCAATGGACATTGAATGCAAATGTTTCTTTCTGATAAGCTCGATTATGTTTAATTTATGTCGTGTTCACCTAACAATCCGCATACGGGTTTCAGGCTTCTTGGCCCTCATTTTATTTAGAAACCTATCGAGGTGGGAGATTTTCGGAGTGTTTCTTCCTGTCACTAGGTACCGCCAGTTGAAGTTTATCTTTTCCGGCGTACATATAGGTGTTACAAGCTCGATGATGGTTTGTTTACGTTGTGTCTCACTTCAGCCAGAGTTCTTTGGACCTTTGGCTGGTTGACTACTCCTACGTGCCAAAACCTTGAAGTTTATATTTTCCGTACATATAAGACATACAAGAGCTTATCAGAAAAAAACATTTGCATTCAATGTCCATTGATATTATATGGAAGTATGCATGGATTTTCAGGTGAATATCATTCAACGTTCTGCGTGGTATTTGCCAGGAAAGTAGTTGTTTTTCACCTGAGATCTACCATTTTCTGGTTCAATTTTATATTGAGTCCTTTATGTGAAGAAAACCGTTTAATTCGATTTTTCTATAGCATATAAGTTGTCCAATGGGCTGATTCGCCATCTTGGAAATATGGTTGTCCCATTATTTGATACTTCTGTAATTGAGTTGAGAACATCGAAATTCTCATCAACTACGGTCGACAACGCTTCAGGGGATGTTCATCGTTGGAACAGATGAAGGCTCGAAGTACAATCATTGGACGAGAAATGGCTCCCAATCCACGTTTCGATAAAAAAAAAATTACGGTATATCTACGTTTTGTCTGAATAATAAAAATATTACATTACAGATGAACATGAAAATTCACAACAACTACGGTCGGAAACGGTTCGGGGGATGTTAATCGTTGAAAAATCGTATATTGGGTGGGGAAGCAGGGCTAGATGGCTAGTACAATCATAAGATGAAAATAACTCCCAATTCACGTTTCGGTACAAAAATAAGTTTTACGGTTTGTCTACGTTTTGTCTGAATGGCACTGTTAATAGACGGAACTGTATTGGGAGACCAGCAATCCTCATTGGTCGATGATTGTGCATAGTAAGTTCCTCTAGAAAGTGAATGTATGGGCTACAATTGTGAATAATAATAGTGTGGGTCCAATTTTCATGGAAAGTGATTCAGATATTCAGGAAACATTGGGGTAGCAAATACGTATGGAATCAGTTGCATTATTCAGAAAAAGACAATGGGCCACAACTTGATCAACTCTTTCATAAGCAGATATACTAAATTCAGCCCTATACCTTCGAAAAAATTCCAGCAGAAACTTGCTTTATATCAAAAAGACGAAGGATTTCTGTTGAATTATCTTATTTGTTTAGTTTTCGGTTAAATATAATTTCGTTGTGTTTGAGCTATGTTCTTTGAACAATGTTGAATTGTTAAAAATCATTAATAAAAATAAAATAGAACTAAAAAACACGCTTTTATAGAAAACCAGACTAAAAAAATAGAAAATAAGACAAAAATGTATTTTATTTAAAAAAAAAGCGTGGGGTGCATGGTATCGCCTCGGCCGACAATTACATGTGACCTGAGATATTTCTTACTTTACTGCCCTAGGTGTGTAATGTACTATATAATTATTGATACCTTGCACCCCACGCTTTTTTTTTAAATAAAATAAATATTTTTCTTATTTTCTATTTTTTTAGTCTGGTGCGTGTTTTTTAGTTTTTTCAAACTATTATTCATTCCCTACTTTTAAGTGTGGTTTATTTATAAAAATATGTTTTTTATTTTTTTTTCAACTATTATTTTAATTATTTTTTTGCAAATAAAAAAATGGAATAATCTTATCAAATTGGGTAAACATAATATTCGACCCCAAAAACCCACACATACAATTTTGAATAGAATCAGCCATAATCACAAAACTCGGCCGCCATTTTGAAGCCGTCATCTTGAATTTTTCAATTTTTACAAAAGAATCATAATATTCGACCCTAAAAACCCCCACATATCAATTTTGAATACAATCAGACCCTAATCACAAAACTCGGTCGCCATTTTGAAGCCGCCATCTTGAATTTTTCAATTTTCACAAACCCTCAGATACCAATTTTGTAGCGAATCGGACCATAATCACAGAACTCGTACACCATATTGGAGCCGCCATTTTGTTTTTTTTCCACACAAAAATTTCTTAATGCATTGTCACCGGAATACTGTACACCTGCCAGATTTCACATCATTCGGACGTCTGGAAGTGGGTCAAAATCGTGCCCAAAGGAGTCGGATACAAACAAACAAACAAACAAACATACAAGTGAAGCTAATATAAAGCGTGTAAAAATCTGACTTTTGTTTGAAAATGTGAACATGGTATTCAAATCAGACTGGATGAACATATCAAACAACTGATTTTTATTGAAAATATGAACAGGGTGTTCATAAAATCAGAAGACTTCAATGTTACAAATGATTTCTGGTTAGTGCTGCTTCTTGGAAAACATTTTTCTTTTTCTAATCCATCTAAATGAGTTTTTTATTGAGACTGGAACAGAAAATCAAATGAAAATCTGGATGAAAATGCAAATTTTTACTTTTGGATTTTTTCTTTTGAAATATATATATCAGATGTAGTTCAATGACTAGCGTGGCTTCAGCAGAGGAAGTGGTTGTCTTCTGTTGAATAATCACAAAAATAACATTTTCCTTGTGGATTTTTTCGAATATTCAATTGATAATCTATCCCTTTTCAAAATCAAACAACTTTCTGAATAAAAATGCGAATTTCAACCTTGAGGAGTCATTGTCCAGTGTCTGCTTCAGCTGAGGAAGTACTTGTTTCCTCATAGATATTACAGAATAATAGCTTAATTTTTATGAAATATTCTTTATTTCCAAAAATATTCTATTGAAAATGAACATCCCTATATCCACGTGAGGTATCATATCAATGAAATATTGATTGTGGATTTAATAATAATCCAAAAATGGCAATGTTGGCTACGAACATTTATAGTGAGGGTTATAACAGATAGCAATGGCATAATAACGTATTAAAAAAACAATAGTTTTTTCTTCGACCCTATATTGATCCCCATCACAAATATACTGCATTATTGTGAAACATGGCGGTGATATATTTTTTATAATTTCAATGTTTCTGGTTTAGTAGAATTCCATATTCCATACAAGAGCGAACAGCATAAACGATTCATTGTATGGATCGTATTCCCCTCAACTATATTTTGTTCACAACATCTGTTTTCCTTTGTCTATGAATCACCGGACAATCAGTGAATGCCCGATGAAAACACCAAACTCAACTACTGCGAATGTGGGACATCAAGAATTCACACACTATCCATAGTACACGCAATTTGCACCCGACGACATTCCGAACGCTATATCCATGAAGATTAACAAATACTTTCACTATTTTTCCAACAACACGAACTCAATGCAGGTATGGCGCGACAATACAAAAAGTGCTTTTATTATTACCATCGGCAGCTGTACGTAATGCCCTGCATTGCATGAGGAATCCGCAAAATGGGCCAATAAACCTCATAAAAACGGAAAATATTGTTATTAGTTCTGTCGAACACTTTTCAATTTGTACGCCATTGAATGTGTATGGCCCGGCAATGCGCCAAGTGATGTTTCCTTCAGATATATGTGTTGTTTTTATTAGTGTGTATTAACATGGAATGGAATTCAGAAGCAATTAATGAATTCTCAGATTTATATGAGAAAGAAAAAATATGTATATAAAAATTCGCTGCTGCCTCTCAATGGCGTTATCTATAGTCACTGCACTGGACAATGTATCCCTTCCTAGGCTAGTGTACCAACTTTTAGGTACTGACAGACGACGAGTCGGAAAAATCATGAACGCCGTGAGACCGAACAGGCTCGAGATTGCACGAACCTCGTCACGTCTCGCGCCGTGAAACGCCGGCTTAATAGATTTCCAAGAAAAAAATATATAATTATTTTCACTATTTACTTTTCATGGATATGTTTGAAACATTTCAACAATATATGTCAAATAACAACGTTTATTTCTTGTGTCAACGGTACCAAAATCTGGTCATAATTTTGTGTGAATTTCCAAACATGATGTTTTCAAACATACGAATACTCGTCACATTGGATTTTTCACATGATTATATCAGATACTTTGGATCATTAGAAAACGAGTCCCGTGTGACTCAAAATGGATAATTATTAATGGTTTTAAGTTGAAAAGTAATGAAAGTATCGAACATGACATGACAAAAATCATTAAATTTCAAACAGTATGTACTTGGAGCATGGGGAAGGAGTTCAACGTGCAGCGCCGCAGTGGAGGAATTGGACAAACTGGTCCAGACAGTATCACTTATCTCCGTTCATCGCTGTTATAAAATGGGTGTCTACAAAGTGTAATAGTTTGCATTTTTCGGTCGAAAACGTCGAAACGGCATTTGTGTTGTGATTTGGTAGGTAAAAGTTTCGTTTCGAAGAGATACCCAGTCTCGAAAGTGTGCGTATAATAAATGAATGATAATGAACGAGTCGGCAGCAAATAACTTCGAATCAAATGTAAATGACGTGAAGGAAATAAAAAGTAGCCAAAGGCAAGAAGTGAGTGGAAAGTCCGTTATCATTGTACACTGATTGATAACTCGTATCACTTTTTTTGTTGAAAATCATTGACAAATTGCAATGAATGCAGTATTGATATTCACTTTGTACGGTATATACTTGAACATTTTCGAAGTTAATTCATTATTTCTTTGTGCATATTTGTGTTGGAAAACTAGGTGACATTAATGTATTAGAGTGTATTTCCACATTGATATAAACATTTAAATTTTTTCATACTAATTATTACAGTAATCTTAAAAAACATGGAGGAAACATATTTATATTCATGCAATACACATTGAAAATATTTTTTTTTGTAAAATTTGAACAGTAAACGAACAATATGAATAATATGTGAAAATGTATGTATGTGAAAAAGAAAATAATATTTTCAATATACCGTGAGATGGGGTTACTTTGATCCGCGTGTCTACTTTGAACAAAAAATAAATTTTGTTATATTGACTCATAGTGAAATAACCATTGAGTTTAGCGACATCTAGTTTTCACCACCCAATTTGTCGCACATTCAAGATTGGTATGATAACACTAGATGAAAAATAAATTTTGTGATGTAGGCAAACCTGTCGCGCAACTTCAAGCCTACAAAATTACCATTTGAAGAGGTGTGCAAACTTTTGTTGCTGTAGCCGTAAGTATTTGCACAACCTGTTTAAAATATGTATTTACTATAACAATACGGTACCCCAACAAAGCTATGTTGAAAAAATTCAAAATATTTTAACAGAATTATTTTTTTAAATGTTTTATAGAACCATATGCTCAAACGTCATTTTCGGGGTTACAATGGAACCCGTGGTTACAAATTAACTTGGTTTCTTCATTTTTTTTTTGTAGAAAATGGTCCTTTCATACGAAAGGAAACCTGGGACAAGAAAAATTCGAAATATACGCCAGAAGTATTGGAGAAAGCTCTAACTGAATTCAAAAAGTAGTCAATGCGTGAAGTATCCAAAACATATGGAGTTTCAGTGGGTAACAAGCTAAGAGGAAAGCACTCCAACAAGAATGGCCACCCCCTTGCCCTCACAGAAGAGGAGGAACTTATTATTGTGAAAAATGCTCAGACCCTGGGATAGTGGGGTGCGACGCATCTTCGGCCGTATCTCAAGTGTTTGCAATAGTTACTTAACTCTTTGTTTTCTGTGTACTTGTTTTTTTTTACTGTGCAATTGTTATCAAATATCAGTTCAGATCCTTTTTATTGAATTTGTAAAAATACTGTTATGTTTATGTATGTTCTTCGTAAATTATAAAATAGATTATTTTCTGTAAATTCTGTACCCATTTCGGTTGCATTTTTTTTTTGCGAAAACAAGTAGTTTCTAGCTTTTAGGTGTTCGAAGAAACACTATCTGCGAGGTTACATTGACATTACATGATTTCATTATAGGCGTTCAAAGTAACACGAATCGTGGAGTAACTTTGAACACCCATAAATAAATAAAAAAAATATGTTATTGATCATTCAATAATTTTATTTTTTGTCAGTAGGAAGCTCTAACTGACGATCGTAATAAATATTTTTTGGGATTTTTTATTCGCTGCTTTACTTGAGATATATGAATTTGAAACAAAAAACTGTTAAAAGTCTCACGGTAGGTATTTATTCATATTCATTTCATGAGTATTCATATTTCTTTGATAGTTTTTTTATTCGTATAATTTACTGCAACATTGGACAGGTAAGTTTTAATTAAATTTTATCAATTGTTTGTGGAAATATTTATTCACCTCTAATTCGACAGAGTACCGATTGTTGTCGCTGCTGCTTGGCTAATCACTTTCGCATGTATGCTGGAATAATCATCAATGTTTACTTTTTGCACCTCACACACGTGGCTCGATCGCACCAATGCTACTGCTTTTTCAACAGACTAATTCTCGAAAACAATGTGGCTTGTAATGGATAAAAACCCAGTTGCGAGCACTCGCTCCATCAAGAATAACACTTTCCAACTTATCAATAAATTATATGTAAACACTACGATGACATTTTCAGCACTTTAATGTTACCTTGCGCGCTCCGCAGACGACTCGTATAAATTTTTTCATCCATTACCTACCAGCACCATTTCCGAAACCGGGGCTGAGTTTGATTCAAAGGTTATACGAATCACAATGCAACCGCAACTTTTACGTTTGTAACAAAAACATTCAAACTGATGAACTTTAAAAACACTCTTTTCATCAAAGGGGCAAATGTGGATGAATTGCACCATGTGGAATAATTCACCCGATTCCGCCACTGCGGCGCCACTTACAAAGGTGCTCCGACTTCATAGGTTGACGGAAAAAAACCGTTCATAATATGGGAAGTTTTTACCTGCCGGTACCACTACCAACTTTTCAGCTTTTCCATCGATGTGGCAATGAATAATGCTTTCTCCCTATTGAATCTCCCCAATATATATACAGGGTGACCCAGGGGTGCGATCAAGCTCCAAACCTTTTTTTTTTTCAATCCAAGCTATCGACTTGATTTATTTTTAATTAAACGATACGTCCAATCATGAGGCATACTCTGGAAATATTTCAATTTATATACAAGATATCCCAAAATAAGATACACAACTAAGTTCTATTTTTTTGAATGCCAACCCCCATTTTCGTTACATTTTTGGATTCGCTACTAAATTGTCTATATAACGTATCTAGGTTTCTTAGACTTATCTGCAATAGTTTCACACTTATGTCAATTCAGGTGTCCAAATGACGTCGTGCAAAGACCCACAGAAAAATTCTCAACTCCAGAACCATTCAAGACAACTCAATCCACTTTCATCCAGTCGATCCCTTAGGCCCAGTTTCACCAAAAACTTTATTCTCGATTTAGCTCTTGAGTGAGGCCTCAGATCACGATTAATGTAATGTAGCGTTTCAACACACTCCAAATCGCGATTGAATAGACTAATCGCGATTTAGAACAATCATCCATTTTAGGAGGATTTTAACTTTAAGTTAGAAAACATTTTAAAAGTTTTACAGTTGTTTAAACATAATAGGGAATTTTGCCAACCCCCTTTTGAGGTAAATTTTTAAAAAATTGGAAAGTTTTTTAGGGATTTAAAAAACCCCTAATGGGAAATGAAAAAAAAGTTTTTTGGGGGGCCAGGGGGGAAATTTTTTTAAAAAAAAAGGCCCTTTTATATTTAGAAAAACCCTTTTAAATTAGAACCCCCTTACATAAAAGATTTTAAAAAACTAAACTTATTACATGGATAATATTTTCGGGAGATAAAATTTGTTTGAGGTTATTTTTAAAAATTTTGAAATTATGTTTTAAAAATATAAAATTTTTTTCCCCATTTTACCAACCAGTATACTTATTAAAAGATTTCCCAAAAGCATATTAAAATTTTGAATGAACCATTAAACGACTTACCCCATACAAAAAATTTTAATGGGAAAAAAGCTCCGGACACCTAATTTAAAGTTCTTTTTTCCTAAAAAAAACCCTTTATCAAAAAAAAAAGAGGCATGCAATGACAACAAAAAATTTCCGAATGAATTAAAAAAAAAAACCAAAAAATTATTAAAAAAAACAAGAATTTACAAAAATTTGGGTTTGAAAAAAAATTAAGAATGGGAACAAAATTTTTTAAAAGTTTGTTCTTCAGAAAAAGCCTTGAACCCCGGTTTTTCCCCATTAGTTCGGGATTTGGGAACATAAAAAAATCAGTTCCCATATCAAAGTTTTTTTGGGTTTTAAAATTGGAACAACTTCGGGGGCTTAGTTCTTAAATTTTAAAAAACCTAACTTTTTTTTTTCGCGCCTTCGGAAACATTTTTTTCCTGGAAAAAATTTTAAAAGGGGACTATTTTAAAATTTTAAATGATAAAAAAGGGAAAATTTTTTTGTAAACCCAAAATCAAGGAAACTTTGTTCATAGAAGGTTTTAATTTTTTTTTCAATGGAAAATCTCGAGGGGGATTTATTGTTTATAAATTGGTTGTTGAAATTATTTTTTAATATTTTAAATTAAATTAAAATTTTGACAATAATAATGAAAATTTAAAAGGGTTTGGGGGATTGAAAAGGTTGCTTAAAGGGGGTAAAATTTTTAAAATCGTAAATTTTTAAACTTCAAAAAGGGAAATTATTTGGCTTCCATATTTTATCGGGGGGAAAGGGAGCAAAATTTAACATCAGATTTACTTCGAAGAAAAAACAATGCAATCATCCACATACTGACCCCTATTTAAAAAAAAGGGAAAAAGGAGTATTTAACAAAATTTTTGCCAAAGGGGGGACAATTTCCCCCAAATTTAAAAAAATTTGTGAAAGAATTTTAAATGAAAAAAGTTTTTTTAAAAGAAAAAAAGGGATAAATTGAGAATGAAAAAAAAATCGCCTTAAATTTCCCCTTTTTCCCCAACAGTTTGGGGACATCGGGGAAAAAAAACCACTCGAAAGACAACAAAATAGAATTTGGGGATACAAATCTTTGATTTTTTGACAAAAGAAGTGAAAATGGGGATCCAAAAGGAATTTAACAAAAGCCAAAAATATGGGAAAAATTTTAAAAAACACTTTGAGGGGATATACCTCCCGCAAGGGGGGGAGTTTAAATTGGAATTTTAAAATTGGCTTCCCAAGGGGATATTCTGACTTTGCATTGAAAAACATGTGGTTAAAAATTTGGAAAATACAAGGGAAATTTGTTATAATAACTCTTTAAATTCATGTTTCTGGCTCAAGAAATTTTTTTTAATTTATTTTTGGGGCTAATTAAAAATAAGATTCAGAATTGAAAGTTTAAGTTGTTTAATTAAAATTTCAGATTTTTTTTAATTTAAAAAAAAGTTTTTTATAAAATTTTTTTTGTTGTTTTATTTAAAGTTATTTTAAATTTAGGAAGACACGTTTTAGAGAACTTGAAAGAAAAAAATTTTTAAAATTTTGTTATGAAAAAATTGGAAAAATTTTATTAAAATTGAAGAGTTCCCCTTTTAACGTTTAGGGAAAAAAGGGAGGAAAAAATTTTATATTTTGAAAAAAAAACTCAATCGCCTGAATTGTTCCCTAAACGTTCAAGATAGGTCTTTTCACTGATAGCAACAAAAAATTTTCCAATCATTTTTTTCATAAAAGTTTTTTAAAACCCTTTTTTTTTCTTTCAATGATTTCTCTTTAAAAAAAGTCTTTCCTCAATTATGGACTTAAATATAACATTAATAAATACAACAATAAACAAAATTATGCTTTTTGGGAGTTGAATGTGAAAGGGTTTTTGAAACATACAACTCAACAATAAAGGGTTTTATTAGAAGTGATATTTCTAGATCTCCAACAACAACTTTTCACTTCTCAATTCTGGATCTAATTTTAATTCAGACTTTCAAATTGGGAAAAAAAATTTCCAAAAAAATTTCTGAGAATCAACTAGTGGTCACTAAGGCCGATAAAGGTAATTGCATAGTTTTAAATTTGATATTGATTATAATAACAAAGTTCTTTTTTGAGTACAGATAGTTTCCCAAATTAACTTTAGACCACACCAATAGATTTTTTTAAAGCATGAAGGTCACCCTTTAATATATGCATTGACACGATCAAATTTTACAATTCTTCCAAGTTTAAACTTACCCCATGAACCCGCCACCCCTTTGCTTTACGGTTTACCCAAAATACATAAGGATGATATCCCCATCAGACCAGTTGTTTCTATTGTAATTCTCCAGTATCTAAATTGGCTTCTTGGTTAAATTCCCTTATTGAAGAGATCACCCATTTTCACAATCCTCTTCTTTGTTGAATTCATTTGAACTCACTCAAAAAAATCAAAGATGTTGTAGTGCCACCAAATTCTATTTTGTTGTCTTTCGACGTGGTTAATTTGTTTCCTAGTGTCCCCTGAAGACTGTATCAGGTTAGTAAGAGAGCCATTATTTAAGGCAGATGTTCTTCTTTCATGTCCTCAATTTATGCAACCTTTGAACACTGTTTTACAACAAAACTTCTTCAGTTTAACAATGAATTCTTTGCACAAAATTCTGGCCTAGCTATGGGTAGTAATTTGTCCCCACTTCTAGCAGAAATTTTATGTCTGATTTAGAACATAACCTCAAACTCTTTCCTTTATTTCACAAAATAAGTTTTTGGTACAGATATGTGGATGATTGCATTGTTCTCTTCAATGGGAATCTTCAAGAAGTAAATCTGATGTTAGAATTTTAAACTCCTTACACCTCATGGATAAAATTTACTATGGAAATAGCAAAAATAATTCTCCCTTTAGATTTAATGTTAAATATCAACGATTCTAAATTTGATTTTTCGATTTATAGGAAACCAACTCATACAGATACAGTAATCCTTTTCTTCTTGCCACCCCAATTGCCATAAATTCGCAGCGTTTAACTCTCTTTGCCATAGACTATATTAATATTCCTCTGTCCCCTGAAAGTTTTTATCTTGAATTGAATATTATTAAACAAATAGGTCACAACAATGGTTTAACTCCCTACTTAATCAACAGAATTCGTGATAAACATCTAATCAAACTCTCCATCGAAGTTTAGTTCCGATTGAAAAACTAATAAATATTGTTCCATTCCTTATTTAGGCAAAGTTTCTCTTGATATCTTGAATATTTTCAGACGTTTCGGTAATGATATCAATTTCTCCTTTTATACTACGGATCCCATTTCCAAAATGTTAGTCAATACTAAAGATAAAGTACCTCTCCCACAAATCAGGAGTCTACAGAATTTCATGTTCACAGACTGATTGTGCTGCCCAATATGTCGGTCAGAGTGGTAGAAAAATAAAACAAGAGTTGGTGAACATGTTAAACTGATTGAGAGTTCTAGAAACCCACACATAGAGGATTATAATACCAAAAGTTCATTTGCTAACCATATTCTTAATTACAACCATACTTTGATATAGAGACTGATTTGGATATTTTACATGTTTGCCAAAAGGGTTCTCTACTCAATTTTTTCGAAATATTTGAGATCAATGCCGTCATAAACAATCCGAGCGTTATTTCCTTAAACGAACAAGTACAGTTTGATTGTCGTAAGTTTTTTAATTCCCTTACATTTCATTAGAACTTTTTCCTTCCTTGATCTCCGATAAACCAATTGTTCTACGTCATAGTGCATTCGTTCGTTTGGACAGGGCCATTCCTGTTTGCTCTGTGGTGTTTTTCCTTTTTCAGTACAAGTTGCACTTCGGGTTGTTTTGTTGTAATAACTAGTCTGTCATATACATACTGTTCTTTATTTTGATACATAATTGTTCTACTCTTATGGATATATATAAATTTGTAAATATGGATAGGTGACATCCGAGCTCTACGCATGGTATAGTTACCGCTTTGGTTTTGATTCACATCTAGTTCAATTTTGTTCCGTGCATGGAGTTCTCTTGTCGTCGTTCCATGGCTAGGTTCGACAATTCAGTCTGACAGATGGTTGGCTCTTTGTGTGCTGTCAATCACCGCCATTGCATTTGGTGTTTTCCTCATGTCTTCGAATTATTTTGTATCGGCTGAAGTTTTCGGCCCTCCCAAGTTTAAGTATGGGACGCACCCCTTGAAAGGGGATTTCCCATTTTCCCAATTGGTCTACGTTATAAACATGGGAATTATATAAAAATTTTTAGTAACATTAACCTACAAAACTAATTTTTTGAATGTTTTCATCTCCATGTAAGTAGCACTTATCATATCATATTACCCATGTAACTAAGTCTTTGTTCTTCTTTTATTGTAGAATACTTTTATATATGCTGATGATGAACCTATAGAGGTTCGAAACATGTTCAATAATCGATGGTATTGACCTAATCGATTTTAATATTATATTGTGGAGACGACTTCGTGTTTTTCTTCTTCATAAAATTATACCACTCCACTTCGAGATACAATGGACTTCTACCACAGGTTACTTAATGCTAGTCGAGCAACTTTAGTCCAGTTCTACAAGAAGCTTCTACTTCAAAGGAAGACCACTAACTTAGACATTTGGTTTAATAGTGAATGCCTTCGCCGTAATTTGATCCCAGGGTACGTAGTTGTCAGGTCCAAATCGTTGAGTAATTCTTCAAGAACAGCTGTTAGCAGGGCACAACGTCTATGGATAAAACTTGAAATCAAACACCACTACGTTAGACTCACCGATATCAATGTAAAACTCTTCTGGTTGTACAGCAAACTCACTCCCTTTATCCATAGTTTGGAACTTGATCAGTTGCATTCTTCCTTTTGGATATTGTGGAAGATCAAGGTAGGAAAAGTTTTATATTTTGAAAAATAAACTCAATCGCCTGAATTGTTCCCTAAACGTTCAAGATAGGTCTCTTCTCACTGATAGCAATCAAAAATTTTCCAATCATGTTTTTCATAACAGAGTTTTAAACCTTTCTTCTTTCAATGATTTCTCTGAAAACGAAATGTCTTTCCTCAATTATGGACTTAAATATAACATTAATAAATACAACAATAAACAAAATTATAAGCTTTTGGCAGTTGAATGTGAAAGGGTTATTGAAACATACAATCTCAACAATAAGGATTTTATTAGAAGTGATATTTCTAGATCTCTCAACAACAACTTTTCACTTCTCAATTCTGGATCTAATTTTAATTCAGACTTTCAAATTGGCAAAAATATTTCCAAAAAAATTTCTGAGAATCAACTAGTGGTCACTAAGGCCGATAAAGGTAATTGCATAGTTATATTAGATAGAGTTGATTATAATAACAAAGTTACCCTTTTTTTGAGTACAGATAGTTTCTCCAAATTAACTTTAGACCACACCAATAGATTTTTCAATAGCATGAAGGTCACCTTGAATATATGCATTGACACGATCAAATTTTACAATTCTTCCAAGTTTAAACTTACCCCCATGAACCCCGCCACCCCTTTGCTTTACGGTTTACCCAAAATACATAAGGATGATATCCCCATCAGACCAGTTGTTTCTTATTGTAATTCTCCAGTATCTAAATTGGCTTCTTGGTTAAATTCCCTTATTAAAGAGATCACCCATTTTCACAATCCTCTTTCTTTGTTGAATTCATTTGAACTCACTCAAAAAATCAAAGATGTTGTAGTGCCACCAAATTCTATTTTGTTGTCTTTCGACGTGGTTAATTTGTTTCCTAGTGTCCCCCCTGAAGACTGTATCAGGTTAGTAAGAGAGCTATTATTTAAGGCAGATGTTCTTTCTTTTCATGTCCTCAATTTATGCAACCTTTTGAACACTGTTTTACAACAAAACTTCTTTCAGTTTAACAATGAATTCTTTGCACAAAATTCTGGCCTAGCTATGGGTAGTAATTTGTCCCCACTTCTAGCAGAAATTTTTATGTCTGATTTAGAACATAACCTCAAACTCTTTCCTTTATTTCACAAAATAAGTTTTTGGTACAGATATGTGGATGATTGCATTGTTCTCTTCAATGGGAATCTTCAAGAAGTAAATCTGATGTTAGAATTTTCAAACTCCTTACACCCCGCGATAAAATTTACTATGGAAATAGCAAAAAATAATTCTCTCCCTTTTTTAGATTTAATGTTAAATATCAACGATTCTAAATTTGATTTTTCGATTTATAGGAATCCAACTCATACAGATACAGTAATCCCCTTTTCTTCTTGCCACCCCAATTCCCATAAATTCGCAGCGCTTAACTCTCTTTGCCATAGACTATTTAATATCCCTCTTTCCCCTGAAAGTTTCAATATTGAATGGAATATTATTAAACAAATAGGTCACAACAATGGTTTCCCCCCCTACTTAATCAACAGAATTCGTGATAAACATCTAATCAAATCCCTCCATCGAAGTTTAGTTCCGATTGAAAAAACTAATAAATATTGTTCCATTCGTTATTTAGGCAAAGTTTCTCTTGATATCTTGAATATTTTCAGACGTTTCGGAAATGATATCAATTTCTCCTTTTATACTACGGATCCCATTTCCAGTATGTTAGTCAATACTAAAGATAAAGTACCTCTCTCCCACAAATCAGGAGTCTACAGAATTTCATGTTCACAGACCGATTGTGCTGCCCAATATGTCGGTCAGAGTGGTAGAAAAATAAAAACAAGAGTTGGTGAACATGTTAAACTGATTGAGAGTTCTAGAAACCCACACATAGAGGATTATAATACCAAAAGTTCATTTGCTAACCATATTCTTAATTACAACCATACTTTTGATATAGAGACTGATTTGGATATTTTACATGTTTGCCAAAAGGGTTCTCTACTCAATTTTCTTGAAATATTTGAGATCAATGCCGTCATAAACAATCCGAGCGTTATTTCCTTAAACGAACAAGTACAGTTTGATTGTCGTAAGTTTTTTAATTCCCTTACATTTCATTAGAACTTTTTCCTTCCTTGATCTCCGATAAACCAATTGTTCTACGTCATAGTGCATTCGTTCGTTTGGACAGGGCCATTCCTGTTTGCTCTGTGGTGTTTTTCCTTTTTCAGTACAAGTTGCACTTCGGGTTGTTTTGTTGTAATAACTAGTCTGTCATATACATACTGTTCTTTATTTTGATACATAATTGTTCTACTCTTATGGATATATATAAATTTGTAAATATGGATAGGTGACATCCGAGCTCTACGCATGGTATAGTTACCGCTTTGGTTTTGATTCACATCTAGTTCAATTTTGTTCCGTGCATGGAGTTCTCTTGTCGTCGTTCCATGGCTAGGTTCGACAATTCAGTCTGACAGATGGTTGGCTCTTTGTGTGCTGTCAATCACCGCCATTGCATTTGTTGTTTTCCTCATGTCTTCGAATTATTTTGTATCGGCTGAAGTTTTCGGCCCTCCCAAGTTTAAGTATGGGACGCACCCCTTGAAAGGGGATTTCCCATTTTCCCAATTGGTCTACGTTATAAACATGGGAATTATATAAAAATTTTTAGTAACATTAACCTACAAAACTAATTTTTTGAATTTTTTCATCTCCATGTAAGTAGCACTTATCATATCATATTACCCATGTAACTAAGTCTTTGTTCTTTTATTGTAGAATACTTTTATATATGCTGATGATGAACCTATAGAGGTTCGAAACATGTTCAAGAATCGATGGTATTGACCTAATCGATTTTAATATTATATTGTGGAGACGACTTCGTGTTTTTCTTCTTCATAAAATAAAAATAGAATTTGCCAATTTCATTTTCGTTCTGAATTGGTTACTGATATTGTTCATCAATACTTCACAAGGTTTGTTTTCGACCTGAAGGTTATTGAAAATGTTATGGCATTTCTATAATAGCAAAGCAAATGCTATGTTTATTCCAGGCTGGTAAGGCTAGAGCGACAACGCAGGGAATTTGGAAGGGTCATAGTGGAAGAGCATAGTGGAAAAGTGGAATATCCACGTCCAGAAGTGAGGGAGGATCAAAAGCAGTTAATGAGAGGCCATATTTCAGATGATTGTTTTTTTTTTTTGGCTTCATCGTCAAGAACTGTGGAAAACATAGAACAATTTTCAAGTTATAGTAATAACGGTTACTATTCACGAGAAACATCTGTTTATAGTATTGAACATTATAAAATTCAGTGCATAGAATAATTTAATAATATGTTTGAATGAAATATTATTTGTGAAGCAGTTGAATTTTTAATAAAAAGTAATAAGTTGATAAAATTACTGATATAGTTATTTTTTTCCAGCATGTGTAGTTTTGTGAAATGGGGTTCAGATAATAAAAGCTCATGTACAAAATTGACTTCAAACAGGAACTCGTTTATTAACGTTAAACAATGAAATGTAAATATTCTTCAGATACATATAGGTAAAAGTCATCAGAGGAAACTAATAACTCACATTCGAAAATATGAATGAAAATATTGTTCTCTAACATGCCAAAAGTCATAAAATGAAAAGTCATTATTTTATATTCATAAACTTAAATTGTGAATCTGGTTCGCTAACATATATAGATAAGAGTGAAGAGATCTGAAATCAGCAATTCCTATTCAGATAGTAGATGAAAATAGGGAGTCTCTCTTTTTCTTTAACTTCTACAAGTTTCCATCGATAATTCGAGGCACAACACACGACATTTTCGGCAAAAATTAACTTTGTTTACACCGGTACCCATGACAAACTGCCAAACATGGTTATGTTATGAATGAATGAAACATGAAACCTGACATGTGACGGACGACAATAGCGCTATTACGACAGAGAACACTATTAAAATTTTTTGTTCACAACGTTGTCAAATAGTTTGACGATTCAATCGCGATTTGGTTAATCGCGATCATCTTCAGACGGGTTGTTGCACGGTGAAACAGAAAACACTGTTGAGCTGGCTTGACTAAAAAGCGGAGTTTAATCAATCTGATATCAAGAGCTGTTTGGTGAAACTGGGCCTTAGGCTTTAGTGCATCTTTTGAGATGAAAGTGGACTGTGAGATGCCTTATATTTAATTGTATCTTTACATGATCTTTTTTAGAGCTCTTTGCAGAAATAGGGTGTGAGGTATACTTTCATATCATAACTTTTTAATGCGACGTTCAATTTGTACTCACAATCATATGCTGAAAAAGGGGCTACTGGAAATTGTAAAGTTGAATAAACCTCTTTGTACGAAATTTGTTGTCGACGAAATCGGTTCAAAACGGGATATAATGATACCCCGCCTCCCGCCATATCTCGTTGAATTAAACCCCATAGGCATAACACTACTTTGAAAATAAGAGACGTTGAAAACCTTTCATAAGAGGGAATAAAGACAGTGGATTGCGAAAAGTGGAGTAAGTGCGTCGAACATGTGAGTGGAATAGAAGAAAGAATGTGGGTAAGAGTATAGGTGAAAATAAAGTAATTATTAAAAAAAAAAATTTTAAAGACAAGCTTCCATTCAAATGCGCTGAAAAATAAAATATAATTGCTTTGGATGTGCGACGTAGGTTATTCCGAGAGTTATAGATTCAAGAGCAAGTTTTCAGTTCGAATGCAAATGCGACAAGCTTTTGAATCTATAACTCAGGGAATAACCTACGTCCCACATCGAAAGCAATTATTTTTCACTTTTTAGCCCGTTTGAATGAGAGCTTGTCCTCAAGGAGGTTTTTTAATAATGATTTTATTTTGTGCTTTTTAGTAAGTTCGCCTTAATCTATGCATTTTTCTTAATGCATCGTCATTATGAAAACTTTTTCCATCCTGGAGCTGGACACCTCAATTTATGAATTCTGACAAAAAATTTATTCTAAACTAAATTCATAATTTCCGACCCCAAAAACCCCGAAATACTGATTTTAAATAGAAACGTCCCATTATCACAAAACTTGTCCACCATCTTGGAACCGCCATCTTCAATTTAGGAATTTTGACAATAAATTCATGATCTACGACCCCGAAAACCTCCACATACCTATTTTGAATAAAAACGAACCGTAATCAGAGAGATCATCTGCCATCTTGGAGCCGCCATTTTGATTTCATGAATTTTGACAAAAAATCATAATCTTCAACCCAAAAACCCCCACATACCAATTTTGAATAGAATTGGACCATAATCACAGAGATCGTTTGCCATCTTGGAGCCGCCATTTTGATTTTATGAATTTTGACAAAAAATCATAATCTTCGATCCCGAAAACCTCCACATACAATTTTGAATATAATCGGACCATAATCACAGAGATCGTCGGCCATCTTGATGCCGCCAATTTTATTTACCTTTAATTTTGGCAAGAAATCCATGATCTTCGACCCCGAAAATCAATTTTGAGTCGAGTCGGATCATAAACACGAATCTCGTCCGCCATCTTAGAGCCACCATTTTTTTTCTCCAACAAAAATGCATTGTCACGGAAGCTTATGAACACCTGCCAAATTTCACGTTAATTGGGCAACTGGTAGTGGGTCAAATTGAACTTGTAGAATTTGATTACAGACAGACACCGGGATAGGTGGAACTGAATGAAAGCTTGTGAAAAACAATTTCGTTTAATCAAAATGGAATGTACATTCATTTAATATTATTTCCGGTTGTTAGAGTTTAATAGCAGAAATGTCGAGGCGCAGGGAATAAAACGAGTGATCCGATCCTGTGCCAGATCTCAGACTTTGGCTATATGATACTCTTTCTTTTTTCCCCCGGAGCCATGTGTGAGGAGCAACCTGAGGGGCGTGACATTTAGAATACATTCAATTCCATGTCGGAAAGCAGAATTGTAAGCAATAATTAATTTTCACTAGTCGACGGCTAAAACAAACCATCATTAGTTATCATGGATAAAAAATGATATTTCCCATTCCGAACGGAATAATGCATTCCGAACGGAATAATGCAAGGAAAACCATTTCGCAAAAATAACAAATTCTTGTAAAATTATTTACGAAAAAAACGGAAACTTCGGAAAGAAAAATGAGAATGTTGTTTGACTAACTACATGATAGACTTCAATACTGAAATGAAACAATACCAAAATATTATTTCGTTTTGATGGTGGCAATGTTCAAAAATGCCCAAAAATGAGGGGAAATGTATTTTTCATTCATTTAATACTCATATTATTTTTTCTTTCATTTTCATCTTTATACACTAATACATGCCGTCATCAATCAGAAAATAAAATCGTTTCTGATTTCTCTTTTTTCAGGGATGAAGACCCTTAAAAGAATAATATTACTTTCTGGTGACAATTCGATAATGGGAAAAAAGCGATACTATTGGGTTAATATTCACTGGAAAATATAGACCATGTTAAGGAAAACCGGTCCAACTTTCAAGCGCCTGAGAAAGTACGGCACATATTAGTCCAATGCACGTTTTTTGTCCGATTAACACTGTTTTTAATATCGCTAGCATTCATGTTTTACAGACGTGTTGGACCGTGCAGAGCGTGAGTTTATGGATTATTCATTAAACAAAATGGGTGATTCAAGTAGTGACACGTACATTCATAGTGATAACGATCGTGGTTCCAAAAAAAGGAAGAAAACGGGCAGAATGTCAACTGTAATGAAAGTATTGCGTGCATCGACCCACGAGCGGGGACCGGACTGCCAATGTAAACGTTTCCAATGTTTCAAAGTGATACCTAACAGTGACAAAGATATGATATTACGCGATTATAACGAAATGGGCGATCATACTAAGCAAAGTGCTCATTTAAGTGGACTCATTAGTGTTATGCCAGTAACACGTAGACGAAATAGATGTGATGAGCCTACGAATCGCTCTGCTGCTTTCTTGTACAGAGTCCGTGTAGTCGACAATGATATGATAGTGGATAAGCATATCTGCAGAAAGGTATTTGTGTCATTACATGGCATTTTTATGGGTCGAGTTCAACGGATACAACAGTGCAAAAAGTCATGCAATTCATCGGTTTCTGTATAGCAAGAAAGTCGCACTACTCAACAAAATAAAAAAAAAATCATTTAATATATCAAAACTTTACATAATGTTTATTGATCAAAATCCCGAAAACAAATGATCTTACGACAAATTTCGTAAGATATTTGGAACAAAGTTCAACATTTCTTTCGATTACCCACGAAAAGATACTTGTGCAAAGTGTGACTTAATGAATGTATCCATATCTAACCATAAACAACAAATTGGAACGTGCAGAATTGAAGAAAAGCAGTGTTTAGAAAAGAGTTTGAGGCAGAAGGAGAATGATGAAACACTACATCCAAAGAAAAGTGAACAATTTGATAACCTCAAAAAAAAATCCGAAAACTTAAACTGCGCTGAACACTTGTCAAGTTTTTACCCAAAAAAGTGTCCATTTCCCACTCGCCCAATCAGAGTGATTAGAATGTGAAGTGACAACCCAGACTTTATTTCCTACAAAAATATTTTTTTTTACAACTTTACCTCTTCAAGACTCATTGGTCAGAACAATAATGAAGCTGGACCTTCATCTAAAGTGGCGCGACGAAGAAAACGCAGACATACGTCAAACCTCATCAACCAAACGCCGTCTCTACAAATACCCAAAGAAATTGTCCCTGAGGAGAACATTCATGATGGGATGATTCCCATCCATGCCGCTTAATATAAAAATTCAGTTTTTGAAATAAAGGAGGAAGACGTCTGTAGCAGACGAAAATGGATCTGTCAGTTGGCAACATTGCCAGAGACCAGTGATGACTAAGGGCTGACAGCAACCCATCCGCGTCAGCAAATCACTAACTGTAATTTGTTATAATAAACCTCCAGTGACTTAAAAGTAATAATTACTGATACAATGGAATCCATAAGTAGGATGTAACATGGTGGCAGCAGGAAAGCGCGCTGGCAAGGTTTGAAACGAAAAATAAATACGAAATCTGATGTTTTGAGGTTAGGGACGCGAAAAAGCGGAAGAATTGCTGTTTACCTAGAATACGGCTGGTTCGGAGATTCGACAAGACCGTGGGTTAATATTGTTCGCGAGTTTATCATGAATTGTAAGAACAATGGCAGATCCCTCCATGTGGAAACATAAATTGAACTTGTACCTCAAGGCGGCCGATAAGGAAGGCAAGGCGGATGATGTTAAGATCGCGATCCTGCTAAATTTCCTAGGGGATGAAGGATTGTTGATATATAATACTTTTGAATATCAGACCGGTGACGATAATGATGAACTTGATACAGTGCTGAAGAAGTTCGATAAATACTGTGAACCCGCGAAAAATCTGTATATGAACATTTTAAATTCTTCAAGCGCGATCAGGCGTTAGGTGAAACAGTCGATCAGTTCGTTACCGCCCTCAAACAACCTGCTGAGACTTGTGCATTCAAAGAAAAAGACACTTTGATAGGGAATAGGCTCCTCCTGGGAATTCGAGATTCGCGAATCCAAGAAAAGATGTTGGAATATTCTGAATTTGAATTGTCAGATGCAATCCACATCTGTCGTTCGATGGAAAGTAGTGCGGCAACGCAAAAGGAAATCTCGAAAGAACATTCTGTGTCGGTCTGTGCGGTGAGAAACAATAGCAGTGGTGCCAACTCCAACAAGAAGGAGCCGTCTTCAGGAAAGAATTCTGGATACAGTGGCAGGCAACAGTCTGGAGGGACAGAGCAGGTATAATTGTGGAAGTAATCATCCCGAAGATGGTAAATGTTTCGCAAATTTCAGATTTTGCAGCAGCTGCAATCAAAAAGGACTTTATCAAAAGTTTTGAGGAGTCAGATTAGTGCACGATGTTGAAAATCAACTGATTGTTTAAAATGAAAGTGATTATAATGATCCAGAATCGCACCAAACAGTCTGGACTATCACTTCAATTAACAACTCTGAAGTGAATATATTAACATTTCCGAGATATTTTTTTTTTAAATTGACAAGGGCAGTCAAGTCAATATAGTGAATTCAAAATACTTTGAAAAACTTGGTGTAGTTCCTGATGAACTTCTGAAAATCAACAACTCTTTGACGACATACTCGGGTCACAAATAGACATTTTGGAAAAATTCAAATTTGAGTGTACTTTAAAAAATGCTTACGGACATTTCGAATTTTCAATATTGAATACTGATGGACCTCCTTCAGTCTTAGGCTTAGAAGCGGCTCAAAACTTGAACATTGTCAATAAGCTTAGTGTTTGAAGGTTGTAGACGATGTGGTAAATTGATTACTCTCGTTTCGGACATCCATCGTCTGAATGGATTCATAAGGTTCTCACGACATTTGTACCTGCAATCGTCTTCAGGTGAATACTGACAAGTTTAGGTGCTACTTACCAATTTATATGTCTGCCGGTGCAATGATGCGTGTAATCCCGCCATGTGCAGTGGTGCATGTAATTTCGCGCGGTGTGGTGGTGCGTGAAGTTTCGCGCCCCTGCAGCCCGCCAGAAAGAGCAAGCAGTGGTTTCCATACGTTCTTGATCTCAACGATTGGTTGACTAAAGGCGTTATTGGCTTCGATGTAGACGGCCTCTTTGAACTTTCGTTTGAACCAATGCTCCTCTCTACGTAGAACACTTGCGTCGTCCGATAGAACTCGATGGTGCTCAGTCCAGGAGTGGTCAGCGATTCCCGATTTTGACGTTTCTCCACGTTGAGTCCATTTCTTGTGCTCATCCAATCTTACCGAGAACGGCCTCTTTGTCTCTCCAATGTAGGAATCTCCGCATTCACATGGAACTTCATAAATGCAATTCTTACTGATTTCATTTTTGTTGTCAGGTTTGGTCTTGGTCAGGTAACTCCGTAAAGTACTGCCGGATTGAAAGCAGCTCTTGATGTTGAGTTTGTTTCCGATCCTTCTGATCTTCTCTGAGACACCTCTGATGTCTCCGATTGCAGATACAAGCATTCGAAACGTCGTGAAAATCTTTTAAATCCATTAAGACGATGGATGTTCGAAACGAGAGTAATCAATAAGCTCAGTGTTCGGTCGGTCAACTCGAATGAACTGCTAACTAAGGACATTTCTGAAAAGCATAAAAGTGTATTTTTGGGTATTGGTGAAGTTTCTGAAATTTACAAAATTCCTCTAATGGACAATGCGTTACCAAAAATTTCGGCTTCCCGAAAAATACCCCTAGAGTTGAAACTCTTGACTTTGTGCCTGGAACAGTCGCTCATTTTGATGACATTTTCGTCTTTGGTAAAACTTCAATGGAACATTATAAAAACTTGGATATTGTTCTCACGAAAATTATGGAAAGTGATCTTGAACTTGGAAAAAATAAAGAATTGGGGTGAGGTCTGTCAAGTTTTTGGGGCAAAACATAAGCTCATCAGGCATTGTTCCGGCTGGAAATAAAGCAGAAGCAATTCGTCGAATGTCAACGCCTAAAAATAAAGAGGAACTTCAGCGGTTCTTGCGAATGATTGTCTACCCAGCTGAGTTCATACCGAATTTATCACAAGAGACCTATCCTTTGAGACAGTTGTTGAGTTCTCGTTATGAGTGGGTTTGGTCTGAAAATGAAAATAAATTAGAATTAGAATATGCTTCAGTGTATGGCTGCGAGAAATTCGATTATTTCTTGTATGGTAATAGATTCAAAATTGAGACGGATCATTGTCCATTATTAGGTTTATTGAAGACACCGTTGGATGCCTTTCACCTCTAATATGAAGACTGGCTATAAGACTCTTAAGATATAGTTTCGAACTCGTATATGTTCCTGGTGAACTGGGTTTGCAAAACCACGACACGTGTATCGCTATACAATAGCTTCTTCAGGTCCAGATGATACTGTATTATCTCCGCTATTGTATAGCGAAACACGTGTCGTGGTTTTGTAAACCCGGTTTAGTGAAAATAATTGAGTGAAGTGAGTGTTTTTTATTTACCTCAAATTCACACATGTCTTCTGCGTATATTTTCGATAAATCTTTTGACTTCTATAAATCGTTTTTAGGTTTACTCAAAATGACAACATGAATTTCAAAAAAAAGTGAAAATTCAATACTTGATAACAAATAACATCTCCCAACCTTTTCCAGTAATTGCAGAACTCTAAAATAGTGCAATATGCATTTAAATGCCATTTTTTTATTATTGGGTTCCAATATCTGTTTATATGCTTTTCTCATTCAGCAGGATTTCAAAATCTTTGGGATTATTGTTAAATTTAAAAATTATAATGCCTGTGATGACTGGCCTATCAGCACTTCGGAGTTTATCAACATGTGAGCTACAATTTCACATATAGCCCAACGACACTTTCAGGCTCATTACAGATTCAATCTCCGACGTAAACTGATATGCCTTCTCTACCATAACCACTATCAAAATCAGCCATGGATGAATTCATCTGAAACGGGCCGCAATGATGAACCTTTCCCCATGTTAATATCTTCCCTCGATTGCCGACAGTTTACCGGCAATTTACCAAACATGATACGCCACGGGAAACCCTAACGAACGAATACGTTCGTATACGACTGCTGGCAACTCTAAATTATGTTACCCCAATTTGAACTCTCAACTCGAATAATTCATGCTAGATGGCTTGCTCAGAAATCAGATCGGCTTACTGGGATTGCCATGTTTGTTATTAGGGCCAATTTGGCGTGGTGATGAGAAAAAGAGCTACGGTTCGGGTGATTTTTGTGTATTAACCTGTAATGGTTTTCGAATGTAAGAATGGGTCAGAAAAGGGTTAATCTACTTGAAATAGGTTGGTAATTCACGTATATAAAACTGGCACAGCCGTTTCGGCACAATCAACTGGAAATCATTCAGTATTTAATAACTATATATTGACTTATTTGTTGAAAATATGAACAGGATGTTCCTAAAATCAGATGTGGAATCATCTGCGACTGAAAGATAAACTTTAGTCACTATCTTCCATCGTCAAGATAACTTCTTGTGGGGTATTCATGTTGAAAAGGGAAACATTCTCAATTGAATATTTAGCCGGGGAAGTAATAAAATAATTTCATTTTTATCGTGGATTTTTCAATTCACAGAAAAATCTTTCTATCAATATTCAATTGAAAATGTTTCCCTTTTCAATATATATATATATATATAACTAACCTGAGATTGTATATATATATATATATATATATATATATATATATAAATATATATATATATACAATCTCAGGTTAGTTCAGTGATTTCAGTAGTACATCAGTCTCAATACACTGTCACCAGGTTTGGTGGAGTAGTGTTTTTTTTTTAATTCTTCACTGTTAAACGGTATGTGCGGGGCAGATTTCTTGAGACATCCTGTAAGGTCGTTGTCATCGTAGAGTGTAGACGGTAGACATGGAGCTTAGGAATTGTCTTGATATTTGTCATGTGGTTATTTGAGCCTATTATTGGTTTGCGCTCATTTGGCATTCGTGGTCTAGGGTTTTTAGCCCCTATTTCCTGGACTATTTGAGTCTGTGAATTTATTCGATCGGCACGGAGATTATTCATTCCTTTATGATGAGTGGATTCTCCTTGATCAGCTGTTTGTCTGTTTTGTTCAATTTGGTTGGCTGTTTTTGTATGTGTTGGGTTTTTCTGTGTCAAATCGTTTTTACTCACATATGGTATATTTTTGAGTATCTCCGAATATTCCAACAAAGATGGCATTGCCTGTTCGGTCGCAGTATTTTGTTTACCTTGGAAATCATTTATTTGTAATGTTAGACATTAAATAAGGTCACTTTGCTATTCAGTTCTTTCTCAAGGTGAAAAATTTATTTTTTCATCGATTCCAATTCGTATAAAACAGTTTGGTACTCACTATTGTTGTTTACACTTGTTGTGTTTGTGAGGTTATCCGTGGTATCGTGGAAAACATCACTTTCCGAAGTACTTATTTTTCGAACTGCATTGGTCTCAATTAATTGTTTTGAGGCATAACTTGTTGAACTGGTTGGAACTTCGTTATAGAGAAAAACATCAAATAACTCGTTTTTTTTGTGCTGGAGTTATTGAATAGTAGTCACGAAAACTTTTTTTTTAAATTAATTTGCAGTTTCTGGCTCTGTTATAATTTTAATTCAATATATTTTCCAGTACAAATTCACTATTTCCGAAAAACGTGGAACATTAAAGCATTATTGAAACATTAAAGAATTTCGGTTGAATTCAGATTTGACATACACTGTCTGAGAGTTATTAAAATGTTAGAAATTTAAACTTTTGAATCATCTTCCGAACTATTCTGGATAAAACGTTATGGAACGGCTGTGCCAGCTTAAGAGTCAAGCTAGCACAACATCATATTTCCGCTAACTAGCTGAGTTAGAAAATTTTGGTTTGTGTTAGAAAATAGTTGATAAATAGTTATCAAATACTGGATGTAAATTGTGCTGAAACGGCTGTGTCAGTTTTATATACGTTGGTTATTCTTCAATCTATTCATGCATCGACAGGGCATGGTTGAGAGGAAGGCGATTGCCTAGGGCGCCAATAGTAAAGGAGCACCACAATGCTGAATCTCAAGTTGCTTTCCCATGGCTATATTTGAGAAATCAGTGCTTAATCAATGTTATAACATGCAGTGTGCATCCAAAGTCCCCTTCTCTACCCCATGTTTCCTGAAGCATGAAATTCAAATTGATAAACTTTTGGGTAACTGAACTAAGGTGAATATTAAACTTCTTGTCTTTATTACTTGGTGACATAATCATTGAAAATTGTTTTTTGTTTTGTTTTTAACCGCTTTCTTAGTTGTTTGACCAACCCTCAGAAGTTAATGAAAACTTGTACGAGTTAAGATTACGGGGACCTTACCTTTTATAGTGGGATCCGAAACCACTGGCGGGCGGGTGTTATTTTGAAAGTTATTTCTATTAATATAACATTTGAAAGTAGCTTTCTTTTATAATAAATTCAATAATTATTGAAATTTTGCTACTTATGAGTTTCAACTAAAAAACGTCATATCAATTTCATGCATTATCATCAGTTAATGAGTTGCCGCTAATATCACTATAGTATTTGTACCATTTTAGTAGTGCACATCCTGAATTAGAATCTTACTATTCAGGCAATATTTCAATCGTCTTGGAATCGTTGGAACCGACTTGGATCGAGCTTTCAAATCACGTTATGCCATATGGTCCCATTTGAAATTAACTTCCAATATGGCGCCAGTCCGTCCTTTTCAATGATAACATCAGTAACTACCAAAAATGAAGTTTTGATGTACCTTAGTTCAATTACCCAAAAGTTTTTCTTTTCATACTAAAATGGTCAATAAAGTCAATGGAATTTGATGAATATGGATTCTGTCTTCACATGTCAAAATATACAGTGTGTCCTAGCTAAAACTTGAAACACATCTCATACCTCAAATCGTAGAAATATATATATATATATATATATATATATATATATATATATATATATATATATAATATATATATATATATATATATATTTATATATATATAAATATTGTTAAGATGGGTTGTTTATATGATTTATAATTTGTATTATTTCAAGAATTTATTTCATAGATTATAATTTCTGAATCCCTATCATAACAAATACAAAAAAACTCCGGATATGTTATGTTACCTTTGTCTCTTTTTTTCAACCTCTTTTACCTTATCCCACCTCAGTCAGGTACGCCTAGGAACATGTATGACTCCCTCTTCAGTAGCAGGTTCTTGTAATCGGTGTTGCCGGCTATGACACTATCGATTCGATCATAAAAGATGTTCAGTGGAGAAAAGTAAAGTTAGAAATTGAAAAATAAACACAGGTTTGCAGAGAATAATCAAAGTAGTTGACTTCATTCAGATGAAAACTTAAATATACCCTGATGTTTGTGATAATGAAAATTTGATGAAGAAAGCTTGAACGTATTATCAGTCTTTTGGGTATGGAATTTTATGGTTGTTCAGCCCAAAACAAAATAACCAGTGGTTTAGAACACTTAAAGTTCTTGGTTTTATGTAAAAAGTTGCACTTAGGTGAGTTCAGTTATTGAATACCTTGTAGCTGCGTTTCTGTTGACGTTTCCAGTCCCGTGGACGTGTTTCAGGGATCTCACTGACAGCTCACCTGTACTCCTTCCAAGGATTTATTTTCTGGACCAGGTAGGTGGAATGTTTATTTACTATGTGCTTCCTCCGATCAGCCTTCCAAGAAATCTTCCTCGTTCGGCAATTTCATATCAAGTTTTCTCATATTATGGGTAAAAGCTTCTTTTCAAATTTAGTACGTGGCTTCACTTTCTCGAACTTTTTTCAATCTTCTCAAACTTGTTATCCTGATCCATGGCAACACTCACCAAATTTTTATTTTTCACCGATTTCCGAATTTGTATCACTTTCTACCGAATTATTTGCTATTCTAATCAATGTCAATGATTTTATGAATGATATCTAATTCTAACTCTCACATACTATTTACAGATTGATATAAAATAAATTTTTTTCAATATCTGCCCTTACATTTTATTCTACATCAATACTTTTTCCACACAAACTCTTTCGAATCCCATTGGTGGGATTTCTGTTCATGTGAACTGTCATACAGGATGTTTAAAACTTATTTATACGTTGATCTTGCTTTAATTCAATGTTTGCTGTAAATTTCAATTTTGATATAGTTTAATCGTGGATTTTTGTTAGATGTATTGTAGGATATATAATTTTGATATCAGAACTATTTCAGGAATGTTCTTTCCACAGGCATGTATCGACTAGAGTATAGTATAAGGTTCTATAGTAGTGAAAAAGGTAAAGAAAATTGAAAAACAACATAGCATTAACGATAATAATAAAAAATAACTAATAATAATAATGATAATTATAAGTTTAATTACTTTGCAACATTTCCCAACATAACAATATATATATATATATATATATATATATATATATATATATATATATATATATATATATATATATATATAAGTGGTTGCTTAAGTTGGCTACATATGGGAAACTTTTTTATTATTGATTTTACGAAAAAAAGTTATTCTTCATAAAAAGTTCTGCATGGTCTTAAAGCCATGATGCAACCATCAGATATCAAATTCTAGCAATCTTATACGAGGTATGTCAAAAAATATGAATTTTACTCAGGAGTAAAGTTACTTTATATTTCACAATGTCGAAAATTGTTATTGTGAAAAGTGTTCGAAATTAAAAATCACGTTGGAATATCGTTTTTATTTCTCGAAACATCTCTACAATAACAACGAAAATTTAACTGTAATTATTGTCCATGTAATTTAGGATGCTCCGACAAGAAATGTCGGACATTAAAATGTTTGACAGTGACATTCAAAACATCAGTTGTATTCAGCGAAATTTGGTAGAAAGTATTATAAAACTTGGTAGAAATGCCAGCAACATTAAGTACTGAAGATGATATTGAAATTGTGTTAATTGTGGGTGAGAATAATAAAACTCATCGTGAAGCTGCAGAAATGTTTGATAACCGACACCCAGAGAAAAATCTTCACTATGCCACAGTAAGGAAATTATTAACAAAATTTGAGACTTCTGGAGATGAAAAATAAATTTAGCAACAAACGCCAACAACGGATTGCTAATGATGACATGGAATTTGATGTAATGATTTCAGCAATCGAACATCCTAAAATATCCCTGCGAGAAAGGGCAGCTTCGATGCAAAATCCTATTAACAACGATACGGTTTCAATTTTTTTTTTTAAAGAACTAGTTTCACCCATACAAGTTTCGATTTATTCATACGTTAAGACCAGGAGATCATGATAGACGATTTTAATTCTGTTGTAATATCCAAGGAATGTTAGAAGATAACCCATTTATGGCAAGACATATTCTTTTTTCGGATGAATCAACATTTACATCAAATGGAACAGTCTCTAGCCAAAACTGCCGTTGGTGGAATGACACTTATCCAAATTTTACCATCAAAACTCGGGATCAGTATCCATTCAAAACAAATGTGTGGTGTGGAATTTACCGAAATAATATAATTGGAGCTTTTTTTCAATGAATTTTTGAATGGGGACTGTTATTTGCTCTTTTTAGAGAATGAATGATACGATTTACTTGATAATGTTTCCCTCCTTCAACGTCAACAAATATGGTTCCAACATGCCACAGTAGGTTCGATATAAGGCAATACCTTGAAAATCGTTTTAATGGAAGAGTTATTAATCGGTTTTCTGAAATTTTTTGGCCTACTGGGTCTCCCGATTTGACGCCACTAGATTTTTTCTTGTGGGGTTACCTAAAGGAAAAGGTGTTTCTTCAAAGGCCATTTACAGATGTTGCTCATTTGGAAAGAGTCATTACAGAATGCGTTCGGAGTATTAATCCGGCTATGGTTAGAAGAGTATTGAAAAATTTTGATTTGTTGAAAATATAAACAGGATGTTCATAAAATCAGATGTGGAATCATCTGCGACTGAAAGATAAACTCTAGTCACTATCTTCCATCGTCAAGATAACCTCTTGTGGGGTATTCATGTTGAAAAGGGAAACATTCTCAATTGAATATTCAATTGAGAATGTTTCCCTTTTCAGTATTGAAAAACTTTCGGGATAGAACAATTACCTGTATTGAAGGAGAAGGTGGATATGTTGAGGCGTTAGTGAATTGAGGGAGCTTATAATGTTCCTCAAATTATTACTATAAAATGAATTATTATGGTATTATTAATTTAAATGCATCGCTGAAATGTTACAAGACAGACATTAACTAATTAAACTGTTGAATGTTCATCAGATGTTTAATAGATTTTGTTTTGTGAAAATTTGTTGATTAATTTCTAAACGGAACGGAAAGGTTAACATGTTTGTAATAAATAAAAATGATAAATGTTCGGTATTGATAATTTGAGAAAAATTTATAAAAAAAAATGTTTTCAATTAGAAGGATGTAATTGCATATTGAAACATAATTTTTACTTCCGAACAACTTTTCATGATAACAATTTTCGATATTGTGAAATATAAAGTTACTTTACTCTTGAGTAAAATTCATATTTTTTGACATACCTCGTATAATATTGATAGAATTTGATATATGATGGATGCATCTTGACTTTCAGACCATGCAGAACTTTTTATGAGAACCAACTTTTTTTCGTAAAATTAATAATAAAAAAGTTTCCTATATGTAGCCAACTTAAGCAGACTCACTGTATATATGTATGTGTGGCCAGTATTTGCTCACTAGTAAGGTGCAGAACTAGGGATATTGGGGTAAGCAGCAATGAAAAAGTAAACTCTTTAAGGTTCAACAAAGCTTTCGGGAATGTTTGTTTCATCATCAGGAAGAAACTTTGTTGAGGTTGGTTTCAATGATGTTAAACATATTCATCTAACATAGTGATACAAAAAAAACGTAGATCAAGGAATAAAACGAAGTTCAGAGATACTACAACCACATTAGCGTTGATTAAAATTAAATAAATATAAATGTGTACTCTATGTGGTGTCACAAGTGTCAGTTACACTTGTCACACCTCATAGAGTACACATTTATATTTATATAATCTTAAACAATTCTAATGTGGTTGTAGTATTTTGAACTTCGTTTCATTCCTCGATCTACGATTTTTTTTCTTTTCTATCACTATGTTAGATGAATATGTTCAACATCATTGAAACCAACCTCAACAAAGTTTCTCCCTGATGATGGAAATAAACATTTTCGAAAGCTTGGATAAACCTTAAAGAGTTCACTTTTTCATTACTGCTTACCCCAATATCCCTAGATATATATGTATATATATATATATATATATATATATTTAGTCAAGCTTTCGAAAATGTTTATTTTCATTATCAAGACAAGTAAGGTGAGGTTAAGTGAAGACAGCGAACTAATCACCATTTCGTGATTGAGGAACTTTTCAAAATCATATCACTATGACCCACTACTAGTAATATATATAAAAATTAAACAATGGCACTCGCACATATTGTTTTAGATACTTAATTTAAACACTTTAAAATTTGAACAGGCACAATAATTACCACATGGTTGAAGCAATATTGTATTTCCAAATGTTTCTACCTCATATATAGCCTCACATGACGTCTATTTCTTATTGTGCATAAATCGAAATTGCAAACCCAAGAAGTCTGCCAGATATTGTCTACAATTTTGCATATTCGATTTCCGGATCGAGGGTATTGCTATCGTTGAAAATGTTTGATATGAGAACTGCAAGCTGGGGAAATCAAAGGTTAGGTTGTTGTTTCTCTTTCAATGATGTCTGTGAGTTATGAGACAATAAAATACAAGTGTGATTCTCATAGGCGAGTAACAGGTGTGATTCTCATAGGCAAAATGAGAAATGAAATATACATACTCGATAATGAATAGAATAGAACTTAGTTGATGCATAAAAACCAGAAGCACGTCCAAGACTATGAATATTTATATATAAAATATCACGAATATAAATATTCATAATCTTGGACGTGCTTCTGGTTTTTATGCACACCTTGTAGTCCTATCACTTATATCAATTTATATTGAATTTTGTGAAGGGACTTCAATTCCTCCGTATCCAATATATAAATTAGATACAGAGGAATTGAAGTCTCTTCATAAAATTCGATATAAATTGATATAAGTGATAGGACTTCAAGCGAAAAACAACTACTTTCCTGGCAAATAGCACGCATATATATTTATATATATATATATATATATATATATATATATAATATATATTAATATATATATATATATATATATAATATATATTAATATATATATATATTATATATATATTAAATATATATATATATATTTATATATATATATATTATAACCACAACACATGTATATCGAAGCACATAAAATACATAAATATAAAAATATTGTGATAAAGTAGACCATGAAATCTGACATGTAGGAATCATCAAAATATTATTGTGAGGATTAGTAAACTCTTGAGTATGCCAGAGATTTGAGTTTTGTTCTGAACTTACCGGAAGTATATATATTATAAGCACAAAACATGTATATCGAAGCAGAAAAGATACATAAATATAAAAATATTGTGATAAGAAAGTAGACCAAAAAATAAAAGAAGTAGGCTCCAGCCATGGAATCTTTAATATGGGTTCCGACTCATCAAAATATTATTGTTAGTATCAGTTAACTCTTGAGTATAGCAGAGATTCGTGTTTTGTTTTGAACCTGCCGAAAATATGGCAACTTTTTATATAATCTGAAATATACTTGTAATTATATTCGAAGTTAGAAACATTCACATGCATTTTTTAAATAAGTTATTTTGTCGAACGCTGAAGCAATGTCTGTTGCTGTTCCTCCTGTTCGAGTTCCGCATTGTCTTGACTCAAAAGTAACTGTAGACTCGGAGAAGAGCTGCCAAGGGGCAGATTATCGAAATCTAGAACGTCCTCACTAAAGGCTGAGAGCTGGTTACAGAAAATCTGGCCAATCGAGTAACAGAACGAAATGTTATTAAAATGTTAGCTCTCCCAGCAAACATTAAAAAAATCATTTGGTACCTGGGCAAAAGTTGTGCATGAGTTTGGTATGGCCTTCTTTCGGAAAGAGCAACCATACCAGTATGGTAACAGGTTGAAAATACTCTTAACATCCAATATCTCTCGAGTTGGACGAGCAGTCTGGAACGTCCGATTTGAGCCCTTGTTTTCAACAGGTAGGGGGTTCAAACCCCACACCTGACAGTTTTTTTTTTCCTTTGACATTGAGAAATAATTTGTTTTGGACCAATATTCAACCCAAAACGAAATATGAACGACAGAACACAGTTCTAGTCTTGTTGGACATGCAAAATGGCATTGATACCGTCCAGATAGAAGAGTTTATCGACAAAATTAGGGTTAGAGTTAATAACACAAATTCCGATCGGAGCAGGTATCCCTCAGTGGTACTCCTTGGCACCATTTTTATATTATCTAGATACTCGTACATGTCATTTTCCCACCTCTGCTCGCATGAATACGGCCGATTATGCGGTTGACACCGCTATATACGCCCACTCGTTTGCGAGTGGAGTGGCTGATAAGCAACTCCAGATTCATCTGGATCGGTTGCTCATACCCCATCTTGTCAATAATAAGATGAAGTTAAATCCCCAAAAGTTAGGAATTTCTCGAAGAAATTCATGAATGTGAAGATCTTCAAGAAGTTGAGGGTAGAGAATAACCGTGTTGATGAGAAGGGCAAAGTATGGTAAGTATCTTGAAGATATACCAGGTTTAATTCAATTTAGACGTGATAATATACAAAAATTGTACATTGGAAAAATGGAAAATAAAGGTTAATTATTGCAATATAGAATGATACTCTTCATCAGAGTATGTTAGTGTTTGATTGAATTCAACTAACAAGATAGAGCATGAATAAATATTTTTTTTGCATTCGTAAGATTTTTGGGAAGGATTACTAGATACAAAATAGAACGAAATGAAAATAAAGTCATTTCTCAAATGAAGTTTTCGGGAGTAAGTACATATATAAATCGAAAGTGAATTCCAGGAAGTCAAAAAAATGAAAGTTATTCCTTGTGGTACCTTATGAAAAAAAAAACATATTTTCTATGTATGTCTTAGTTTATGAATGTACCATCAAACTCTATCAATGCATATTCATTGGGTAACTGAAAATAGGCATATGAAATATCTCAAGATTTCAATGGAGAAATAAATTTTTCATGAAATAATGTTAATTACTTAAATATACAAATTCAAACAAATATCTATACGGGTAAATTCTAGGAAGTCAAAAAATGGAAGAGCTTCTTTGTGGTACCTTAAGAAAAAAAAACATATTTTCCATATACTTATGTCTTAGTTTATGAATGATTTTGTACCATAAAACTCTTTCAATGCATATTCATTGGGTAATTTAAAATAGGCATATGGAATATCTCAAGATTTCATTGGAGAAATAAATTTTTCATGAAATAATTTAAATTATATGTTTGGTTATGGCTTAATACAGTTTGACAGTACCAAATCATAAATAAGACGCATCATTCACTCATAATATTGACTTCATATTTCCAGTATTCTCTGAGAAGTCCCTCTAAGGAAATAAAAAAGTATTCGCTTTCCTTGGAATTGTTATCTTCCACATAAAGCTGACATGAGTTGAATTTACTATGGAGTTTTTACATTGAAACGTCGGCATTTCTATAATCGAAACGGAATATTGTGGATACGACAGGTCATCCTATAAAAACTAGCAATTCTCTTCTGACAAAATTGTTATCATCCACATAAAAAATTGACAGCAGCCGTCGTTATTGACTATTATCTCCAGTCGCAATGTCTTCTGGGGGAGACGACCAAAATAACTCTGATTGATTGAATCATCATGCAATAAATAAACAATGAAACAAGGAATTGTACTCTGTTCTAGACATAGTTGTTCGATATTTCGAAAGAATAGAGAAAATCAAAATATATTTACTCTGCATGATATCGACCATATAATTTTGCAAATATTCTCTTACCGAAGCTATCCAGTTCAGAAATAGCAACGTTTCGCAACACTGAAGCAATAATTCTGAAGAATCCGATGGACGAGATGGAGAAAAAAGGAAGGAACAAACAGGGTTTCAGTTTCGAATTCAGAATTTGTTGTGCATATTTGATAATATTTTCGAAGGGATGATAATTTTCGAAAAGTAAGAATGGCAAAATCACAAAAAATATGAAAATTTATCAGTAGCAATTCGTAAGGGACCTAAAAAATATAAACATTTAGGCATAAAGGTACAATATTACTTTAGATGAATTAATGGCATATTGAAACATGTTGCTATGAAAACACTGTTGAATTATTTCCAATACAATATTGACTGAATATTGGTGTAATGCATCTTGAAATATATTGGTGGTATAATAATAATAATTATATTGTTTATTTCTTGAAGACAGTACAAACAACTGTATGGAAAAGGTCAGAACTTGTAGCAGTAAAATATTTTTGTTTGAAGACAACAGAAAGCATAATGTACATGCAACATATAGAAGATAAAATCATAAAAACATTAATAATCAAAATGAAAGGAATTTAATGGACATAGCCTTCAAAGAGAAGTGTTAACCCTGGAATGCAGGGTCTGCTAACCGAAACAACATATGTGCGGCTGGCTTCTATTTGTTTACTCCGTTGATTTGTTGTTTTCTACCAAGTGTTGTTCATCCTTGCACTTCTTCACCGTACTGATGAGAGCCGAGAGCCCGAAACACGTATCTACGGTTGACACTTCTCTTTGACGGCTATGTCCATTAAATTTCTTCCATTTTGTTTAACAGTCCCCTCGATATTCCTCCGTTTCATCTCTATAATCCTGGACTCGGATGTCACGCAGGTAGCTATAGCTCCCTACGTGGTGACGTTGGTTGTTGCCCTGGAATGCAGGGTCTGCTAACCGAAACCACAAATGTGCGGCTGGCTTCTGTTTGTTAACTCCGTTGATTTGTCGTTTTCTACCAAGTGTTCTTCATCCTTGCACTTCTTCACCGTACTTATGAGGACCGAGAGCCCAAACCACGTGTCTACGGTTAACACTTCTCTTTGAGGCTATGTCCATTGATTTTTTTTCATTTTGTTTAACAGTTCCTTCGATATACTTTCATAATAATAATAATAAAATCTATATCGCAATTCTTCAGAAATGACAATTTGAAAACCCAATATATATATATATATATATATATATATATATATATATATATATATATATATTTATATATATAAATATATATATTGGAGAAATAAATTCTTGTTTTTAAACAAATACAGACATATTTCTGAAATGAAGATTGTCGGCCAGCTTCAAATTTTAAGATATTTAAATACATTTCTACATGAGGTCCGATCGATTAGTTCCAACATTGAGCAAATAATACGCTTTTGCGCGATGAAAACATTCGGTGCTGAAGTTGATGATCCCAAAAAAGTGACACCATACCAAAGCCTACTTCCAACTTGTGCATAATAGAGCTGCACCAATTGATCCAGGTTCAAAATTCCTCTTCTCTTTCTGAATTGATACGTAATTGTTGAGTTTTGAAATGGGGTTTTGGTATTGCGATTTCCAATTGAGGTGTGTATCAAAATTTAGTCCTAAGAACTTAGCCCTGGTAGCAACTGAAAAAATTTCAGGACATTCAAATGGAATTTTTTCAAAAATTTTCTGAGTGAATTTCAGGCTCTGTTCGATGACGAAAAAGAGATAATTAGCCGAAAACTAGTTATTTATTTCTTTCAAAGTGGTTTAAAATTTTTCTCTCAACGAGTTTTTATCAATATCATTTATATGGATGATGAAAATGATAGGGTCCAATTCTGATCCTTGGGGTACTCCCATGTCTTTTTTCATATGCTTGGATGATCCATTCTGTATTGAGACGTATTACTTCCCATTACACAAATAAGATTATATCCATTCAAAAGGAGTGCCTCTTATACCGTATCGATAGAGCTTGTCTAATAGAAGGCCATGGTTCACACAGTCGAATGCCCTTTTTAGGTCACAGAAGATCTCAACAGGGCAACCGCCAGCCTCAATGGAATCAATTATTTAGTGGTAGTACGAATTGAGTGCTGTCGTCGTCGATTTTTCGTTAATGAAACCATGTTGGTTATTTGACGTAATTTTTTAGTTGTCAATAAAAAACAAAAATCGATATAAGTTACTATATTCGAACATTTTCGAAAAACTGCAAGGTACCGTTATGTGGCGATAGTTTTGAAGTAGTTGACGTTAATTTTTTTATGAGTTGAAGTTATTTTGCCAGTTTTCAACAGATCCGCATAGACTCCCGTAGTGAAAGATCGATTGATTAAAAATGTCAGTGGCTCTAGGATCACAAATAAACTTTTTTTAACTGAATACATTGGAACATCATCAGATCCTGATGAGTATTGATTTTTTAGCTTGAGTTGCAACAAATTAAACAAGTCAGATTCATCATGTTTCAAGAAAGAAAAAATTGCAAGGTAAATCGCTGTTTTTCATGAATTCAATATAGTCCATCAAATGTGATCCTATATGTTCAATGACAGACTCGGGGACCAAAAAATATTTGTCAATTATATCAGCCAACTCTAGTGGATCTTTACTTTGTTATCCACATATTTAATTAAGAAGTCTATTTTAACATTTGCTTGCTCGACTTGCCATATAGATTTGGAGGGATTACCAGAACCTTGTTTGCTTTGATAAATTTTTTGTTGTTGTTGTTGTTGATATAATTATCATGTACTTTTTTTTTCGCGGTGTATAATTCAGAATATTCTGGGTTATACTTTTTCTGATTGAAGAGGTCCTTCAAATTTTGAATGGATTTGCTTATTTCTGGTGCTACCCAGCTTTTATCCGTATTTTTGTTTGAAAAATTATATTTATGCGGAAAATGTATTCCTAGAAAAGGGGAAAATATGCACCAGAATTTTTTAAATGCTCGATTCAGATGAGATTCAGCTTAAACCACTTCCCAATTTCTCTTTAGTAGGTCACCGACTAATTCTAGTATATTTGAGTGTTAATATGTTGCAATGTCCCTTTGCAAATATTGGTAAACCCCTCTGAAGGCACTGTTGGCAGGATAAGAAATGTGAATATTCAGCAATATCATTCGTGTAAATTAATAGCATATTGGATCTGTTGTGGGACTTAATATAATATTATTTACATTATAATTTTGAGAATTCTTAAAAAATTATGATTTGAATAATGTGATGTTGGGAAATGTGTAATTCTTTTCTTGGAAACCACTTGGTATCTGCTGAAAAATTCGAACCCATCTGGTTTCTGGTTGCGCCATTCTGAAGAGATGAAACTCACCCTAACACCTTAGCATATTGAGAGTTTAATGCACTTTCTTTCACCCTTTCGCATATTCTCGTTTGTGAATTCCAGTTTCACTAATGAATGCACTGCCATCAGCATTAATTCCGCCTTGTTGGAAACACCTGATTTCTCCAGAGTTTTCAGTGGCTTTTCGAATGACGTATTAAATTTTCACAAATCAGAATCGTCTGCTGGAAGATATAATAAACAGAAGGTTTTTTACAAATAATAGTTGACAAATGCGTAATATATTATGTATTAACATTTTGCCAGAATTGAGTTGACAAAAAGTAATTGTGGAAAAAAATAATGGTTCGATAATGTTGTGATACTTTTTCTCCCATATGAATGAGGCGAGGATGTGAAAATGAGTAGTCCCGTTTAAAGATTGAAACTTTTTAACAAAAAATTAAACCGTCGAAATACGGAACTGAGAAGTAAAAAATAAAATAAACCTTCTTAGTCTCAATAACTGAGCTCCTACACTAATGTAAGTAACTAATTTTGAGTCGGCGCCAAACAAACAAGCAAATGAATTAGGTAAGGCGTGAAATGCGCGGTGACATTCTGATAATTTTTTTGAAGTAATTTAATGATCTTCGTTGACTGTTCGTTTGGCGCCGACTCAAAATTAGTTACTGACATTAGTATAGGAGCTTAGTTATTGATACTAAAAAGGTTTATTTTATTTTTTACTTTTCAGTTCCGTATTTCGTCGGTTTAATTTTTTGTTAAAAAGTTTTTATTTTTCAATTTCTCGTGGCTGAAATATACTAATTACTACCTAATTGTTTTTTGATTACTTCCAAAATACTTACCTACCCACCTTTCTTCAACTATTACCAGTTGAATAACATGATTATTTACTTTTACTATTTGTTGTAATATGAATTATTTTTGTTGTTCTGGTTAGTTTATTTCATTACTTTGTATATTTACCATCCTGTCATAGAATATAATGACTGTGACGAATGTGGAATAAAAATAATGACAGTAGCGATCTGTCATTGTCAACTACATATGTGTGTGCCAATGTTCACAAGTGAAAAATCAATTATCCCCTATTTTCTTACCCGTAAGGGTGGATAATTCCATCCGAAATCTAAATATGAGGTATACCCTATCTATTAAAGAAAGAATCATCCAAATCGAAGAACCCAGTACAAAGTTATGCCTGATAGAATCGGTTAACGGACCAGCATTCAGAGGCTGAGTCATCAATATCCTTCATTTTGCTACCCTTAGGGGTGGATTTCATCTTTCAAAATCAAATGGGACCAACTTCAAAGTACACCCTATCCACTGAAAACAGAATTATCGGAATCGGAAATCTCAGTAAAAAGTTATGCGTGATCATACATAAAAAAATGATTAAAAAAAAATAGGCGTCGAATAGAGAACTTCCTCCTTTTTGGTTTCGTCGGTTGAAGATGGATTTTATCAAACGATAGACAAATATTCATGACATTGACCCATGACTGAGAAAGCTCAATCCAAATCATTCAAATTCTTCTTGTCTTAATCCGTATTTAATAATTTGTATGGAAAGTCATAGCAAATATCACATATATTTGTATAGATTTGCAGTACATACTTTCAATACAGGCTTGCAACCTTGATTTCAAAAATGAAGAATTACCCACATAGACAAGCTCTCGTCGAGCTTTTTTGGGGTTTCTATTAATTTATTCACTAATTCTGCAATTTGTAGTTGTTAGAATTCTATATACACTATTGCATTCTGTGTAAAGTTTATTTCATTCAGGAAATATGAATGAACGTTATTATTATATTATTATTTCAGGAGAACTTCACTAATTGAGAGAAACTGCCACAAATGATCTGAAAGTCACCTCAAATTGGTTTATTGAAAACAGTTTGTCAATAAATAATTCCTTAACTGAAGTCATACCTTTAACCTTTCAAAACAAATACTTACCTACATATGAGTCGATAGAAACGAATAATATTCCAATTTCTCTTACAAAATCAGTTGATTTATCGGTGTTGAAATCGACGCATTACTGAAATGGGACATCACGTCCAATTAGTTGTCAAAACTCCGCAAACTTATCTACAAATTCAAACAAATGATTCGCTAGCGGTATCCATTATACAATATGGTATTATAGGTTGGGTAGGGACGAGGAAAACAAAGCTGAAACCCTTGGTAGTTATCCAAAAACGCACACTCAGAATTATCTTCAAAAAACACCCACAATATCCTTTCGACCTCTCATTCAGCGGAGCACAAGTTCTAGACTTGAGACAACTTCATTGTAAAACTATTCTACCATTCACATACATCAGACCTGTGACAACCAGAATTGAACATCGTTACGGAACTAGTCCACCATCTTGAATCCTTCAATTTTTACAAAATAATCATAATATTGGACCCCAAAAACCCCCACATACCAATTTTGAATAGAATCGGACCATAATCACAAAACTGGTCTACGATTTTGGATCCGCCATCTTGAATTTTTCAGTTTTGACAGAAGAATCATAATTTCTGACTACGAAAACCCTCAGATACCAATTTTGAAGCGAATCGGATCATAATCACAAAACTCGTCCGCCATATTGGAGCCGCCATTTTGTTTTTTTTTTTCAAATAAAAATTTCTTAATGCATTGTCACCGGAATTTTGTACACCTGCCAAATTTCAAATCATTCGTACGTCTGGAAGTGGGTCAAAATCGCGCCCAAAGGAGTCGGTTACAAACATACGGTTACAAACAAACATACAAGTGAAGCTAATATAAAGCGTGTAAAAAAAGGTGAAAGCTTGGATTTTGTCTGCCAACAGAAACGTTTTCCACAATCTCATTGATTCCTGATCTTTTTTAATTTTATTTCATCTACTCTGTGTAAAATATGCACAAATCTTCGCAGTCCCACTATTCCAATTATTCTATTTTCAATTTTTTATACTTTATATAATGTTTTAACTAATTTGATGTATTTGGCAAGTGTCATTATACGCAAGTTTTTAGAGATGTACCAAAAAATGTTTAAATAACGAGATTAATTATGTAAAAAAAGATATGTATGTATATGTGTTTTTTTTTTATGTTCTGGTTCCCACGAAAAGGGATATCCTGTAATGTTCAGAGAACATCGTGGGAACCAAGGGAAAGAAGGTAGGAGTTGGTGTTCTTCTTAATTTTCTGGAGGTTGTATGCCTCGGGGAACACCTCCCTAGGCAATGAGTTCCAAAGCATCGCTGTTCGTTGGATGAACGAGTCTTTGGAAAGTGATGTTCTGCAGGTCTCCAAAGTGACCACGAAGGGGTGTGATGACTGAACTTGACGGGTTGATCTCGAAGAGACTGCCAAAGCAGAAACGATTGTTGATATTTCAGAAGAGCATCGCCCATGAAAATATCTATAAAATAGAGACAAATCGCCAACTTTTCTACGGTGTTCCAGACAAGTGAGCGAGTTTGTAAGCGAGCGTGTGTGTGTATGTATGTATATATGTGAGTATATGTATAATAATGATAATAATAATAAATTTATTATCCACATATTATACAATAATGTTACAGAGTTATTACAATCTTTGACATATGGATAAATGGCTACAACTGGTTCAGTTGTGGACGCATCCACCCCTGTTCTTCCACCAGTGCCAGTGAACAAATCGAGTAACTACATTTGAGTAGCAAATGATATTTGAAAAAGAGAGAACTAGAGACAGAGAAAAAGAGAGAACTAGAGAGGGAGAAAGTACAGAGTGAGAGAAAATAGGTGAGGAGGGGTGGAAGAAAGAAACGTGTATACATTTGTAAGATTATTTTTGTGATGATAAAAGATATTTTCTGTATTTAACTTTGAATGATTTTGTAGAGGATGATAATAAAGAAGGATCTAATCTATGCAAATTGTTGACACAGACCGCGACGCCATAGGAGAACGATCTCTTGAAAATAATTTTCTCATGCCTCGGCACACGAAGAAGGTTTCTTTTTCGGATATTCAAATTATGAACATCTGTTCTATAAGTAAGTTTGTTATGTAAGTAGGGGGGTGTTTTTGTCAAATAGATTTTATGGGCTTAATATGCAAAATGTAAAGTTCGACGGTTATACATATTCAACCATTTCATTTCCCTAAACTTCCCGGAGATGTGGTGATATTTTCTTATTCCATGAACCAGTCGGACACAAGAATTTTGAAGTTTCTGAGTTCGTCTAGATTCATCACTGTCTAAGCAGGGGCGATAAACTACATCGCAGTGATTGACGAGTGATAATACAAGTGAATCACATAACATTTTTTTCAGTTCACACGAGAGAAATTGTCGTTGAGAATAAATCAGTTTCAGTGTGGTATGTATATATATATAAATGTATATATGTATGTATATATATATATATATATATATGTATGAATATATATATGTATATATATGTATGTATATATGTATATATATATATATATATATATATAAAAACGATTTATAATCCTGAGGATGCAGTCAAAGTACTGGGCTGGTTTGAAGAATACTCTTTGTTATTTCGTCGAGCTTTCGGAAATGTTTATTCCCTTTATCAAGACTTCTATAGAAACAGTTCAAATGTAAATAATTTGCATGAATATAGCTTAATAATCAGTTACTAAAACCTGAGTTTATGATAAAAGTCCACGTAAACCAAATTCAGAAAATAATTGAACATCAACACTTTGAAAACATTGCTGGTACACAACAAACGACAACACCAATACTAGAAATTAATTTCTGCATTATTTCATTTCAAAACACCTCGACATTCATGTGCTCAAATATGTTATTGAAAGAGGTTGAAATTCAGCTCATCAGCTGTGCGAGTCAGGGTGAAACAAAGTCATATCAACCGTAGTACCAACCTAAACTTGGAGGGAATTTTAAATTTTGATATATGTTGAGTTTCGTTTATCATTCTTATGGGAATTTGTAGGAAATAGTTCTAGTTTTAAAATGAAATTGTAAATATTGCTCAAATTGTTCAGGTCTGTTTTTTTGTTTATACTGTTGGTATCAATCTTGATGAAAAACATTTTCTCAAATAACCTTTTTTGTAAGTTCTTCTCTGTGCAAAGAACTTCAACCTGGTTGTTATCCATAATGTGTTTACTGGAGATGACATGCTCAGCCAGTGCACAAAATAATTTATTCGTACTGCAATCACTTTTATGGGACATTAGGCGTCCAGACAAATTTCTTGATGTTTTATCAATATATGTTCTGTCACAAGTCTGACAAGGAATTTTGTAAACAACATTTGATTTTTCTAAAGGTTTGAAACTGAATTGAAACCTTTGGAAAAATCAAATGTTGTTTACAAAATTCCTTGTCAGACTTGTGACAAAACAAATATTGCTCAAACATTAATGAATTTCTCTGGGCGCCTAACCTTTCTTAAAAGTGATTAAAATATGAATAAATTCACTTGTGCACTGGCTGAGCATGTTATCTCCAGTAAATACATTATGGATTACAACCAGGTCGAAGTACTTTGCACAGAGAAGAACTTACATAAAAGGTTATTTGAAGAAATGTTTTTCATCGAAAATGATACCAACAGTATGAACAAAAAACAGACCTGAACAATTTGAGCAATATTTATTATTACATTTTAAAACTAGAACTTTTTCTACAAATTCCCATAAGAATGATAAACGAAACTCAATACAGCTGATAAGCTGAATTTCAACCTCTCTCAATAACATATTTGAGCACATGAATGTCGAGGTGTTTCAAAATAAAATAATGCAAAAATTAATTTCTAGTATTTGTGTTGTTGTTTGTTGTGTACCAGCAATGTTTTCAAAGAGTTGATGTTCAATGATTGTCTGTATTTCTTTTGACGTTGACTTTCATTGTAAACCCCACGTTTCAGTGAGTAATTCTCAACCTATCTGTATGCAAATTGTTTACATTTGAACTGTTTTTATAGATGTCTTGATAAAGGTAATAAACATTTCCGAAAGCTCGACGAAATAACAAAGAGTATTCCTCTAACCAGCCCAATACCTACTTTGACTGCATCCTCAGGATTATAAATCGTGTTTTCTTCATACTTGTCAATCAAGACTACCGTTTTGTTTATGGCTTATTATCAATTTTTAACACTGAATACCGGAGGAAATTCTGCATACATATATCATAATATTATGTACTTCAGAATTGAAAAAGTCCATTCTATATCTATATTCGAATCAATCTTTTTTCTTACTGTATACCAGAGCTCTTTCCAAAAAAAAATCCCCCAACTTGTGCTGGAATTTGTATATAGAGTAGGAAATTCCATTCGACAAGCTCCTCGAGAGCTTGATTTGGGATCCACTCTATTACATCTCACACTTGGTTCACATTGATATATATTTTAGATATGGTAAAAAATTATTATATTATTATTATCATAAGGTCTTGGGTTCGACTTCCACTTGAGGATGCTTTTTTTTCCATGAATTTGATAATTTGTCCACTATGCCACAAAATTCCCTCGTTCATTATATGTATTTCGGACACAATATTTCCACTTCCCCATTATTATTATTATTTAATTAGAAGGTATCACTGGCCTTTCCCCTCTCAATGTAGAGTTTTTTCGAAATAAGGCGTACCAAAGTATTTTATAAACAAATTCAAGTTTCGGACCAATTTCTCATGAATTACAATACAGTTACTGGAATTTACTATAGTTGATGTCCCCACTTCAACATCCGTTCGCCGTAATTTTCATTTTGAATACGTCAATAATGGAATAATTCCATAATACCTCTTACCCAATGGGAAATTAAATTCGACGTGAATTTCAAAAGTATGGATTTCATGTTATTTCCTGATGAATAACCATTTTGAATAAGCACTCAGCAATTTCTCCACGCAATATTTTTGTCGGCAGGGGGTCGTTTATTTCTTTCTCTGGAGAATTGCGCCGCGACATTCCTTCGAAGTTTTGCCGAAATAACCCCGATATATGTTTCGGGAATCCAAATTATATTGAATTCCACTTTCTTGTTATAATTAAAAATAATAATGAACCAGAAGTTCACGAGAAAGAAATGACTCATCATTGATAATTTGTCGGTAATGTCCTGATATTGATTGGTCTCAAAGGATTGATTTTTAACTTAGTCAAAAAAAGGAGGTTCTCTAGTCGACGCGTATCCTTATATATATATATATATATATATATATATATATATAATTCTACTGTGCGTGTGTTGTCACTGAACTCCTCCTAAACGGCTGGACCGATTTGAATGAATTTTTGTGTATGCGTTTGGGTGGCGCCCTGGATGGTTTAGATTCACAAATCATCTCCCTAAATGTTAAGGGTGATCCACCCCCTAATTTTATTCTTTAGTTTTCAGACAACATTTTTGATTTTTATTTTTTTATGATACAGCATATTTTTTTTGTTACGAAACTTTTGTGGTAGTAATATTCGAACACTGCCACTCATTAAAGTTTGTAAGAAGTGCGAGTAACGTTTATACTATAGCCTATTTTTATTTATTTTTCAAAATAATCCTTCCTGAAAAAGTAAGAGTGGCTTACTCTTATTGCGAAGGCGAAAGCCGTGGTTCAATGAGTAACATGAATAGAATTTCAAACTGGTCGAATAAAGTCGAAATATGGACGCCATCTACAATCAGAAATACTTATTCTCCACCAATTTCTGAAGATAAACTCACTGTACAAGGAACATTGTCCAAATCACACCATAAAACTCTGAACCTTCAAAATTACACTTCAATTCCCGGTTTATCATGAACAAATCTCATTTATAGAATTTATATGAAAAGAAAAAGATAATTCTTCCATCTTGAGGAATCAGTGAAAAATACTGTTTTATCTCAGTGACTAATGGAAACGGGTACCCAAATAAATTCCAATAGCAAATATGGTTTTTCATGTTCGACCACCTGATTGAATGTATTCAACCTCACATGTTTCCGTTGTTACGGGTCCGTTCACAAAGTCTCGTATGAGATCTCCCTTGGGATTTCAATTCGAATATAATCAATATTTGGTTTGATCCAATAGTTGATGATCCAAGCTTCCAAGACCTCCTTGGCTCTGGGATCCTCCAATTCTCTGCCTCCTATGGAATACTCAAATCCGCCAGTCTACCTTGTTTATTAATAATTAGCTTTTATTCAGCAACTTCTAGTGGTCTCATTTATCTGTTGTACAAGGAGCTAACTCGTCATGTCTATTTTTGTATATTGATTGATCTCATATCTGGATTGAAAATTCAACGGAAATTGGAGATCTGGATTATTGAAAAACACAAAAAGCTACTGATTACAAGATCTATTTAATAAATCTAATCAACGACCTCTGATCAATGAAATCGGATGAACGTCCTGGCAAAACTATAGCATCAAACAACAGAAAAATATATTTGTAAAACATGTCTGACAAACCTACTTTTATATTCAATTATATTTGATTCAAAGTTTACCAAAACAAAATTTCTTGAATTATTTCAGAAATTATGAGGTTATATTCACCTCTTAGCAAAGCTGTTCTCCTGTTTTGTATAGGGGTGGTATAGTTAATCAGCTATCACCACCCACGAGTTCTTTCAGTGAAGCCTGGAACAGAAATGGATGAATTTCAACTTCCTTCTTCCCCATCAAGTATTGATACTTCACTTTTAATCTTTTAATAATTTTTTGTCAAGATTCAGCTATGTTCCAAAAAACGATCCACCTAACTCTTCCTATTCATAGAGCAATACATATCTTTGCTGAAAGCGACTATTCTCGAGTGTCTCTTCTGTTTTGCTATTCTGTAACGTGGTCAGATTAGACAGAAAGTGTTTGTTCTGTTTTGTTTTTCTGAAACATGCACAGATGACATTTCTAAATTCTGAATGAACTCAAATTTCCATTCTACTCAATAACGTGTATTGCAAAAATACATTATATTTAGAGAAGTTCAATAATTGTTCCGTGAATAAATCAGACCCTTTGTTCTCTACGCCGGTACCCAGGTCGGGTGACAACGGATTTGTCGGAAGAAGGGGTGTAATATTAACCCTAGCAAGACTTTTACAGCCCCCTGTTTACCAATTGGTTGACTGCGCCGCAATAGGGAACCATTAATATATTGAGAGAGAGAGAGAGAGAGAAAGTTTCATTTGGATTATTTTTGTCAGACAGTTATGAATGTGCCCAAATATCAAAATATATTCAAATACTACCCTGAGGTTGAGGATCAGAACATCCGTCGAGCTGTGGAAATAAAAGGATATTTATGGCATTGTCATAAGCTGTAACCTCACCAGTGAGGTTTTACCAGATTTAAAAGTGATCTATTTGCCGTTAGAATTTCATATTGCTGTGGAAAATAGTGGAATTGAACGTTTTTAGAGAAGCAAACGTTACAATACGCGCGGTTGAAGTGAAACTTATTTGACGTGGAAAATATAACGACTGAACTAAAAATAAATAAGTCATGTTGAGATTAAATAGTATCTATTGATAATATAATTGACAGTGAGCAAAAGGAAGTCAAACACTCATCAACATCGAGCATTACATATAAATTAATTCAATTATCATTAAAATTTAAAAATGATGAATACAATGAGAAACATAAACTCTGAAAAGTACATCAATTATCATACCTATCTCGTTGTTGTTTAAAGTGGTGAATTATGCATTGTTAAATAAAAAATTTCTCTCAAACAATCGATTAAGAGATGACATGCTTCTAAACGGAAATTAACATTTAAATCTCCAGCAAAAATTATCGGGAGCTCATGGAAATTGCAACTTAAAAGACCAGAATATTCAATAGTATAGTGGAGTATTTGCTGATAAATGAATTGTATAATGTTTGATACAGTTTTATTAGGAGAAATGTAAATAGGTTATCATGTATGTTGACACATCGAACAACGGCAATGTCATATTTTTTCATAATTATTTTTAAGATATTTTTTTTTTTTATTAATGTACACAATATCTAACGTGATTATTGAAAATAATTTACCATATCTAACCTTATTCTATTATATGAGAGAAATTACCTGGAAATATGTGATATCCAACATATTCTATACTAAATTAACAAAAAACATTTGATTATTGATCAAATGAATAGAAACTCATGTTTCTGGACGGCAAGACATCATTAGACGGTTGGATTTTCGTTTATTGTTTATAGATTGAGGTGAAAAATGCTCTCGTAATTCAGCCATTTTGATTCAATCCCGTACTTTTTTTTATGTTATATAATGATAATAATAATGAGATTTCATAATCACGTGGATACGAACACATACTATGTTGAACTAGCTGGTACCCCCGCCTTCGTATTCTTCACCATGTTTCCCTTTGTGCTGTTCCATTAAGTTTATGCCTGTGGCTTTGCCCGCTTCCCGTTATCTCGTTTTCCATTATCCCGTTATCGCATTATCCCGTTATCCCGTTTGGGTGGCATAACTGATTTGCCAACGGAAGTAATGCTTTTTGACGACTATTACAAATTCACTAACTTTTTTTCACCCTTTTAGGGACTAGATTTCCATAAATAAGGTTAAACACGATTTATTCATCTGTAACAAAGAGACAAGACACCAATTTTTATGACCCTAACTTAAAGACTAACGGAACCCCCATAAAAAATTTCACCCCCATTTCACCCCTTTGGGAGTTGCATTTGTAAGAACACTGAAACATATCTTTCTTTATTTGTAACAAAGACCTCAAATGCCAATTTTTATGTCCCTAACTCCGAAACTAGCGAAACCCTCATACATATTTTCACACCCCATTAGACCCATTTAGGGGTTGAATTTCTAAAAACACTGAGACATATTTTACTTTAGTCGTTATGAAGACCTCAAATACCAATTTTTATGGCCCAACTTGAAAACTAACGAAACCCCAAACAAATTTTCTGGAAATACTGAAACATGTATTCCTTTATTAGAAACTAAGATCTCAAATACCAATTCTTATGAACTAAAGAACTTCTATACAAACTTCCAATCCTCAGTAATCCCCCCATTTCACCCCTACGGTTGGATTTCCAATATCACTGATACACGTGTTTCTTCCTCGACACTTTTTTGGGGTTATAACCTTTCACATCTGAAAAATGGGTCTATAAGTGTTGAAAGGCAAATAAATTACTCTGCTCCGATAAGTTACTGCATAAAAACTTTTTAACAAAAAATTATACTTACGAAAAAATAAACTGAAAAGCAAAAAATTAAAAAAACTTCCTCAGTCTCATTAATAACTGAGCTCCTAACTGATGCGAGTAACTCATTTTGAGTCTACGTCAAACAAACTAGCAATTGAATTAGGTAAAGCTTAAAATGATGGCAGCGGGATGCACGGCGGCATTTTGATTATTTCTTCAACGTTATACAATGATCCACGTTGATTTTTTATATGGCGTCGACTCAAAATTAGTTACTTACTTACTGAGCTCCTAACTAATGAATTATTAAGACTAAGGAAGTTTATTTTATTTTTGTTTTCCACTTTATTTTTTGCTCGGTTTAATTTTTTGTTAAAAAGTTTTAATTTTTTACTTTTTGTGGCTGAATAACTACCTACACAATTGACTCCAGGTATCCATTATGTAGTAGTGTCATCCGAACGACATATATGTGGGCCAAGTTTCAACAGAATTGGTTCACAGATGAAAAATTATTATTCCCATATTTTCTACTACCCTTGGGGAGGGATTATTCCTTTCGACATAAAAAAATAACAAACTGTGAAGTATACCCTATCCAATAAAAAAATAATCATCTGAATGAGATAACCCGTACAAAGTTATGAGTGGTAGAGTGAGTTAACGGGTAAAAATTCAGTGGATGAACGATAAATATCTCCTATTTTTGCACCCTTAGGGGTGACATTTTTCTGTCAAATTCGAATGGAACCAATTTCGGAGTAAACTCTATCCAATGAGAGAAAATTCATCTAAATCGAACTACTCTGTGAAAAGTTATGCGTGATCATACATAAATAAATAAATACGCGTCGACTAAAGAACATCCTTCTTTTTTTCGTCGGTTGAAAAAAAAATATACCCGTCGACCAGAGAACTTCCTCTTTTTTTTCCGTCAGGTGAAAAAACATATTAGTTTTTACGAAAATATTTGGGGTGCGCAGTAACTCATCGGGAAAAAGTAATTTATTTGCCTTTCTACACTTGTATAGAGTCCCAGATCCATTTAATTTTGTTTTCAGAGTATGGAAAGTTATAACCCTAAAGAAAGTGTCAAGAATGAGTATTCCCCCCCTAAAAATAAGCTCAAATACCAATTAAGATGACCTCAACTTAAAAACTAATGGTAATCCTACTATACAAACTTCCAACGCCCATTCTAACCACTTAAGGGTTGAATTTTCAGAAAACCTGAAATACATGCTTCTTCATTTGAAAAAAAACTCGAATTCCAATTTCCATTACTCTAACTTCAATCCTTATGTTTCTTTCACTTTTACCCCCCTTGCAATCCCTCTCTCCACCCCTTCAGAAATGAAATATCAGAAAGGACTTAGTGGTTATCTATAGCATCATAGATATACGCTATAAAGATTTCAGCTCTTTGGGTTCAGCGGTTTGGTCTGAGCGTTGATCGTATGTCAGTCAGTCAGTCAACATAAAATCATAAGTATAGATAAATTACTCTCAGGTCAGCAGGTCATTCATCGGGGAATGTGACTATCATATTATTTGATGGCATTGCTAAATCCCATTGGGATTTTTCATGGGAAAAATCAACTGTGCTAATACTAATTACCCGATCGTTTGATAGTCGCTGGAAAACTCGTTTTGGGGTATTCATTATCCCTGAAATAGTTCTTTGTCATGATATCTCAATGATATACTGTTCGGAAACATATTTAGATTTTATTGTGAACGTTTTTGTTTCGTTATCATTGGAGTAGAATTGGTGGAGGATATACCTGAGATTCGGCAATTTGTTTTGAAGATGAACTGCCAGGGGCGACGAAAATGCCGAATTTTCCTGAAAATATTACTAGAAAGCAGAAAGAGCTCAAAATTTTCACAGATTCCTGATCAGGATATTGAATTTGATACAAGTTCACATATTCGATAAAAAAAATTCAGCTCCAAAAAAATCCGAGTATATCCCATTTCTTCTGTATCTTCTGTAATTATTGAAGTAGAATTTTGAAATTCGCACGAACCGTAAATATACTGGAGATGAGCCTGAACATTTTCTGAAGTTATTACTAGGAATTAAGAAGAGCTCGTAGTTTTCACGGATTCCTAATCGGGATCTAATTCATTACCAATGGACATTTTTGCAGAAAAATTTCCAACCCAAAAAACGGTTTATTGGTGTTGAATGTGATCACGAATCCGTAAAAATTCTCTCACCTACTGGTACTAATTTTCCCAAAGAGCAATCGCTCCTGGCGGGCAGTTCATATCACTCATGTCAACCCCAGAAAATATTCTGGCTCACCTCAGACATACCTACCAATCGTAAACATTTCAGGATTCTATTCCAAAAATTACGGAAGATACAGGGTGTTTCCATGAGAAGTGACACAACCTCGGATTTGTCAGGACTGAGAATTTCTCGGCAAAAATGTGTATTGGTAATAAATTTGATGCCTGATGAGAAACTGTGTTATAACTGTGGAACATGTGCATGCAGATATATGTTGCATAACTGCTGATTTTTCATAAGCTCCGATGTATAGATGGCAAATAATGATGGACCCATTGCTTAAGTTACTGCTTCTATTAATACCGTTCACTGCATGTGATAGACCAGTTGTGCAGCTGTATCTTTCATGGAATCCAGACTGAGTAATACAAAGAATGGTGAAATTATTGGTTGTACCTCAATAGCATTCCCAAGTACCTTTGATGAAGTTGGTGATGAGCGGATAGCATACAGATCTTCGTAGTCAGATAAATTGGTCTTTTTAGGGGGAAACCATCACGACTTTCATCAGTAATAGAAACAATATTCATTAGACATAAATTCACAATAGGAGATATATAGAATAACGGTGTATTTTTAACCGACGAAAAAAAAAAGGAGGGGTTCTCTAGTCGACGCGTATATTTTTTTTCCACGCATAACTTTTAACATAGTAGTACTTCGTGTTTGAGGAAATATGTACATATATAATTACATGTTCTGACTAACTGACTCACTGATTGACTGTTATATGATCAACGCCCAGAATAAACCGCTGTACCTAAAGAGCTAAAATTTTGACAACATATTTTTTTGATATCTCATCTCTAAAGGGATGAAAAGGTGAGTAGGAAGGGATATGAAAGTGAAATTAGAGTCATGGAAATTAGAATTTGTGCTCTCCTTCACAAATAAAGATAAATGTGTTTCAAGGTGTTTGAAAATCCAACCCTAAAGAGGTAAAATGGGGGTTGAAAGTCTGTAAAGTTAGTTCTGAAGTTAGGATCATGGAAATCGGTAGTGGGGTCTTTGTTACAAATAAAAAATTAGTGTTTCGGTGTTTTTGGGAATTCAATCCCTGAAATGAGGATTAAATTGGGATTGGAAGTTTGTGTAGAAATTCCGATAGATTTCAAGTTGTGGTCAAAAAATTTATATTTGAAGTCTTTGTTACGAATAAAAGGAATATGTATTTCTGTGGTTTTTGGAATTCAACCACTAAAGAGGTGAAATGAAGGGTGAAAGTTTGAATGGGCGTTCCGTTAGTTTTCGAGTTAGGGTCATAAAAATTGGTATTTGAGGTCTTTGTAACAGATAAAATGTACTTGTTTCAGTGTTTTTATGAATGCAACCCCTAGAGGGGTGAAAATTTGTGTGAAGGTTTCGGTAATTTTGAAGTGAGCGACATGAAAATTGGTATTCGAAGTCTTTGGTACAAATAAAGAAATACGTGTTTCAGTATTTTTAGAAATTCCTTTCCTAAAGGGGTGAGTTTTGATTGGAAATTGACTTGATCGAGAGTGTTCTCAGCTAGAAGTCAAGATAATATGTCCAGCCGTTCGAAGATCATGACCTCTTTCCTAATTAATGAAGGGATGATGGAGAATAAGATTGCATGTCACAATTTTTTGTTTTGACCCATAACGTATTTGTGTGAATGTGGGGCTGGAGTGTTGATCGTAGCGAGTCTACAGGTAATATATAAGTTTAAAAATCATGAAATAAAAATTTAAAGAACGCCCGACACAAAAAAACCCTAAAAGGTAAAAATGTAAAATGTATTGGCCCTTCAAGTTTGATATAAGTAGTAATATATTGATCCAAGCGTCGTCGCGTCAGGGAACCGTAAAGTAAATAAAATAATAAAAATTATAAAAAAAAATTTTCAAAGACAAGCTTTTATACAAATGCACTAAAAAGGTAAAAAATAATTTCTGTCATTGTTTGATCTAGGTTATTCTGTGAGTAACATTCAAACTCTTGCCACGCAAAATACCTATTTTGAATCCGCTGCAAGCTTTTCAATCTGTTACTTACAGAATAACATAGATCGAACAATGAAAGAAATTATTTTTTCCTTTTTAATGCATTTGTATAAAAGCTTGTCTTGAAAAATGTTTTTTTTCTCATTTTCATCTTCAACTTTTCAGTTCTGTTTTCAATAACAAGTTATAAAAAGCCTGTTTTTGAAATTTATTTTTTATTTTTTTGTATTTACGATTAAATAACTAGTTAGTGATTTCTATCTGATTTATTTTTGAATTCTGACAAAAAAATCATAATCTCCGACCCCAAAAACCCCTAGATACCAATTTTGAACAGAATCCGACCTCAATCACAAAATGCGTCAAAATTAACTTGCAAGATATGATTACAGACTGACAGACACACAGACAGACAGTCACCGTGTGACGAATTTTTCGTTACTTCCTTATACATAACCAATTTCTCATAATTTTTCCGGTTATCTTCACGGTGGTACGGGTCAGTAGTCACTGCTCAGATCGTGAACTGCAATACAGCGATCTTTATTCATGTCAAGTTGATCGAGTTTGTTCTCGAATTGATAATGTGTTTTTTCCATAAGTGTTTTTATAATAGAAAAAAAACCGGGAATGTTCTGTGAAAAAACAGGGAACTGGTGATTTTGGTCGAACCGAAAGCATGATGGTTCTCTTTCATCGATTGAACCTCGAGATAGGCAGGTGTGCTGAATGAACTGATTGTGGTACGTTACGATTTTCAAATTGAATTGCTATCGCTGTTGAATTTGGTGGAGTTTAATTATTTTCTTTATCTTTTAATTAATGCTGTAGTTGATTAACATTATTTTTCCGCTCTTTATGTTGTTGTAATATTCAAATTCTTGGATGATAATTGAATGGTAATGGTTGAAGGTCATGTATAAATTCTATACTGTCAGATTTTCGTCACTTTGGAATTATCAGTGAAATTCCGATCAAATTATCTTCATATCATTTTATATCTCACATATCGTATATGATACTTCTTTTGGCTAATTCCTATCAAGGTTGATTTGTGTTTTGGAATCAAGTAGAGGAAAAATAAAAAATATATATAGTTCGGCCATTTTGGGAAGCATTAACTGCATATGTCAATTTTTTTCTGAAAATCAGTTCTACGCTTTTTTCCATTTTTAGGTACCAGATAATTGGTAACTTCGAGTGGACTAGCGCTTACTTACCTCACACTACCAGGGGATTATTCCAAGGATTCCGATTGCAAAGGGTGTATTCGACTATTCTGGGACAGGAATGCAGTTTGCCTTATAGGACAGCCTTCCGGTAAGCAATTTTCTTCATTTCTCAAATAGACGTTCATGAGATTAATTTTGTTTTCTCTTGAGAAAAAATTGCTTCTGGAGAGGATTGTACCTCTGCTTAACTTGTCTCAGAACACACGATTTAATATATTCCTCAAGCATAAAATTTTATTCACATTTAAAAAGTTCCTTTTATCGATTGACTTCATCCAATTCACAGTTTGATTCTTGATCGTTGTAGAATCAATTCATTTCAGTTACTACGTTGTCGCCAAGAGAAGAGAAATTCATTCAATTTTTTGAGAATTACCTGGCTTATCGATTCAAAATGGGAATTGCCGCCCTGTTTCGAAATTATCTTCATCTAAGAGAGATGTGCCCACTGAAAGACGTGCGGTCTCCCTCTTCTTATCTTAACTGAATAGTATACGTTTGCCCTAGGGCCTGATCAATATTTTGGTTCATAACGTTATATTTTCCGATGGTACTTACTTTCAAATAGTGTATTTTTTCTCCAGCAACTTAAGAGTATTCTGCTTTGAAATACTATATTTTTTCTCTGATGCAGTCTTAGGAAATTTTTATATTTCTTTTTGAATACATTTACTCATTGAAAATTTTTGACTCTTCTGGTACATTTAATCACCTTATCAAAGCTTCTTTGTTTCAAAATTTAACTGAATTTCAACATAACGTTTTGGGTGAGGTTTGTTCAAATGTTTTGAATTTTTTATTGTTGATTTTTTTCAAATAATTAAAATCAACTTGGAAATTTAAATCCAGAATAGCATATTTGATTGCTACCTAATTTTTTCTTTCACTGTTATCTTCCAGTCTTATATATGGACTGAGGCATATTTTTTCTTGTATGCTATCATTTGCATCTATCTTTTGACTCCAGATTAAAATTTGAAACATAAAAACTTTAGGTCCAAAGGATATCCTTCGTTCTCCCCCATTTTGTACAAATGTTGATTCCTATCATCTTCTTCGCATGATATATACCACGGAGTGAAGCCACCTACTGAGACAGAAGGACTGGTACCCTAGGAAGTCATACAGCACGTCAAAATCAGCCTGGTCCGTGAAGATCAAACAAATTCACGCCAACTAGGGGGTCTATAAATCAATAGATAACCACCCACGACCAGATTCGTCGTCGTACCGCTAAGACCAGTTTCGTCGTCGCACCGCTGAGACCATATTCGTATAAACCAGCCTTCTTCATCTCCCTCCATTGAAGACCTCCGCAGGTATATACCGTATCACCAACGTCTAGAGGAATCTTGACTATTTGTAAATGTTCAAATTTTTATTGGGAGTCAAAAATTTTTCATATACATGTAATTTTTCAATTTTTTCATTAATTTTTTTTCTACTCTTTAAGTAACATTGTTAAAAGTTTTTATAATATTTCTATTCAGTCAATGTTATGAGTCAGTCTGGAATAAATTTGTTAAGTTTTTCCTGCATATTTATTTGTTTCCCTAAGCTGGTGACATTCATTTGTAAATTTTTGTTTTCTTTGGCTTTTGTTTTCAGCAAGCCTGGCGCCCAACTCTTGAACTAGTCAAGTTAATTATTGTATAATTTTTCTAGTGGCCCAATTTGATAAACTAGGAAAAGTCATCAATTGAACCTTACCCACGGCCCAACCGTATCCATCTGAGCAGTCTATCGGCGAAGTGATTTAACATCCTTAAATTTGAATCAGATATTTCAAATTTGGGGTTCAAAAATAAAGGGTGTTACAACCGGGACAGGTGAAACTGAAAATGAAAGCTTGTAAAAAAAATATTCGTCCCAAAAAACCTCCATATACCAATTTTGAATAGAATCGGACCATGATCACAAAACTCTTTCGCCATTGGAGCCGTCATGTTGGATTTGTGATTTTTGTCAAAACAATCATAATCTCTGATCCCCAAAACCTCTAGATAGCAATTTTTAATAGAATCGGATCATTATCAAGAAAATTGACCGCCATATTGAAACTGCCGTTTTGATTTTTTTTCCTAACAAAAATTCCATGAAGCATTGTCACCAGAACTATGAACACCTGCCAAATTTGAAATCAATCGGACGATTAGAAGTGGGTCTAATTCAACTTGCAAGATTTGATCACAGACAGACAGATACATACACAAACAGACAGATACATACACAAACAGACAGATACCGGGACAGGTGAAACTAAATAGTAGCTTGTAAAAACAGAATACAGCTGAAAATGATGAAGTATGAAATTTAGATACAAGTGAGCTACCTAGGCAACGTGGGTAAATATCAAAACAATAATAACAAATCGTTGAGTCTAAGTCTCAATTAGTTTACTCTGAAAAATTCGGAAAATAGATACAACCGTCAACGACGTCTGCCCTCACGCGCCTGCCCTTCCGAGTCCCCCGATGCGACGACGGTTGGATCAGAATATCACTACCTATATTGAACTTAAAGGGCCAATATATATTATTTCTCCACATTTTTGAGGTTTTTTCTGTCGGGGGCTTTTAGAATTTTGTATTTGAATTTTATTTCACCTGGAGTAATCCATGAGCAGTCAAAGGTGAATGATTAGATGAAAAATAAACGTGTTGAATGTGACTGATATATTCGATGACTGACATTTTCCAAACCCTGTGTTATTTTTTCATTAGTGTGGAACAATTACCTATATGAACTATCATACCAATTGATTATGATCTACTTTGTGTTGGATTCTTGAAACCGATGTTTTCGAAAAAGAAATGTGAAATGTTCAATTTTTGAGGGTGAGTAATTCATCCATTTTGACTGATCACAATCTGATTGTAACAATATACTAACCTTTGAAGGTTCACGAGGAATTCAACGTGAATTCGCATATGGAATGGTTGAGCGTGAGATTAGTTGCAGCGAAAAACAACGTGTACAACACAAAGAACAGTTATTCAACTGAAAGTTTTAGGGGAAGTTTTAATCGCCACTCTGCTAATTTGTTCGGCCTTTGTCACATACTCACGCATTATACACCCCAACCTGGAAAACCACTTTCCATCTCCACGTAATGTCTGTACTCTTCCCTCAATTAACTGAGCATATAATATTTCGCGTAACATCGTTACATCACTATTATGTGCTGCCAAAGTAATCTTAATGCTAATTTGGAGAGTCTCATCTGAGAACAAAACCTTTGGGGATGCCAGGAATAGGTGGAACTGGGACAATATAATGCTTCTGGGGACGCCTCTCCGGAATACAAATGGTGAAAAGTTTTCGTTTGATAACAGCGCGAGATCGTGTGGAAGTAATTCTTCCGTAGACGAACAGTTGGATCGTACACACCTCGTCAGCGGAACTTCTGGGAGAATTTGAACGCAATAACAAATGGAATGAGTTTACTCCTCTATGCGTTCTCGGCAATGGAATTGTCTGATGTACTTTGGATGTAAATGTAGGGAAATCACAACAGATTAAATTGTCTAAACATTTGAAAGTACATTGTAATTAATATTATCTACCATTACATTTATGGAAAGTGTTCCGAATTCTTGCCTTTTTATTATGGTATCGAATATATCATTGAGAAACAATTTGATTTTTAACCGACGCATAACTTTTCACAGAGAGGGTGTTCCCACTTGAATTTCAACAGAAAAATCCTTCCATAAGGGTAGCAAAATGGAGGATATTGATCGTTCACCTTCTGAATTTTGATCCGTTAACCGATTCTATCAGGCATAACTTTGTAGTGGGTTTTCCGATTTGGATGATTATTTTTTTTTTAGATAGGGTATACATCATAGTTGATCATAATTCAATTTGTAATGAAATGATCCACCCCTATGCGTAGAAAAATAGGGGATGATTGATTTTTCACTTGTGAACATTGGCACACATACAGTGCTTCTCAAAAGTCCCCTCCCCCCCTCTTATTTTTGGAACGATTATACATAAACAAGTGAAATTTGGAAACTGAACATTAAAGGTTGTAAACTTCCCTACTAGTGATGATAGATGACGAAATCGTCAAAGATGACGTCACGAGGCCATTGTGACCAATAATTTTAAATGGAACCCTACGGCAAGCGACACCTCTTTTGAAAGGTATCGAAAAAACCTATTCAATGATACTAATTTTGTTTGTGTTCATGACAGTTTTGGCAACTCGCTTTTAAAAAATGCAAATATGTGATGAATTAAATCGGTAAATACTAAAATTCCAAATTCAAAATCCGCCTCTGGATAGTTGTCAAATAAGCTGACGTTTTTAATAGTCTCCCTAATTCGACGTTTTTGTAATTGTTCAAGTTTTTGTACATTTAATAATTTGTGTATTGTTGATCGAACGTTTAACTGTTTTAGCAGCCTTTGGTACTTTCAATATTTTTGTACATTTAAATAATTTGTTGAACTGTTGTGAGCCGAACGTTTAAGTGCTTCAAGAAGCGAAATGGTACGTGCTTTAGGTGATAAAGTAGCAGCGATCCTAATTCTTGGTGAAACTTGACAAAATATTCATGCAGCAGAACGCATTTTTAATGAGAGGTTTCCCGATCGCCCCGTTTCGAGGACCAATTTGAGGAAGCTTCTCCGTAAGTTTGAAACAACGGGTAATATTAATAATGCGAAACGATCTGGCAAGCCACAAATTTCTGATGAGAAAAAATTTGATATACTGGCAGAAGTAATAGTTAATCCTACTTCTTCAACAACTCACGTTGCATCTACCTATGAAGTCAGTCGGAGTACAGTACACAGGGTGTTGGAAATAAAACAAATTTCATCCATACAAATTAAAAATGGTTCATCAACTCTCAGACGACGACCCAGACCGAAGACTAGAATTTTGTGAAAATATGGAAACTAAAATTAACTAACAGCCAGACTATGTCAAAACAATTTGTTTCAGTGACGAAAGTACTTTCTATCTAGATGGAAATGTAAAAACACAGAATGTGAGGTATTGGAGTGACGCAAATCCTCACCTGTTTCGTGAAACACATACCCAATTTCCCCAGAAGGTGAAGGTTTGGGCAGGTATCCTGGGAAACCTCATCGTTGGGCCTCTTTTTCTTAATACTTATTTAATTGGTGAGGTTTTTCTGGAGCTGTTGCAAAATAGAACCGTTAATCCTTGAAATTTTGGAAGATAATCCAGATGAAATCAGCAATTTGGAAATAACATTTCAACAGGCTGGTGCTCCTCCACACTATTACGGTGCAGTAAGACGGTATTTGGATGAGGAGTATTGTGGTAGATGGATTGGACGACGAGATTGAACCCAGCTCGATCACCGGACCTCACACCTTTGGATTTTTTTCTGTAGGGGTACCTTAAATCGAAGGTTTACTCCACTGAACCTGACAATATTGACGTTTTAAAACAACGTATTGTTGCAGAATGTGAGGCTGTTTCCGCAGACACATTTGCAAAAGTACGAGAAGAGTTATAAAATAGGATATTTCACTGTCAGGAAGTAAATGGAGGACACTTCGAGCAATTCCTTTAAGTAGATACTGATTCTTAAATCTGTAATTAATATCATACTGAATGAAATTTAAATATTAATGTTTACTAATGAGCCATTGAAACTGCCATAAACACAAACAAAATAAGTATCATTGAATAGGTTTTTTCGATACCTTCTGAAAGAGGTGTCGCTTGCCGTAGGGATCCATTTAAAATTATTGGTCACAATGGCCTTGTGACGTCATCTTTGACGATTTCGTCGTCTATCATCACTAGTAGGGAAGTTTACAACCTTTAATATTCAGTTTCCAAATTCCACTTGTTTATGTATAATCGTTCCAAAAATAAGAGGGGGGGAGCGGACTTTTGAGAAGCACTGGATGAGTAGAGTATAGAGTATATTTATTTAACTACAATACGGATACATGTTTGTAGCACGTCATAAAAAAACGACAATACTGTAGAGCAGAAAATTGTTGAAATATAGAATATTGTTAAAATATAAAATATAATACATTGTTAAAATATATAATAATAATACATCAAGTATAGTGTAAAAATATGGTGAATTATTGTTAAAATGGTGCTGAAGTGTGGTGAATAGATGAAAAAACAACATAGAAAGTGAACATAAAAATGGAAATCAGGCGAGACGGATTCTATTTCCTACAAAGTCTGAAATGTCCAATGTATTCCTCTGTGGAATGAAAGCAATGCGTCAAAAATAAATTTTTTATGCTTATTTTGAATAAGTTTAAACTTAATGATTTCAATTCTGGTGGTAGTATATTGTAGAGATAATAATTCAGTGAATTTCTCTAAGATTTGGTTAGGCAGAACCTGTTTGGTCTCAGGTTATCTGCTTGTCTAGTACCTTAGCTGTGTATATCAGATTGCTTAGTGAGCATCGAGAAGTTTTTGTGAATCTCTATCAGAACTTGAAAAATATACTAAAATATACAATACAATATACATGTAGTTGACATTGACAGATCCTCCTACATCCGTCACAATAATAACATTCTATGAAAGGATGGACTTATATACAAAGTGATGAAATCAACTAACCAGAACTTATATAATGTATATTATATAACAATAAATAGTTAAAGTGGATAATCATATTATAATTTGAATTTAATCAAAAATTAAGTAGGTAGTAATAGAAGATTTCTGCCACAAAATTTAAAAAATAAAAACTTTTTAAGAAAAAATTAAACCGACGAAAATATTTAGTGAGTAGCAAAAATTAAAGTAAACCTTCCTAATCTTAATGATAATTGAGCTCCTAAACTAATATGAGTAACTAATTTTGAGTCAGCGCCAAGCAAACTGGCAATTAGGTAAAGCGTGAAATGATGGCAGCGAGATGCACAGAGGCGTTTTGATCACTTCTTCGAAGTAATATAATGGTCTCCCATAATCGATTGTTTGGCGCCGACTCAAAATTAGTTACTCACATTAGTTTAGGAGCTCAATTATCATCAAGACTAAGGAGGTTTATTTCATTTTTTGTTTTTCGGTTGATTTTTCTTCGGTTGAATTATTTGTTAACCGACGAAAAATAATGAGGAGGTTCTCTAGTCGAAATGTATATTTTTTTATGTATGATCTCGCCAAACTTTTCACAAAGTAGTTCTATTTCGATGATTCTCCTTTCTTTGGTTATGATATACTTCGAAGTTGGTAACTTTGGAATTTCAAAAAAAAAGTAGAAAAATAAGGGATATTTATCGTTCTCCCCTTGAACTTTTAACTGTTAACCGATTCTACCACTCATAACTTTCTTCTACTACTACTGGGTAATCCGATATATATATGATTATTTTTTATAAAATTGGGTATACTTCAGAATTGGCCATATTTGAATTCGAAAAAATTTATCCACCTCTAAGCGTAGAAAAATAGGGGATGATTGATTTTTCATCTGTGTACCGATTCTGTTGAAACTTAACACACATATGTACTTCTGATGACACTACAACAAAATGGTTACCTGGAGTCAATTGGGTAGGTAGTATTTAGTGGATTTTAGCCACAAAAACATTGAAAATTGAAACTTTTCAACAAAAAATGAAACTAACGGAAAAAGAAACTAAAAATCAAAAAATTAAATAAACCTTCTCTTAGTCTTAATGTTAACTGAGCTCCTAAATCAATCTGAATAACTAATTTTGAGTTGGCGCCAAACAAACAATCAACGAAGATCATTGTATTATTTTGAAACAATAATCAAAACACCTCCGTGCATCCTACTACCATCATTTCACGCTTTACCTAATTCAATTGCTAGTTTGTTTGGCACCGCCTCAAAATTAGTTACACCAGTTATTATTATTGAGAGTAGGAATGTTTATTTTATTTTTTGGTTTTTAGTTTCTTTTTTCGTCGGATTATTTTTTTGTTTTGGAAAGTTTTTATAGAAAAATACAAGCCTAGCATTCAATTATAAAAATATATGAAGATAATTTCCTGACTGACACATCAGAATCAAGGAATATGAAAAAACCATAACGAAGTTGAAGGAAATAAAACTTGCTTAGTCATCTCGACAAATGTATTATAAATAGATAGTTCTGGGGTTACTTGTGTAGTTGGAAGTTGAAACATGATTCGAGATCCCACAAACCCACATGTTTCAACTGCTAACTACAAAAGTCACCTCTATACTATATATTGTAATTATATTTGTGGAAATTATTAGAGAGTTTTTTTTCTTTCGTCTCAATTTTACTCCACTTGGGAATATGGATTACTTCCAACTTTTAATAACAATATTATTGAATACATGAAAGTCATGTCAAATGGGTATTCACTTGTTCGTATAAGTAAACAAAACCTTCTCCAATTGCGAGGGACTTTTGGAGATCACGAGTGTGAAGTTATCCACAACCACAAAATACACTGAGAAAAATGTAACTCGGATCTGTTTCTCGTTAAAATGAGAATGTAGGGCTTATTTCAGTACACGATCGAATTCTGTAGGTTGATGAATGTAAGCTATGATATTTAGAATTCTTTGTCATCATGGGGGTGGGGGTGTATTGGGGGTGGAAATGTTGAAAAAATCAAAATTCTGTTTAAACGGCAGTGTAGAGTTTTCTAGTATGCGAAATCGAATTCAGGAGGTTGAATTACATACCACCTGATAAATGAAATTATTTGTCGCCCTCGGAGGGTGAGTTTTGGGGGTGGAAATGTTGGAAAAAATCAGAATTCAGTTTAAACGGCAGTGCAGAGTTTTCTAATATGCAGAATCGAATTTAGAGGGGGTTGAAATACATAGCACATGATATATGAAATCATTTGGCACCCCGTCGGAGGGTGAGTCATGGAGGTGAGAATATTGAAAAAAATCAATATTTAGTTTAAACGACGGTGTAGAGTTTTCTAGTATGCAAAATCGAGTTCAGGAGGTCGAAATACATATACCTAATATATGAGCTTCAAATTTCAGATTCACTGCATCTTATTCTCCAATCATGTTAATATGCTCGCATTCTAGATATATAATAGGTATTTATATAATCTTCCATTACTCTAGATAGGAAAAAAATCGTAAAATACTAATAGAGTGAGGTGAAACAACAAATTAAAGAAGGTTCTGAATCATCACGTCTAAATTAATGGTATTTGAGAGTTCCATAGAGATTATCAAGAGAGACTTTTTTGGTTTTTCAAAATTGCAAAATCATATGGATACCTTACTAAATTCGGTAATATTCTGTTCGTTCACTCTGTAAATTAACGAAACAAGGTAGGTATTTATTGTTGGATAATATATGTCAATATGGTGATTTGAAATTACATTTCCCATGTTTTTCTAGTGTATGGAAACGATTGCAATCGAAACACCGCCGTTTAAACTGAATATTGTTTTTTTTTCCACATTTCCACCCCTGACGGGCCGACAAATGATTTAATATAACATGAGGTATTTCCCTTTTGCAAACTAGAAAACTCTACACCGTCGTTTGAACTGAATATTGTTTTTTTTTTAATATTTTCACCCCCAAAACTCACCTTCCGAGGAGGCGACAAATGATTTTATATATCAGGTGCTATGTATTTCAATCTCTTGAATTTGATTCTGCAAACTAAAAGACTCTACAGTGCCGTTTGATAGTATATTAAATTTTTTCAACATTTCTACCCCGATTACACCCCGCCCCCGGGATGACAACGCATTCTAAATATCATATCTTACATTTATCAACCTACAGAATTCGATCGTGTACTGAAATAAGCCCTACATTGTCATTTTAACGAGAAACAGATCCGAGTTACATTTTTCTCAGTGTATTTTGTGGTTGTGGATAACTTCACACCCGTCTGGAGATCTTAGTATCACTAGTGAGTCACTGTACTCATACCAATTTTCAGAGTCTCTGCAATGAGCTATGTATTATTCGCTACTAGCTGGTACTCGCGAATTCGTCCGCGTAGATTTTTTTTTGTATTGTATTATCTAGATTATGCCTGTGGCCCACCTTCCGTTGTTCCGTTATCCCATTTCTCTTTATCCCATTTCCCGGTATCACATAATCCTGTTTCCCGTTTGCCGTTATCCCTGTATCTCGATTAGGTGGCATAATTGATTTGACAGTAAAAGTAATGTTTTTTGGAAACTATTATTTCACTAACCCCTTATCACCCCTTCAGAAGTAGAATTTTCAAATAAGATTGGAAATAATTTCTTCATTTGTAACATATAGCCAAATCACCAAATTCCATGAGCCTCACTCAAAAACTAACGGAACCCCCATACAAAATCTCACACCCCATGTCACCCGTTTAAAGGTTGAATTTCTTGAAACTCTTTATTCGTAACAAAGACCTCAAATACCAATTTTTCAACCCCCCCCCTTAATTAAAAAAAAAATTGGAAAAAATATACCGTATACCAATTTTTATGACCCTAACTTGAAAAATAACGGAACCCCCAAACCAACTTCCAATCCCCATTTAAACCCCTATTTCACCCTTTCAAGCAATGGATTTCCAAAAACACTGAAACACATATTATTTCATTTGTCACAAAGACCTCAAATACCAAGTTTTTGATTTAAAAACTAACGGAACCCCCCATCTCACCCCTTCAGGGGTTGAATTTATAAAAACACTAACAAACATTTCAACTACCAATTTTCATCAATCCCACTTGAAAAACTCAACGGTACTTCTATAGAAACTGTCAACCCCACCTTTTAACCCCTTGAGGGTTGAGTTTTCAAAAATCCTGGAATACATTTCCTTTATTTGAGAAGAAAAGCCCATATACTGATTTCCACCACTCTAACTTGAAAATTAACGGTACTTTCGTTTTCACACCCCTCCTCCCTCCTTGCCACCCCTTTACGGATGTATCCATGGTTACCTATATCACCATAGGAATACGCTGTTGAAATGCAGCTCCAGCGGTTTGGTCTGTCGTTGATCGTCAGGAAGTCAGGAAATGTAATTATATATGTATATTCAGCCACTTATATCATATATTCCTAGACAAAAGAAATACTGATGTTGTATACACAAATATAAATTGTTTCATTGCAGGAAGGGTGAATAAAGATCATATCAATAAGTGCAAGGTACTTGTTTCGCAAAATGGGGAATACAAAAGAATATATGATTAATTATAGATAAATAATATTGTTAACCTATTCGTAAAAACACAATATTATAATTTCATATGAATATAATATACATAAAATGAATTTAAATGAGTATGATATAAAAAAACGCAATGTCTAATAATATAATGAAATTTATATTACATTAAAATGAAATTGGTAAATACAAATATGAAATGAGATTTCAAAATGGACATGAAATCCGAAGAGATAGTAATATGATTATGTTGAAAAGGGAAACAGTCTCAATTGAAAATTAAATGGAAAGATTTTTCTGTAATTGAAAAATCCACGATAAAAAACAAATCAATATGATTATGTATATAGAATGCCGTGAAGTCATGAATTATGTATAATATGCAATAAAACGAAATTATGAAAATAATAGATATTCATTTGATTATTTTTTTACATTTCTAGAAACCAATGGAAACTTTCAATTCTTTTACGCAGATGACACGTCTATCATTCTTTCTAGTAGAACATCTGACGATATGACACAATTAGTGAATACAGTTCTTATTGAATTTAATGACTCGTGTAACAAGAACAGACTCATTGTGAACCTAAACAAAAAAGTCTCAGTTTCCAAACAAACAAACAATCTCAATTTCCAAAACAAATCTTTAGAATTGGCCAGTTCGACAAAATTTTTGGGACTAATGATTGACTCACTCTTCACATGGCAAGAGCATATCGATTTCACATGTAAGAAATTGAAGCAATCATACTACTTGATAAAATCTCAGTTTATCATGCTAAATATCACTCGATTATATATCATAAAATTGCTGTTAGGGGACCAGCTACTGGATCAGACAGGATTTTCATAAAGCAAAAAGCACTGCTGTGATTGATATTCAATTTGGATTATAGAACTTCCTGTAGAGAGACATTTCAACAAAACAAAATATTGACAGTTACAGGTTTGTTGATTTTGGTAACATATATACATGATAATGAAGGTATGCTACAAATGAGAGCAGAAATGAATAATTATAATATAAGGAGTAAAAATATGATCACAACTCGAAAACATCATCACGCAAAATATAAAAAATCTCCTAAATTTGTTGGTATTCGCATTCATAACTCACTTTCAAATGATAAGTACCTCATACCTTCAAAACTTTTTTTATCAGAAAAATGTTTTCACACGGTAGATGAATTTACACTTGAAGTGAGCAATGCGCGATCGTGTTAACTTTGAAAATTCCATTTTTAAATGTTTTTGTCTCGGTACAGTGTTTTCAAATTTGTATTTATATTTATATATATATATATATATATATATATATATATATATATATATATATATATATATATATTGTAAAAGATGATGTGTGGATTTAATTATTTTTATTTTAAAATGTTTTTAACCCATTTTATCTAGACTATATTTTTTATGTATGTATGAACCTATGCACTTATGACTTCTCCCATCTAGATAATATGTAGCAAAAAGGATTAATAAAATATATATAATATATATATATATGAAAGAGAGTAATATCGAGGGGACTGTTGTTTTTATATATATATATATATATATATATATATATATATATATATAATGTATATATATATATCTGAATCTATCTATCAAATCATTCAGTTACGTTTTGGCCAATCAAAACATTATTATAGTGGGAGTATTCTACCTAGAAAATTGCCGCGGGAATAATTCGAGGTATTTTGTTTTTATTGTCTGACAACGTATCTTTTTAATTTGACGTATGTAATCAATTCGCATGAGAAGTGAGAAATGAATTGAAACCAGCTTAGAACATTGTATCATTGTGCGAGGAAATGTGTTTTTGATCGTAAGTTTTCGAAAATCTGTCGAATTATTTTCACTTTATTCTCACTCTCTTGTGATATCACAACTGATAATAATCCATTTCGTTTTCATTTCCACCAACTCAGCAATTTTTCGTTGTTGGTTGTGTATGAATGACTTCAATGCTTTCTTATATAAAACCAGATAGTTGAGTTTCTGTATGTGTAGAGGGCCAATGTTATACAATTTTGGGGACATATAGTTGTAGGATCATTGGTTGATAGATTTGTGCCTGTTTGGAACTAAGTATATGTTGTTTTTTTCAACAGACGAAACCAAAAAGGATGTGGTTCTCTATTCGACACGATTTTTTTTTTATGTATGATCACGCACAACTTTTTATAGAACGGTTCGATTCCGATGATTCTTCTTTCATTGGATAGAGTGTACTTCGAAGTTGGTCCCATTTCAATTGAAACAACAAAATCCATCCCTTAGGGTAGCAAAATGAAAGATATTGGTTCAACCTCTGAATTTTGGTCCGTTAACCGATTCTATCACGCATAACTTTGTAGTGGTTTTTTTTATTCGGATGATTCTTTTTTTATGAGAAAGGCTATACCTCATAGTTGATCATATCCCAATTTGGAATGAAATGGTCCACCCCTATGGGTAGAAAAATAGGGGATGATTGATTTTTCACTTGTGAACTTTGGCACACATATGTAGTTGACATTGATAGACCCTCCTACATCCGTCAAAATGATGACATTCTATGAAGGGGTGGAATTATATACAAAGTGATGAAATCAACTAACCAGAACTTTCAAAATTAATTTATATTAAATAACAATAAATAGTTAAAATAGAAAATCATATTATTTAATAGTTAATAGTTGAAGTAAGCTAGGTAAGTAAGTATTTTGGAAGTTATCAAAAATTAAGTAGGTAGTACTTGGTAGATTTCCGCAACAAAAAATTGGAAAATGAAAACTTTTTAACAAAAAATTAATCCGACGAAAAAATCAACTGAATAGCACAAAATTAAATAAACTTTCTTAGTCTAAATGATAATTGAGCTCCTGAACTAATGTGAGTAACTGATTTTGGGTCGGCGCCAAACAAACTAGCAAATGAATTAGGTAAGTGTAAAATGATGACAGCGAGATGCACGGCTGCGTTTTGATTACTTCTTTCAAAGTAATATAATGATCTTCGATACTTGTTTGTTTGGCGCCGACTCAAAATCAGTTACTCACATTAGTTTAGGAGCTCAATCATCATTTAGACTAAGAAGGTTCATTTCATTTTTTGCTTTTCAGTTGATTTTTTCGTCGGTTTAATTTTTTGTTAAAAAGTTTTTTTGCCTTGTATGGTAAGTGTTATTTGGTAGGTTGAAGTTTTACTCATTTTTGTGGTATCTGACATTAATGTTATAATAAAAAAGCAAATATCGAATACTGGGGCTGTAGAAAATAGTGCATCGGATGTATATTTAAATTCTTTGAACATTATAATCTTGAGGAATTTTTTCTATAGGATAGGGGATCTGATTTTTTCCATAAAACGTTGAGTGACCCTTGCTCTGAACATGTTTATTTTTGTATAAAGTAACTGCCAATTGCATCGCATTTTTATCACCATCTGGTTTCATATAAGAAAGAATTGGTTGAAATGAAAACGTTTGAATGCCTGAAAAATGCCTGTTAGTGTGGGGTGTGTAGTCCGCATACTTCCTATAGTTCACACAATGTTTTATTCTAATATTTTAAAGATTATTATCAGTTGTAATATCACAAGATAGTGAGAATAAAGTGAAAATAATTCGACAGATTTTCGTTGTTGGCTACAAATTCGAGAATTATTTTCTACTCTCGTGTGTTATTCTATAGATTATTTTTTGATGTTACGATCATAAACACATTTCCTCGCACAATGATCCAAAACGTAGATGAATCGGTAAACAAGACAAACTGCGGGATTCTGATAACCGGAAAATGAAACAATATACTTTGAGTGGGTTTACAGATCGATAAAGGTAGGAAGGGATCAACGACTAATGGTCTACAGGATATTCACGCTGAAATGGTTTTCATGCAGTAAACATGTTTATAGGGCAAATGGATATCACTATCGTAGTCAGAAAGGTTCTAACTCGAAAGAAAAATATAACTCAGCCGACCATCTCTTCTTATTGGAACGCCAAATATATTGCAGTTTGAGTTTTCCAGTTATACGTTGGTAGTTTTTTTACGGATTTCCATGAGGTTGAACTGAATGCATCATAGGCTCAATCCAACTAGATTGGTCAAATAAACATAGCCGTTGGAGAACGCATTCCGTGTGTTTTGTTCCCGTGGGAAACGCATCTAATCACCATCTATCGGTGCCAAAACAGATGGATTTTCCATTAAATGTTTCAAGAATTTTTCAAAATTGAAGTGGACAGGGTCTGTGCACAATTATTCGGAGGAATCTCACATGAAGTATGTTGCCAAAAATAGGAAGTTGCTTCGAGGATGTTACAAGATGTAATTTGAAAAAAAAACAATTATCAGAAGAAATTGCTTTCTGAATCGAAAGGGACAAATCAACTGTCAACAAAAACATGATATTTTGAAACTACATAGATATCTCCCATACAAGCTGGAATTCATCAATGCCCTCAACGAACGGGAGATTATTAACCCTAGGTACGAATGTGCTATATAGTTCGAAAGGCAAATGGGGCAACATTTCTATCGAGTGAACTTTTTTTATGACAAATTTGGCAGTGGGGGCAAGAATTACTTGACTAAGTTGACTAAGCACATCATTTCAGAAATAATGCCTTCTGATTCTTTCGTTTCAGACACTATACATGAGTTTTGACAATTCAGCACAGCTCCCAAAGAACTATGGCTTTCCGTTAAAGTTGATTTTTATATTTGAAAAATGTGAAAAGGGTGTTCACAAAATCAAATGTGGATTCATCTGCGACTAAAACCTAAGTTACTATCTTCTATTCCAAAATGACTTTTTAGATGGCATTCATGTGGAAAAAAAAACATTAAAAGGCAATCTTTTTCTGGAAATTAAGAGAAAAGAAAATATAACGAGCGCATATATTTTTTCTTAACAAAAATATATTGGAGACCTAATGACTGGGATCAATGTAAAAAGTGACTTAGGGAGAGCATCCTACTTTGTGTCATTCACTGGATGGAAAAATCAAATAATTATCTGAATAAAAATGCAACTGTAATCATTCATATCCTTCCATTATGAGTCGAGGTCTTTCAACAATATCTATAAGATGTAGTTCAACGCCCAGCGTGTGCTTTATCCAAGGAAACAGTTATTTTCTGTTAGATATCACAAAGTTTTATTGTTGTCGTATACTTCTCCAATTCCAAGTTGTGTTTTCATTTTCAATGGAGATTGTATCCTTTTTTCGAATTCTATTATTGTACCACTTTCCAAGAACATACCAGTATTCTTTGTATAACTTCATTCTCAACATAACTAGACTGTAATTCCCGATTGAGATTCAATTGAAAATAATGAATCGGAAAAGCCTATACAAATACCAATCATGGAATTCCGTTTCAGAACAGCTCTAATTCAATTATGAATTCGTGTGTTCGCTTTGTAGTGGAAGAATAAATACCAGAACTTGTCATTCTATAATTTTATTTTTACCTTTTTAGTCCATATTGGTACAGAAAACAAAAAAAAAACACGTTTAATTCAGTTTGGCGGACAGTTTGAGACGCTGCATCGGTATAAGATCAGCTCCGAAATAGAAAATTATAGCATTGTCCTCCCAACTACAAAAACCCACGATACGACAATAAGAAGTAGGTTAAAATTGACCTCCAAGGTATGATTACATAATTTGTCAGTTAGAAGTGAAGCTAATAAAAGCGTGTTAATAATAATAAATACGTATTTCAGGGTTCTTTGAAATTCATCCCTAAAGGGTTGGAAGTTTGTATAAGAGGTCCGAGGTCTCTGTTACAAATGAAGGAATACATGGTTATTTGGGAATTCAACCCCTAATTGGGTTGAATGAGGATTAGAAGTTTTTATGGGGTTCCATTAGTTTTTAAGTTAGCGTCACAACAATTGGTATTTAAGTCTTTGTTATGAATGAAGATATACATGTTCCAGTGTTTCTAGGAATCCAACCCCAGAAGGGATGAAATAGGGGGGTTTCTTGAGAGTTGGTTCTGTTCAAATAATTAGAATGAATTATTATAGGGTAGATTTAGTTTATGGCTCAATTAATTATAATTGTTTAGAAAACTTCTCAAAAACATCCTGACTGACGGTTTCTTTATGTTTCGGCATCTTTTGAAAATATCATCATGGGTTCGTTTTTTTCTAGAATAATAATCTTGAAAATAACAAAACCGTTTGAAAATTATTTAATAATTAACTCAGCAAAAGGAATTTCATATGAATAAGGTCAAACTGCTAATTTCGTCAGATTCCGTTTTCATAGATTGGATTTAGGTGCCAATGCTCAAAAACCTCAGGTTTGGGAGAGTTTTGGCAATGTTGGCTCCTCCTTGATTATTTAGGAGTGAAAGGGGATGAAAAATTGTTATCTGGAAGTGACAAGGAAAGTTTGTAGGAAAATGGATTATTCTAATAGTAACAACTGGATCTGAGAGAATTCAAAGCTTGTTTGAGATTGAAGAAATCTGCCATTATATTTTGATCTATATTTGATCACTTTGAAGAAATGTATGTGTTTAAAGAATATTTAATAATAATTATAATAATAATAATTTCATTCTCCGGAAGGAAAATACAAGTATTGCATAGGAGTAGTCGTTCATCTAAAGTAAAAGTGAACAGTACATGATAACATTCAGTTAATTGTAACATTGTAACATGTACATAACAGACAAAACACAGTAGATTTACAAGTACTTATCATAGTGCCTGAGTAGTCATTCATCTAAAGTAATAAAAACTTTTTAACAAAAAATTAAACCGACGAAAAAATCAACTGAAAAGCAACAAATAAAATAAACCTTCTTAGTCTTAATGATAATGGAGCTCCTAAACTAATTTAAGTAACTGATTTTGAGTCGGCGCCAAACAAACAATGATCGAAGATCATTATCTATGAAAGAAGTCATCAAAACGCAGCCGTGCATCTCGCTGCCATCATTTTACGCTTCACCTAATTCAATTGCTAGTTTGTTTGGCGCCGACTCAAAATCAGTTACTTACATTAGTTTAGGAGCTCAATTATCATTTAGACTAAGAAGGTTTATTTTATTTGTTAAATAATATGATTATATACTTTTACTCTTTGTAGTAATATAAATTATTTTCGTTGTCCTGGTTAGTTTATTTCATTACTTTGTATATCATTCCATCCTCTCATAAAATATACTGATTTCGACGAAACAAGAATAATGTCAGTAGCGATCTGTCATTGTCAACTACGTATGTGTGTGCTAATGTTCACTAGTGAAAAATCAATTATCCCCTATTTTACTACCCGTAAGGGTGGCTAATTCCTTTTGAAATCCATATATAAGGTAAACCCTATCTATTAAAAAAAGAATTATCCAAATCGAAGAATCCAGTACAAAGTTATGCCTGATAGAATCGGTTAACAGACCAGAATTCAGAGGGTGAGTGATCAATATCCTTCATTTCGCTACCCTTAAGGGTGGATTTCATTTTTTAAATTCGAATGGGACCAAATTCGAAGTACACCCTATCCACTGAAAAAATAATTATCGGAATCGGACGCCCCAGTAAAAAGTTATGCGTGATCATACATAAAAAAATATGATGGAAAAACATAAAATATACGGGTCGAATAGAGAACCTCCTCCTTTTTGGTTTCGTCGGTTAAAAATAAACAGTAAATAGTGAATAATATATGATAACATTCAGTTAATTGTGTAACATGTATATAACAGACAAATCACAGTGGATTAACAAATACTTATTATAGTGCCTTATCGACTTTATAATATTATCTTTCAACTAAAAATTGTTTAGGACATTTTTTAAAACTTGTTAAGGTTTGAATATTTTTTAAATGGTCTGGTAATTCATTAAATAATAAAGGACAGTTTTCAGATATTTGAACCCTAGAAAAAGGTATATTCAGCTGATTTTTTATTGTTGTGTCATGTTCATGGATGCTAGATCTGGTTGAAAAGCTGTTATAGTGACTGAATACATAAACACAAACTTCAAAGATAAAGAGTGATGGTAGGGACAAAATTTTACATGTTTTGAATACATCAACACAACTCTGTCGAGGAGGTAAGCTGAACATTACTCGAAGTATTATCTTTTGGCAACAAATACATCATTTGCTCCCGAAGACCTTCCCCAAAGGCAGATACCATATCAAAGTCTGGAGTCTACTTGAGCGTAGACAGAACCGTTCTCAGATTACGTAATTGGTAGGAAACAGAATTCAATTCATTGAAAATTCGACAGTGTTCTCCCCAGGATATATGTTCGTCTATATATAAACCAATAAATCGAGCGGTCTGATCTACTGACTGTAAGTCATCAAAATCAATGCCACTAACTTCTTTTTGTCTATTATGAAAGCGAATACATTTTGTTTTATTTGTATTCAGATAAAGTGAGTTAGTTCTGAAACACTGGGCCATATCAAAGGAAATTTTATTACATTTCTGATGTATACATGATTCATCCCTATCTGATACAATAACTGATGTGTCATCAGCGTAAACAATAATTGAGCCATTACAAATCTTCACGATATCGTTAATATTGAGTAAAAATGAGGTAGGTCCCAGGACCGAACCCTTTGAAGGGTGTAGACGATGTGGTAACTTGAATACTTTCGTTTCGGACGTCCATCGTCTCAATAATAATAATAATAATAATAATATTTTATTCCATTAAGACCATATTACATGGTATTGGACATGTCAAAAATATAAATATAAAAATATATACACCTATAATCATATATACATAAAATTTCATTCTACGAGACCGTAAAGTAGACTCACAGGCACATAAATAACAGTTATTATACAATTTCAGTTATTGTTTCACATATAGAAATTTAGACACACAATGTCAGAAACTCGCTCGGGCTATATATGCATTTCTCAATCAAATAACTTTTTAGTTGTTTTTTGAAACGTATTTCATTTCTTTCACTTTTTATTGATTCCGGGAGTATATTGAGAAACTTTATACTACTGTATTGAGGACTTTTTTCATATAGGGAAGTTATGTGGTGAGGAATTTGTAGCAAATTGCCATGCCTAGATTTATAATTATGACTATCATGATTATGTGTTAGTGAATCTATATTTTTACCGACAAGCAAAATACTTTTGTAAATATATATACTGGGAACTATTAAGATGTTATTATCTCTAAAATATGGTTTCATGAGTCTGTTCGTTTGATACCAAATATAAGTCTGATAATACGTTTTTGTGAGATCAGTAGTCTGCGAGCCATTGATGTTTTTCCCCATACAATAATGTCATAGCTAATTCGAGAGTATACGAGCGCATAATAGATATTGAGGAGTTGTTCTTTATTGACTATCGTTTTCAGTTGGACTATAGCATAGTAACTTGAGTTTACTTTCTTGCTGACATTCTCAATAGCGGTTTTGAAGGACATGTCTGAATCCAGATAAGTTTCAAGAAATCGTGCAGAAGAAATTGGTTGTAACGACGTTTCGAATGCTTGTATCTGCAATCATCTTCAGGTGAATACTGACAAGTTTAGGTGCTACTTACCAATTTATATGTCTTTCGGTGCAATGGTGCGTGTAATTCCGCCATGTGGTGGTGCGTGAAGTTTCACGCCTCTGCAGTCCGTCAAAAAGAGCTATTAGTGGTTTCCATACGTTCTTATCTCAACGCTCGGTTGACTAAAGGCGTTATTGGCTTCGATATAGGCATTCTCTTTGAACTTTCGTATGAACCAATGCTCCTCTCTATGTAGAACACTTGCGCTGTCCCATATGATTCGATGGTGCTCAGCAATTCCCGATTTCGCACCGACAGACATATAAATTGATGAGTAGCACCTGAACTTGTCAGTATTCACCTGAAGACGATTGCAGATACAAGCATTCGAAACGTCGTGAAAAGAATGTATATTTCTACTTCTTCAGTCTCATTTTTTTGTCCTGCATTTTGCGTATACAGCTTCACAACCCAAATTGATACTTAATTGTTGGTACTCGACAGTAAATTAGTGTATGAGAAATAAGCGAACATACCTTGTTCGAAAACATTGAGCCTCTCTGTTATTTGACCTCATCACAACAAACTTCCGTTGGTTTATTACGAATAACTTCATATTATCCACTCAGATTATCAATATGATCATTTCTAAAATATGTGAAAAAAAACCGCAATAAGTAATCATCTCTCCCCTTTCTTACCCGAGTGCGCGACGCAAAGGAAGGTTATGTATGTATGTTTGTTCTTTTGTGGCGCTCTGGAGACACAACGCATTGGCCGATTTTGATGATTCTTACGTCTATCGAATTTTCTCAATCTTGCAAATGTCACTCGAGACACGAAAGTAATCAAAATTCAATATGGCGGCAACCAGACACCATATGGTGACAAAATTCAAAATGGCGACAACCAGACGCAATATTGTGAAAAATTCTAACTGAAAAGTGTAAAATAAAAAAAGTTCATTCAACAATAAAAAACCCGACTGCGTAAATAGTGAACTTTAAAAAATATGGAAACAAGATGACCAGAAAATATTGTAAGAAAATTATGTTTTACGAGGTCAACTATCAAACTTACTAGTGTAAACAATCTCACGCAGTCGAAGGCAATAATATATTTTCATTTCAAATCAAAGAAGATGCCTCCGACTGCGTGAGATTGTTTATAGTATTAAGTTTATTAGTTAACATCTTGAAAAATAATTTTCTTACGATATTTTCTGGTCATCTTGTTTCCATCTTTTTTAAAGTTCACTTTTCAAGCAGTCCGAGTTTTTTATTTCTGAATTTAGTTCTTATTTCATATGAACAAACATTATTCAGAATTTGAAAATACAAAAGCAAAGTTTTAAATATAAAATAATATCAAGATGAAAACCTTGATTGAAGCCCGGGACTCAAAGTGATGGCGCATTTGCTGTTTCAGTTGGAGGAAAACCCGGAAAAACCCACCACAACACCATCAGAAATCAGATCATCAACTTTCCTCATAGAAGAGGACACATGCTCCCTGGGAGCTGAGAGAATCAATCTTGGAAAATACACGGCAGTCATCGAAGAGGTGCCAACAGTTAGAATAGGTGTTTGCAATATGCCGTATAGTGTCCATTGGAAATGCTGCCGCTATGATTAGATATGGCGTAGATATTATAAAGAGTATTCATTCCATCCTGAGCAGAATATTGGTCCAAATTCAAATTTTGTATGGAAAAATTAATCATATTGTCCAATTTACTGCCATCAGTCGAAGAAACACGTTTTAAATGTATAACTAAACTTTTTGGAAATGTTTGTATACGAATCATCTTTTTGAATTTCCTTTTCATTCCACAAGTTGAACAGTATGGACTCGCATCGTCAGTCAAAGTCTCCTCTTCTGTCAACAGTTCAATACATTGTGTTAAATTCACGACTTCGTTTGGCAAGTCTGGAATAGGGTTTGAAAGTACCCAGAAAGCTTCAAAAGTAACGGAGCAGAAATTACAAAAAGTACATCTCAATATAGACTTCAGCTGACCGGAAAATGTGTCCACAATTTTGGTATTATGAGTAGACAGATATCTTGTCCAAGAAATGGAGGCTTTCTGATTATCATTCGTGATAACAAAATCGTTTGGTGATGGATGATTCTTGTTTAAATCTTCATGTAAACCTACCAGAAGGTATCTTAGGAATTCTTCCGAATCTGATGGGGCGTTATGATCAAAGGAAGGAGCAAAAGTTCTGAATAGATGGACGAAATGTGAAGTATCCACCATTTTTCGATAAGAATCAGGACTCCAGATATTTTCCATCAAAGATATAAAAGATTTCACTAAATTTCCTTTCATTCTTGATGTAGAAGTGTTTAGATCCTCCATACAGAAAACATTCTTGAAAAATGCCAACAGAACCTTGGTGTTCGAGAGACACTGGATCAAGCTATTCATAAAACAGGTATTTCCTACATTCTTCAATCCTCTTAGGCCAAATGTAGAAATGGAGTCTCTCGTTGGTATGGCATGCTCACTCATGTTTTACGAAGAATCCATAGGTTCATTGTTCCTGTAATTCAGAGAAAGTGATAGAGAAACTGATATTGATTTTTTGGAAAGTACTGAGTTATTATCTTTGATAACTGATATGTATATCGTAGGAAAATGGGGACGATAAAATAATTCATCCAGTGGATGCGATGGAGGAATTGTACCCATTACAGAAGAAGCATTGCCCCTTTGAATTGCTATACTAATTCTTTGTATCAAAAATGACGTTGAACGTTCATCTTTTGTAGCGCGGCCCACTCTCCTTCCAATTCCATGAATAAAAGACAGAGATTCAGGGCCAAAGACACTAGAAGCTTCGACAGCTATTGGATGGAAAAGATAATTATGTCCAAGATTTTGATATTTCTTTCTTTTCTGAATTAACTTTTTTTATATTCAAGTTCACCCTGTAGATGGAGCTATTCCAACACAATCAATAACGTACGACGCAGGCCAAACGGAATCATTTAAGAGACCCACAATGTTGTTAATTTTAAATTGAACGCGATAAACATTATAATCAAAATAAAAGGTACACAGTACACAGCAAATATTTCCCTAACTACCGATGGATGCATGCTTGCAATCAAGAGACTTGAGTTGTGGAGTTTATGGATTAGGAGCAATTTCTATTCTGTTTCGTTCAATTTCGACCTTAGAATGATTTCCTCTCGAATGAATGAACTTCACTAGTTTTATTGTACAATACTTACATTCATTTGGCATATCACATATTTGTAGTATCATAATATGTTTAGAGAACGATATTGGGCTACCCCACTGTTTCTTGCCATTTCGCTAACTCTGAAATGGATTTCGATGGTTGGAGAAAGATTGTCGCCTATTTTATCGTAGTGTCTGTTATCATGGGTTCATCATGTTGAATTGCATATGTTGCGTATTTCACGAGACGAAACCCATGAGCTAAACATGAATTCCCTTATCAACAGATACGTTGAGGCCGCATGTATCATGTGTATATTTCAACTACGAGATGCAGTTTGGTGGAATAGATCAATCTGACGCCCATTTCTAACTCTAATAATGTCAGTGACTACTTGATGAACCTCATCATTTTCACTGTAGCTTAGCCGCAAATATTCTGAGACAGGTTCAAGCTAGTGTGTCGTTGTACGGTTTCAATTCCATTAGAACGACTTGGATTATTTGTTGTGAATTCGCTATTTCCCGAAGGTTCATAAGAAAGCCTCTTAGATATATTATTCCACATTGGTTATATTTCTACGAAACTGAATCCCTCAAAAATGATACCCTATCTGAATTATTCGATAAGCACCTCTTCAGATGAAGAGTTCAATAGAATCAATATGAATGAACATTTCAAATACAAGATTCAATTCGATTTTTTCAATTATGTGTGACTCATGTTAGATTGAAAATACGCGACACATCTTACAAACATTAATATTATTTGTTTCACTGGGATCGAATGAAACCCATCCCTTTTTTCTATCTTTTTTTTTCGTGAATCCGATCGGTAGCTGAATTGGAAATCAAAAACCCAATTCCACGGTATGTTGATAAAGTAGATTTCAGAATTTATTCATTCATTCTGAATTGGCCGCTCATTAAGCCATCGAATCATGTGTCAGAAAAAAAAGACATATTTTCATTGGAGAACACAAACATCATTTCTATGTTTGTATAAAGCTTAATCAAACGCTGTGATCAAAACGCTTTTCAATATTTCTATGTAATCTAACTCAAATCAAGAGGGGAAGTATAACCAGACTGCTTTCATTATAGTTCGATTTTACTATAAATATACATAAAGATATAAAAGCATAATAAATTGGGATCGAAGAGACTTCTGAAAACATACAAACATTCTCTCAGCTATTGTTCGAAAATACACATGTATGTGAACGGTACTCACTTGGGTTTCAATCTCAATATCACTCCAAATGTAATAACTGAAAATCATTCATCAAGTTTAACTCTGAATTCTGAAAAAATCTGCACAGTTAGAAAAGAGTTAATTTCAACAATATCCTAGTTTTGCTCAGAACAAAATTTGCTAGAATCAATAACAATGACTCAGGAATCCACTATTCAAATTATTCCGTCTGTAGTTGAATTCATCCATTGTCAATTTTCACACAATTTTCGTTAGCATGTCTACCTCACTGTTATCAAAATCTTCAAATATAAAAATTTGAGAGGTACCAAGGGACGCCCGGATGGAACGAAGTTCCTTTCGATTAATTAGTGAAGGAATTGTAATAATTTTTTTTTTTTAAGTTGTAATAATATTTTATATATATATATATATATATAACATATATATATATATATATATAACATATATATATATATATATATACACACTCTGTCTGTCTATTCTTTCGTGCACGTCATAGATGCGCGGGACTTTGTAAACACAACAGAGTGTATATATATATATACTCTCTCGACTTCGTAAACACAACAGCGTATAGGTTAGAACACGCACGGCTTCTAAATACATACGCATTGATATTGTAATATTAAAATATAATTTGCTTTTAAATTTATTAAAGTTATGACGCGTACACTTGCGAAACACACAATAATGGAGATATTATAACGCGTATGACTTGGTTAGCACAATAGTAAAGAGAGGTTATAATGCGTACTTGCTAAAAATACATATGCATTTATTATTGTCTGTATAAAATCTCTACTTACCTAACTCCATCAGCAATATCCGGAACTTGTGCAGAAACACTGTCAGGATTCATTATTGTTATTATTTTTCATTATTTATCATGTACAAAAAACCTGTATACACTCAACAAAAATAATCGTCGCGACAACACACTGTTCAATGTGAAATAGAAAGACGAAACGAAAATAACTGGCTTGCTTTCTATGAGAGAGAGAGAGAGAGAGAGAGAAAGAGAGAGACAGACAGAGAAACACTCGCACGCCGCACGGCTTATAACCATAGCGAAAGTCTCGTTACAATTTTTGGTCTTAATTTATTCCGTCTAGCCCCCGTTCGCAACGCGCGATAAGTAGCTACGTTCCAAAATTTGTTATGTAACAAATATATTTTTTTAATATTTTTGTGATTAGAAATAGGATAGTAAATGCTCTTGCAGATTCAGAATATTGATGTGGAATTTATTAGCAACTTCAAATGTTATGAACAATGAGTGGAATCGGCAATTTTGTTTTTTATACAACTAATATCTGTCAAAATGCTGGATTATAAAAATTGTTGGCGAAACATATTTCAGTACTTGTACAGTCCAATAAATTTGTTGAATTCATCCTATTTCGTTGTGAAAAGCGAATTGATGATCTTCGGAAATTATCGTGCATGCACAAGTGTCATGCTGAAAATTCGCTAGCCCAGCCCAGCGTATCAGTTTCAGGTCTGTCTTCTGTGCGCTATGTAATGTTAAGTCAGGTGATTTTGTTTCAGCAGGTGGTTTCGGGAAATTTTTGAATGTTGGATATAGAAAAATAAATGGAATGTGACTTTTTGTTAAATTATTTCAAGCTTTTCAAGTAGTTTTGAGTGTGCCGATCAAATGTCCATTTATTGACTGAAATCATTCAAACATTTAATTTTCCGTGTTATTACATTATAACTTGGTACTTGTTTCAGTTAAATTCTGGATAAAATCACTTTTTCATTTATTATAGTGTTTGATTAATAGGCAGCCTATGACTTTTTTACACCAAAAGATGATAGGCTGGTAGTCATCTTATTGTTATTCAATATGTGTTACCTTAGGAGTATTTCTAAATTTCCTCACAGAATGATGTTGAGTTTATTTTTGTTTTCAATGTCTGTGCATAGAAAGGCTATTTACGAAATTGCTTCTCACCAGAGGAATCTCTGATCTGAATTGTGTCAAAGTCGCAGAATTCCTTGCCTAATAAAATTGCCTATACCACTAGAGTGATGGAATAACCAGAAAGTACTTTGTCATTGCCACTTTCAGGATAACAGTCTGGCAACATATTGTGCTACCTCGATATTAATTGATTTATTGGATCGTTTCGAACCATGGAGAGAGCATAACGCTATTTTCTTACGTGACGAAAATATTCAAATATGAACAATCTAAATCTCCATGTCATATAACATTCGGAGTAGAAGAAAACCTGACCAATTGAGTCCGAGTGAAATGTATTTAAAATGTTAGTACTCACAGCAAACATAAAATATAAATAAATATGAAAAATTATGGTAGTGTTGAGGATTGAACCCCGGACCTCTGGCTCAGTAGTCCCCCGTTTTACGGAGCTCTGTTTGATCTTTAAAATTATTCGTGAATTTGTAGTACATGAGCGTTGTGGAATTGAATGTTTCTATTGCGAAGTAACATTTCGTAGGAAAGTTGTTTTAAATCATACGTGAGTTATATTGTCTCATTATTGCAATGATGATTCGAGAAATGGAAAGTGCCGCAAGTATGTGTCATACAAACTTAGGAAAGTAAGTTAATGAAATTGTATAACTTGATACAAGTATTTACTCTTTACATACGTTTAATGTACATCTGATTCAAGTATTTACTATTTATGTACATTACAGAGAGACAATAGTGAAATCACATGCTCAGCGTCAAAATAACTATCGAAAGAGGAAAAAAAGCGTAAGGAACTTCGTTCCTGACGGGGGTCCCCCGACCGCCCATGATTTTTTTATTTTTTAATATGGCCTCAAATTTGTTTGTTTGTTTTAACAGCGTAAGATTCACAAATCACTTCTTATCAGTTTATAAATGATGAAAATCAATAACGGAATCGACAATGTTACAATGTTCATTTTACTACAATATAATGTTAATTCATTGAAAAAAGTAAATGAATTACTTCACTGAAAAATCATTCTTATGTCAGTTTAAAAAAAAAATTAAAAAGAGCAACTGAATGTTGTTGATGCACTAATGCTCTTGTAAAATCGTCAACAGTGTAATTGAGGTATTAACATTGCTGAATTCGTTGATCACTCAAAATTTATGTGACAGCCACAAACCTGTATATGTGAACATCGACAATATCAAGATTTGTCAATTTAACGAAGAATACAAGTAGACTTCCTTGGTTTCTTATTTTTTGTTATTTCAACAACTTTTTTCCAACACTGTAATAATGTTTCGACCTGGCATATAAAACTGGTTCGTTTTTTATAGTTTAGCCATTCTATAAGTAATATTCAATTGTCGAAAGAAAAAGCCTGATGAGTTCTGTCTGTCGAAATAAGATAAACTGTTGTCAAGTAGTTATCCGATTGACACGAATGAAATAATTTCAAATAGAAGGAGCATACAGGCAAACAAAATTATGAGTTCATTGAAAAACATCAATGGTTTTTTTGGTTATGTGTGGCGTGAATTCTTTTTACTTGTGAATACATTGTGCATCACCTTTTGAATCTGTCGATAACTCATGCAAGAATAAAAATACACCACACATCTAACGAACTTTGATATAATTTATTTTACTGGCATCGAATGAAAACCAGCCTTTCTTTTAATCCTTTTTATCAGCGAATTCGATTGGGAGCTGAATTGAAAATAAAAAACCCAATTCCACGGTCTGCTGGAAGGGTAGATTTTAGAATCAACTCATGTATTCTGAATTTGCCACCAATCAAGCTATCGAACCATGTGTCAGAAAAAAGAGACATATTTTCATTGGAGGACAAAAACATCATTCATCTGTTTGTACAAACCCCAATTCAACGCTGTGATCAAAAGTTGGTAAAGGATTCAAATCTCCACTATCTCTATGTAATCTGACTCAAATCAAGGAAAGAAATGTCTATGAAAATATCAAAGCGTAATGAATTCGGATCCAAGACACTTCTGAAAATACAAAAGTTCTCTCAGCTATTGTTCGAAAGTTTATATATCACCCCAAAAGTAATAACTAATAACACAAGTTTACACGGTTTTGGACACAAGCAGCTGAGTGCAGTTCTTAAAGTAACTTTTGGCGCTGATTGCGAATCCGCAGTATTTTCAGTTCAAGTTTCTTAGATTACTCTTTCTCTATCACCAAGGAAGTTTCGAACAACGCTCTTGAATGATGTCAATGGTGCTGCTTCCGTGGCCTATAAACATTTGTTGGAGTTTTGTCCTTCATAAATCTCCTGAAATCGGTTCGACGAAAACGCCTTTTTTGATTTGGCGTAGTATATTTTCGGAAAGAGCTCCATCAGAATCTGAAAACCGGGTCCATTTCGGTCTATCTCAGTTTAACCTTTTTTTATAAGAGCAAGTTGAATGTGTAAAGGTGGAAGTAACACACGTGGAATTGGCTTGGACACTGATGAAACTTCGTGATAATCCAAGTTCTTATCATTTTTGGAATTTATACTGACAACGTTCGTCAAGCAAGCGTGATAACAGTCATCCGTGTGGTTTTGCGGTTCTCTCCAAAGCATCGGCGATGAAAATGGAAAGTAGGTTATCTCGCCCATCGACCATTACTGCCTGGTTCGACACCCGTTGTAGAACCATTTCGGTACCCATTGCTTTCCTGTGCCTATTATACTGAGTCCGAAGTAGTACAGATACGCATTTTCCATCAAATCTGTTATGGTTTTGCCCTTTATGGGCACGTTATACCTGCCACAAACATAACAAAAATATTGTGCACAGATTTCACACGACTTTCTTGGTATTTTCACCAATTACAATTCCATTAAAAACCATAAAAATACGTTACGAATACAGATAAAACAAACACGGTATTGATGGGATGAGCTATTAGTCGTTATGGGACCGCAATACTACCAACATGAGAAGTCAAAGAAATCCAACCTGATGGCGGGAAATTCAGCGCGCGAAAATACTAAAGAAATCACTTTTGACTTGTCGGGTCCAAAAATTCACCGAAATTTGTGAGCCTGTGTAACTATTCATCAAGTTCAACTTTGAATTCGAAAAAAATCTGAATCTAATAATGTTCTGACCTGGCATATGAAACTAGTTCGTTTTGTATAGTTTAGCCATTATATATTATACAATTGTCGAAAGAATAAGCCTGATGAGATCTGTCTGTCAAAAAAAAATAAACATGAATGATATAATCTTAAATGAAAAGAACATTCAGGCAAACAAAAATTATTAATTCATTGAAAAACATCAATGGTGAATTAGATAATTTTTTTCTATATGAATACATCTCAGAGGAGAACTTCCTAGATGAGAGTTATAAAGCTCACGAAGTTTTATCAAACGACTCATAATTTGTCACTACAGGTACGAAAATGTAAAAATACAAAATTAACTATTTCAACAGCTGCCATTTTGAAACAAGATCACCGATTTGACCCATCTTGGAACTCACCCGAGATATGGATATGCCAGGTCAGAGCATTATTGAATTTTGTCTTTTTCCGAATTATTGGTTGAAGTAGATGAATAATTATTACTTATTACTTTTGGAGGAATGCTGAGATTGATACCCAAGTAAGTACGGTTCACATACTTGGGTATTTTTCAAAGGGCGAAAAAAAAAGGAGGAGGTTCTCTAGCCAAGCATTTTTTTTTGTATGAATACTTTTTACAGTGTGGTCCAATTTCGGTGATTTTCTTTTTAATGGATAGGATGTACTTCGAAATTGGTCCCATTTGGATTTGAAATAAAATGTCCACTCCTAATGGTAAAAAAATGGGGGATGATTGTTGGTACACCCACTGAATTTTTACTTCTCAACCGATACTACCACGCAAAACTCTGTACTGGGTTATCCGATTTAGATGATCCTCTCCTGATTGTATAGGGTATGCTTGAAAGTTGATCTCATTCGAATTTGAAAAAAAAATTACACCCCTACGGGTTGAAAAAAGGGAATGATTTATTGATTTTACACCTGTGAATCGATTCTGTTGAAACATGGTACACATATGTGGTTCTGTTGGCACTACATAATGGAGGCCGAAATTAATCTGATCATGGAGACGAAAGACAGTCGAGGGATCTCCTCAACGGTTCACAGCAGCTACCTCATGTTTGGGGTAATGTCTACATATATAATTACATGTCCTGACTAACTGACTCACTGATTGACCGCTGGAACTAGGAAACAACTCCCCCTTTCCAGTAGGACCTTAAATTTTGACAGCACATTTTTTCGATATTCCATCCTTAAAGGGATGAAAAGGTGGGTGAGAAGGGAGGTGGAAGTGAAAGTACAGTTGGTTTTGAAATTAGAGTAATGGAAATTAGTATTTGGGCTCCTCTTCACAAATAAAGATGAATTTGTTTCAGGATTATTGATAATTCAACCCTAAAGAAGAAAAATGGGAATTGAAAGTCTGTATAGTTAGTTTTGAAGGTAGGATCATGATAATTGGTCTTCAACCCCTAAAGGGATGAAATGGGGGTTAAATTGAGTTTGTATAGGAATTCCGATATTTTTCAAGTTAGGGTCATGAAATATTGTATTCGAGGTCCTTTTAAGAAATAAAGTCATACATATTTCAGTATTTTCATAAATGCAATCCCTAGGGGAGAGGTGAAAGTTTGTGTGAGGGTTCCGTTAGTTTTTAAGTAAGGGGCCTAATGATTGGTATTTGAGGTCTTTGTTACAATTAAAGAAATACGTATTTCAATATTTTTAGGAATTTCGTCCCTAAAGGGGTGCGTGAATTCATAATAGTCGTCACAAAGTTCAACGCGGATGAAGTCGCTGGTACCAAAAAGTTATAGTATGTAAGAAGTAATTGTTGAAGTAAGGTGGGTAAATAAGTATTTTGAAAGTAATTCAAATCAAGTAGGTAGCAGTCAGTAGATTTAAGCCACAAAAAAAATTACAAAAACTCAAACCAACGGAAAAAGAAACTGAAAAGCAAAAAATAAGATGAACCTTTCTAGTCTTAATAACTGAGCTCCTGAACTAATTCAAGTAACTCATTTTGAGTCGGCGCCTAACAAACAATCAACGAAAATCATCAAATTACTTTAAAGAAATGATCAAAACAAAATCACATAAAAATGCAACTTGAAATCTCCAGCGATGAACAATAACGATCCAAAAATGCGCTCCCCGCACGTCCACTCGCATCGACGTTTGCTCTCACGTGTGTGCCCGTTTGGGTAGCTGTCTCGCTGATATTGACATCCAGAACGCTTGGTAATTTCTGGCGAAGGGACACGCCGCGTACTTGCTGCCATCATTTTTCGCTTCACCTAATTAATTTGCATGTTCGTTTGTTTGGCGCCGACTGAAAATTAGTTACTTACATTAGTTTAGGATCTTTATCATTAGGACTCAAAAAGTTAATTTTATTTTTTGCTTTTCAGTTTCTTTTTTCGTCGGTTTAATTTTTTGTTAATTTTGAGTAAACTTTTTTTTTTAAATTGTCTTGTATCTGAATTTTCAATGTTTTTATATCTTGATAGTATTTCAATATTATATCGAACTGAAAGAAAACCAGTTTTGTTATACTTTTTCTCCGAATTTGAGTCGGATTCAAATCAGCTCCCAATCGGATTCACTGAAAAAAGATTGAAAAAACTCTCCGAATGTTAGTTTTCATCCGCTTCCAATGAAACAAATAGTATAATATTGAGAGGGGTTTGTTAGGATCTGGATTAATTTGGTTGAAGAGAAACTATTGTTGTTTTCTTTCGTCATCTTCAGGGCTCTGTAACAATAAGATCTCGTAGGTCGAAGATATTAAGAAATATGAGAAAGAATAATTTAAAAAATTCAGTTCATGGGAACATTGCACAGTAAATTATTAAGAGGTTTGATATTTTGAGTTTGATTTATAGGGAAAATTATGATGTGGAAAATAGTTGAGAAACCTCACCGAAAAAGTTGGTTTGTGATACCAATCTATTTTCAACACGTTGTAGGGAATTAAAATGACATTTGTGTCTAGCAAATCCAGGGAATAATTTTTTTTCTTACAGTAAATTTCAATTTTGATTGAAAACTCTGTCTATGAGCTGTCTAAATGGCTCAGTGGAATACTGTGACAAGGGTTCGAAAAAGACGAATGTCATATTGATAACTCTTTCGGATTTCCTGATTTCAATCGTGACAAAACAATTCCTGAGAATTAGATACTCAATTCTTCAGATGTAACATCTCTTTTCACCAACATTCCAATTGACCTTACAATAAAAATTATCTAAATCGTTGGATTGGAATTTCTGAATTCACCAATTTATGCCTAGATATTTTCTTCAAAGTTTTTGAATTATGTAGAGATGATTCCAGTTATTTTAATTATAATGGAATACTCACAAACACCTATCTGAGCTGATCTCATTATGTCAGAACTAGGACAACAATATTTAGACAAACTATATTTTCCTGTCCCCTTTTTCGAAAGATATGTTGACGACATTTTCACAGCAATTCCTGAAAATTATAAATCTGAAATTATTGACGTGTTCCAGAATTTCCTCTCGAAATGGAAATTTACTATAGAGGTAGAAAATGTCATCAAATCTCCTGACAATGCGTTGAAAGTAGATTGGTATCACATATCAACTCTTTGAGAGAGGTTTCCCAACTAATTTTCACATAATAATTCACTATATAAAATAAACATCATTTAAAATTGAAAATAAGAGCACTCCAAATTTCAAACCCAGAATACCATGAAAAAATTTTGAACAAATCCAAAAAATTCTATTAAAAAACAATTACCCTCCATCGCTAACAAAAAAAATTCTTCAGGGGGGACAAACCTTCTAAAAAAACAATAATAACAATATAATAGAATACCGTAATTGTGAAATTTTTTGAAAGATTTGCAAAAACGTTGAGCGAAGAAAATTCCAAAATCGTATTTTGAAACACCGTTGGCAAAAAGTTTTATACATGCCAAAAAACAGAAACCCCTACATTTCTACAATCAAAAGTCGTCTATAAAGTACAAAAATGCTACGTTGGTCGAACAAGCCGATATTTAAAAAAACGCATATCTGAACACGATAGGGACAAAAAAACTCAATGCCCAAAATCCTACTGCTCTAGTAGTACATAGCCATACTTTCAATTCCACAAATCCCATCATCCCTGATAAAAAACCCTTTCTGTCAAAAAGACTTCTTAGCAAAATGATACAAATTGTCCACCAAGACTGCGTCAATACCGAAAGAGACATTGAAGGATTAAACACGTCCTATTTCAACTTGATAAGTCAGATTCCAAAATGATTAGTTATTTTTTTTTACCACAATTGTTTTTCTTCATTGATATAAAAACTATATGGTTCACGAATATTTTTGAATTTTAACTCAGTATTTGTTTGTCTCGTACTTGATGTTGAACCTGTTGTCCCATGGAAGTTATTTTCTAGAATTATCTAGAATGTCTGTTTATGTATTAGTTTCATTTACATCCAACTCGAAAAAACTTATTCCGGTGAGTGTTTCTTTTTTCAATAATTTTACTGTGAAATCTAATAATTTCTGTGGCTGAATGTTTACAAAAACTCTTTATCACAGATCCCTAAAGATGTATTTGATAAAATATGGAACGTTGGCAAGGAATCAATAGTTTTTCTTCAACCAAACTGATCCAAATCCGAACAAACCTTCTGAATATCATATGATTATATTGGATCACTAACCTTACTTAATTTCAAACAAATAATATTATTCTCTGTTAGATGTTATCGTTAGATTGTTATGACATGAGTTATCGACAGATTCAAAAGTTGACACATAAGAAATAGGTCACGTCACATATAACAACAAAAATAAAATCGAATGAAATATTGTATTTAAGATGTTCATTTATATTCATTCTGTTGAATCCTCCATCTGAAATGGACCATTTCATCGAATTATTCATATAGGGAATAATTTTTGCTGGATTCACTTTGGTAGAAATACAACCGATGTGGAATAATAAGAGTCTAACAGGCTTTCTAATGAACCTTCGAGAAATAACGAATTCACAACAAATAACCCAAATTGTTCTAGTGGAATAGAAATTGCTTCTAATCCATAAACTCCACAACTCAGGTCCCTTGGTTGCAAGCATGCATCGGTAGTTAGGGAAACATTTGCTGTGTACTAAGCACTACCTTTTATTTTAATTATAATGTTTATCGCGGTTGAGTTACAATTAACAACATTCTGGTTCTAACAAATGATTCCGTTCGGCCTGCGTGGTATGTAAGTTATTGTGTTGGAAATGCTCCAACTATAGGGACTTGAAGATAGAACAAAAAGGGGAGGGATGATTACTTATAGCGGTTCCTTTCTACATATTTTGGGAATCATCATATCAATATCCGTAGTGAATAATGTGTAGTTATTTGTCATGAAGCAACGGAAGTTTGTTGTGGTTCGGTCAAGTAACAGAGAGGCAAAATGTTTTCGAACAAGTTTCATTCGCTTATTTAATGACAAGATATATTACGTATCAAGTTCAGAAAAGTGAAATTTCACCTGACGAGTATGGTAAGTTTGAACCCGAGCAAAGCGAGGATTTAAATACTATACGAGTCAAGTAGAATCACCAGGTGGGTATACTATTTTTTCGCACTTTGTGAATAATTACTTATTTTGCTTTTCATATTGAAATCTGTTTATAATAATAGTGATGTGGTAGTCTGACTTCTCGATAACTTAGCAATCTAAACAGAATGTTTTTGTTATTGACAACGGCTGACAGCATCCAAATGAATTCATCTTTGAGGATCACTTTTAAAACAATAATCAAAATGGCTGACAGGGTTGAAATTGAGATAATCAGGCCATTTGTTGGTAAAATATCATTCCTGATAAATTCAAAATTTTTGACAAACTTCCTACTTTCCCTGTACCCAAGCAGCCTTATGGTGACGGAAACTGATACTGCAACTTCGACTCGGTGGTTATCACGTAATCACCACTAAATCTACCACTTCACCGTAAGAATAACAAAATTTTTATATGTGAATGGTTGTAGTCACGTAATTCCCATCTATGGTAGCCACTCCACAGTTCTATAACTTATTGGTGTCATTTGAGGTGTCTGAAACATTATGGCCACAGAGCAAATCCTGTACCACTTGAATATCACTAAGAAGTCACTTTCAAGAGAGTATAATGGTTTCGGTGACATTTTCGTAACTTCCATAAAACCTTCAATGTGGCAGGCACTTGATTGTGATATGTGGTGATGGTTGCCACGTTCTTGCTATCTCCATAAGTGATAACCACAGTTCGCATTTTATAAAAGTCACTACAAATTACAATAACCTTCAAAATTCACCATTCCGCGCGATGACGGAAGCACCTGAGTTTTCTCAAATTCTTTTAATGTGACTCACAAAAAGTTTGTTTAATTACGTTTTTTTTTCAGAGAACATCGTGGGAACCAAGGGAAAGGTAGGAGTTGGTAATCTTCTCAAATGTCTGGAGGTTGTATGCCTCGGGGAACACCTCCCTAGGCAATGAGTTCCAAAGCCTCGCTGTTCGTTGGATGAACGAGTCTTTGGAAAGTGATGTTCTGCAGGTCTCCAAAGTGACCACGAAGGGGTGTGATGACTGAACTTGACGGGTTAGTCTCGAATGGACTGCCAAAGCAGGAAAGATTGTTGATATTTCAGAAGAGCATCGCCCATGAAAATATCTATAAAATAGAGACAAATCGCCAACTTTTCTACGGTGTTCCAGACAAGTGAGCGAGTTTGTAAGCGAGGCATCACCGACGAGACGAATTGCCCTTTTTTGGATAGGATCCAATAGCCTCAGGATATGTTTAGGTGCCGCGCTCCAAATATGGGAACAGTATTCCAGGACAGGTCGGATCTGTGCCTTATAGATCATAAGCAGCTGAGTGGGGGTGAAATAGCTCTTGGCACGAAACAAAAAACCAAGTTTTTGGGATGCACTTTTGGCAATGGACCTCACGTGATTTTCCCAGGAAAGGTTATTGCTGATAGTAATACCAAGCATCGATATGGATGACTTCAGTGGTATGGTTACTCCTGACAAAGTTATGTTAGGCACAGTGAGATCGGCTTTTCTAGAGAAAAGACATGCTTGTATTTTGTTTGCATTGAATTCTACCAAGTTATTAGATCCCCACTCGAGAATTGTTGCTAAGTCCATATTTATATTATTAACATTCCTTCCTCGTTCATTTCTGGTTTCGCGGGCTGATATAGGGGCCCTGGAAGAGAAAGCGGTATGGAGGGTACTATCATCGGCAAAGCTGTGTACTCGACATGAAGTTGCTTTCAACAGGTCGTTGATGTGAAGTTGAAATAGTGTTGGTGCGAGAATAGATCCTTGCGGAACACCAGCATTTATGAGTAGAGTGTCAGATGAAACTCAATCGACCACTACATGGAGAGACCTGTTCGAGAGAAAACTAGCAAGCAGAGAACACAGCTGAGGGGGCAAGCCATAAGACGGAAGCTTGGCGAGGAGTCCCTGGTGCCAAACTCGATCGAACGCCTTGGAGATATCTAATGCCACAGCTGAAGTTTCTCCATACTTTTCAATAGATAGCTGCCATATATGTGAGACGTAAGCGAGCAGGTCACCAGTTGATCTCTGATGGCGGAGGCCATATTGCCTATCGTTGACAATTCCTGAGTCTTCCAGATATTTCATGAGCTCGATGTTGATGGCTTTTTCCATGACCTTTGAAATAATAGATAGCAGTGCAATAGGTCTGTAGTTGCTAGGTAGGGCCTTGGACGGCTGTACTCTTGCAATTTTCCAATTGGACGGAAATACCCCCAAATTGTAAGAGTGGTTGAACAACTTGCAAAGAACAGGTGTTAGTTCGGGGCACATTTCTTGAGAACAATCGGCGGGATTCCGTCAGATCCACAGGCTTTGTTGGTGTTGAGACCCAGCAAAATCTTTCTGATAGTACGTTGGCGAAAGGTGATTTCGGGCATGTGACTGTCAATAGGTGTAATGTTCGGGAGTTGTTTTCCCGATGAATCCAGAGTGGAATTTCAAGCAAATAGGTGCGCAAAGATATTGGCTTTTTCCTGGGCAGTCGTTGCTAGTGTTCCATCTTCTTTGGTTAGAGGAGGAAATGAGCTGGAAGTGAGGTTTCTTCCCACAGCTTTGGCGAAAGACCAAAATGAACGGGATCCGTTAGGACATTCAGCAAGTTTTGATCTTATTTTGGCATTGTGGGCATCTTTTGAGCATTCTATTGTCTCTTTGCATATGCCTCTAGCCTCGACATATGCTGCTCTGGTCTCAGGGCCCGGATTTTTCAGCCATCGATGGTATGCTGCCTGTTTGGAAGCCACAGCTCTAGAGCAGTTTCTGTTAAACCAGGTCTTATCGGATGATGTTCTTCTTTCGGTATTCGGTATGTAAGTTTGCATCCCCAACATGATGATTTCAGAAATTGTCTCAGCACATCGTGTTGGATCTACTGAAGAGGAACAAACTCTCTTCCATGGAAACGCTGAGAAAAACATACGAAGACCTTCCCAGTCGGCCGAATTGTAATGCCACATGAGACGGAGTGGTATTGTGCAGCTCGATGGTAAATGGAAAGAGCATGTTGTGGAGATGAGGGTGTGATCAGAGTTTCCGAGTGGGGCACAAACTTCTATTCTATACCGGTCAGGATTGGTGGTGAGGAAAAGATCTAGTGTATTGGCAGACTGGTTGTTGACATCAGGGATGCGGGTTGGTAGCTCGACCAGTTGTTCTAGACCATGAGTGATGGCGAAGGCCTCGGCTTGACGACCCGCATCATCTGTTTTGTTAGAGAATTTGAGCCAGGCAGCGTTATGTACATTAAAGTCTCCCATGATTATGGTTTCAGCTGTTGGATGGTTCTCCTGAATGTAGTCAAGTTTGAGTGATAAAAACTCAAAGAGGTCGTTATATGAAGATTCATTAGGTGATAGGTAAAGGCAGCAGAGGAACTCAGTCAGTTTGGTATCAGATAGCTTGAACCACATCACATCAAAGTCTTTCGGTTCCAAACTCTCTTCACGCTTATCGTAAAGGCAGACTCCACCTTTGAACCTGAATCGAGAATGGAGTTCGTAACCAGGACAAAGCATATGGACCTTGTTGGTGAACGAGTTTACTTGTGTTTCTGTAAGAGCCAGAATATCCGGTTTTTTCGTCTGTAGGTGATGGTGGACGTCATTGATGTTCTTGTTGAGTCCGCGGATGTTGCAAAAATTATTCTTTAATGTTGAGTCCCCTCGAGTACCTCTCGCCCGGAAATCCGAATGGAGAGGTATTTTGCTTCCGGAGTGTTTTACTCTAGGAGACTTCATCATTATTACTATTAGGATGCACCTGAAAATAAAGGAGGAATTGGGGAAAAGGAAAGAGGGAGACCGGAAAGTATCGACCGAACACTGAAACATGGAATGATCCATTTCACAGCACACAAAGTCGATATGGTGGTATTTCACCGGGCGATGAGACCATATTCCACCTACGGTTATCCTTTTAGTCGCCTCTTACGACAGGCAGGATTTACCATGGGGCTATTCTAAACCCCATACAGCTCAAACATGAATGATTTTATTCAATATGAAATGGGTTATGCGTTTTCAGTAGACAATTTCCCTTGATTTTGAAGTGACCGTAAATGACGAAAAGTAACCTAACTTTTCTCAAATTATTTTATTCAAAATTTTCTAGAATCATGGCCGCTACGTTCCGTCCACTTGAAATGCTACTTGGGTACCCTTCAAATAATACTGTCATTTTTATGCAGTAATGGTTGCTATGCTGTAAACTGACCCATTACTGTTTAATTTTGAGGTCGTTAATGTAGTTGCAATACTGTACAAAAAAAATTCACTGTCGAGTCCCCAAGAGTATTTATTTGGGTTGTGGAAACCATGATGGAGAATAAAAAACTCACTTCACAATCCACCAAGTCCATGCGTAAATTACAGGACAGAAAATCACTCATCATCAACTCCAAGTACCCCCACACAGCCAGAGGAATTATTCGCTATTTATAAGCTGGAGTTTGATTCGAACTTCACCACCAAGAGCTCCACGAGCTTTCAAATATTTTTTTTAGTAAATATCCATGTTATTATAAACTCAAATACGATTATATAATGAATAAAAACTCTGCAACAAAAAATCAAACAGGCAAAAAAGAAACTGAAAAGAGAGCAATAAAATACACCTTTCTCAATCACGTAAAGCATTAAATGATGGCAGCGGGATGCGCGACGGCGGCGCGGCGCGACCCTTCGCTGGAAATTGTCGAGCGTTCCCGAAATTGATTCCAGGCTGCTTTTTCACTTAAAAGGAATCCATTACAAAACAATAAGGAACCATGCTTGGAAGAATCACGCAGCAGAATGCATTACAAAACACAAAATTTTAGCTCACCTCTATAACTTTTTTATAATTGAACCTAGAAAAAACGAAATTTGGGGGTTGTGTATTATAGTTCGATTTGAATTTTTTCACATATTTACTTGTTCTGCCGTACTTCCGGTTTGACCGGAAACGACCCCAACTTTCGATTTTTAAAGGGACATCCTATATATTTTTACTGATTACGATCGAAAATGACATTCTAAATCCAACAACACCTCACTTGTCAATATTTGACAAATAAAGTTATTTTTATTTTTTATCTAGAATGCCATGGATCGTGTAAATCGCTTTATTCTTGATCAAGTAACATGGAAAAAATACGACTTCGAGGCTTAACGGCCGCGAGGAGACCCATTTTCGGCGTTGAATAAAAATTATAAATAATGGAGATAGACTTCCGGGAGTCGTAACTTTTTTATTGGAAATTTTCTTCTTCTTAAGGATCTCTTTTCCAAAGTTCTCACATATTGATAGTTCTTGAGTTATTCACGAAAAACTGAATATCTTTTTTTTTTCATCTTATTTTGTTAATAACAATTTCAATTTTTTATGTGCTAATAAATGCTCGAGATACATTTTTCTAGACGTCATTCCGAATCAAATGAGCTATCACTCATAATTTTAGTACCGTGAATAAGAATTAACCCGTTTTTTAACTTGTTAATCAGACTACCAATTTGATTGAACTTGTTGATTTTGAAATCATGATGGATAAGTGAATGATTTCCTTTTGTATGTGGATAAGTGATTGAAGTATGTATACACAGATAGCACGCGAGCCAACTGAACAAGGATGGTCACGAGGATGATCGCGGATGGTCACGGATGTTTATGGATGGTCACGAGTGGTCACGCGTGGTCACGAATGGTCACAGATGGTTACAAATTATTATGATTGGCTATATCTGGTTACACTGATGTATGTATATGTGTGTGTGTGTGTGTGTCTGTCCTGGTGAGCAGGTATCCTAGGTAGAAGAGCTAACTTCTGGAGAACACCTTGATAGGAAATGAAGTGATGTAGTCAATAAAGGATACAATCGAAAGATTCATATGGAAGAACTAAACTCTGAATATACCTGGACATCATAGCCGGGGGACCAAAAGTACCCAAATGAACCTCCATAAAAAAAGGTAGGGGATTTTAGGATGGAATTATCATAGTTACACTATTTATGACATGTCATCCACATTTGTCAGCAATAATTGGCGGAATCTACCGTTTTGTACTCCAAGTAGAGCATTGAAGAAGTATCATATTTTAAGATTCATCATTGTTAGCTGAGTTCATGGACACTGAATAAAAATTTAGCGTAATCTTGTATTTCTTCAGTTTGAATACCAGAAGAAGAATAACTGTAGTGGTCTGGGACAAGCGGATACGGCCAACTGGGCAGGGTTAACTCGGCACGACCCAACTCGGCGCGGATCCAAGTGGACGTCAGGACAGCTGGGCGCAAATATAATAATAATAATAATATATTCACCAATAAATGATATAAAATAGATATAAATGATAAAATGATATAAAATAGAGACAATATCAGTACAGCAGGTAAATACAGGTAACCCACGAAGGGATGAATCCCTGTGCGTGGGTATATAGATATCTTGACATGCACATATATTACACATCCATGAGTATATACACCTATACAAATATATACTTACATACGTTATACATATATTGAACAAATCTTAAAAAGAATTTGAACATAACATATAGGTATAAGCGGACCGAGGCAGCATATATCACATCAACTATCAGAAGGATCAAATGTTATTATATTTATTTTTTTCATTAGTGAATTCATAAGTTATAGGTATTTTTCCTATCGATTGAGCTGTGAATATCTTTCCTAGGGACAGACTCAAGCAAACAGTATTTTTTTTTTGAATAGACCGTACGCATTAATTCGTGTCAGTTCGGTAGGAATTTTGGCATACAGAATGGGACCAAGGTAATTATAGCATCTTTGGGTTGGGGTTTTTTCAACTTTTGGTATAGCCGTTGTTTTGGCTTTGGGTCTTGTATAATAACCATGTTCTATTTGCCTGAATGTATTTCCAAGCCTATAACGGTTTAGTATTATGCGCTGATAAAATAATTGTCTTGCATCAAACGCTCTAGTTTCCTTATATAGTTCCTCAGTTGAGTATGTGAAATTTTTTAAGAATATAATCTTCAGAATCCACTTTTGTGTTATCTCTAGTTTTTTTAGGTCATTGTTGGTCACCCCTCCACATGCTAAAATACCATATTGATATGAGGTTTCACTAGCGAATTATAAAGGATTTCGAGATGAGTCTGATTGAAAATCCTCCACAAAAACTTGAACAGAAATATTAAGCTTCTTTTTTTTTTTTTACTATATACTCGATATGATGGTTCGATTTCAGGTTATTGTTCATTATCATTCCTAGGTATTTGATCTTGTTTGCAGAATTTATTTTCGTCATCGTATTCAGAACAGACATTTGTAAAGTGTTGTAAGTGGGTAAATTACTGGAGAGATGAGATAACGGCAAAAAAAATGTCTTATCTGTATTCACTGTGAGAGTTTTACTATTGAACCAATTAAGAATGGTCGGAGAGTTTTTTTGAACATTTTCTCTCAGTTCAAGCCACGTCTCAGCTTGATACATAACCACCGTATCGTCGGCAAAGCTGACTATATCTCCAGATACATCGAGTTTGAAAAGATCATTAATATCTAAATTAAAAAGTAGTGGACCTAATACAGTGCCTTGGGGTACTCCATATGCCATGGTTTTAGCAGAGCTGATTTGTTCTCCCACTTTGACTCTATATAGCCTATTCCGAAGGTAGCTCCTCATTAGATCGTACGCAATTCCACGAAACCCAATTTCTTTCAGTCCTATTAATAATTTTTCGTGGCACACCGTATCAAAGGCTTTTGCTAAATCAATAAATATGCATAAAGAATGTCAACTTTGGTCTAATCTCTCATAGATTTGTGTTGTTACGCATGCAATTGCATTATCTGTTGACTAACCACGCCTAAAGCCATATTGTTTTTCTGAAATTATTTTATTTTCGTCAAGAAAGCTGGTTATTCTCTTTTCAATAATATTTTCGAATATTTTTGCTATGTTACTTATAAGTGATATAGGCCTGTAATTGAAAATTTTTTCTTTACTTCCGCTTTTATAAATAGGTTTTTTCACAGCACTTTTGAAAGCTGCTGGAAATTTACCAGTTCTTATAGCTATATTTATTAAAAAAGCTAGTGGTTGCGATATATAACTGCCAATAGCTTTCAAAGTTTCCGATCTCAATCCATCCGGACCAGGGGACTTTTTTGATTTTAGTGTTTTAATGATCTCAACTTCATCCGTTTCAGATATGTATATTGAGTTTTCCATATAAGTCTGTGGGGACCTGAAGGTGGGGTCATGCTTACAATCTTCGGCAAGTTTCTTTCCTATAGAAGTATCAATATATCAATAATTTGTCCTGAATTTGATTCAATTTGTTTGATTTGTTGTTCTTTCCATTCATTACGATTTGTTGAGCTTTTCATGCATTTCCATAACCGGTTAGGACAATCTCTGATCTCGAAGGGTTTTTATCTTAGACCTTGCTACGTCGAGTGGTTGGACGCACCGTGTCACGGTAGACATGTGAAAAAGTTAATGCTCTGTTGATATAATACAGATTGCTTTAAACAATAAATCGACTACAATACGATAGAGTGTCCCTGTTATTATAGTCTGGAACAATCGTTAAAATACGTTGACCAGCATCCCTGTACTTTTTTTATTTCACTAGTGGATTCTGTCCAGCAACAGGGTGTTCATATCAGATGTCACGATTGGTTTGCACTTTTCGTAATCTTTCAGATTGTTGGATGATCCATATCTAATTCAGTAATTCCATACGAGCTTGCTTAATTCTGTCTTGTTGGTTTGAAGTTCTGCTGTAGACATTCCACATTTCGTGAGAAAACAAAAGCTGTCCTCGTTCATTATCTCCTCATTCATTCTTCCGACGTAGTTGTCCTCAAACCAATTTGAATCGGTTGCACATCATTCGGTGAGTCGGTAATGATAACGAAGCAGTATCAATATCTTCATACGCCAAGGCTATAACCATTTTTGTGAACAACGCAAAGTTGGCCACGTTGCTGTACTTTTACATTCAGTCTCTCATTTGGGCTTATGCTCTCGTTATGTTTACTGTTCGCTCATAACGTTTTGACATGTATATATTTGTCACAAAATTAATGTTAATTCTTTGAGTAACTTCATGCTCAGTTCTTTCCAATAAATATTATAAATATTGAGTATTAAACATGGCGCAGTCGGGTGAACAATAAGTTTGAATTGTTGTTTTGAACCGTGTTGGTGAAAGTCAGAAAAGTTGTCCAACTTGGGTGTAGTACAAGTAAAGTTATCGCCAGATTTTGATTTGCAAGGCAGGAAAGCTGCAAATGAATCGATTTTTTGGAAATCTGCAATTGAAGACTATCTTGTAGCTACATGACTGCACGAATTCGCTGACCTTATTAAAATATCTATTCTCAGAAATTTGATGGGATTCGAAGCTACGAAAATAATATCAACTTTGACCATTTCACAAGATCAAACAGGGAATTAGAATCATTTGATGCAATTGATTGAAAGATATGTGAATCCACGGGTATATGAAGTATACGACAGATACAACTTTCTGAAAAGAATGCAGAAGGAACGCGAAGTTTTCTCACTGATTGCAAAAAACTGATCAGAACATGCAACTTTAGCGTTGTGGATTCCGAAGGATCCGCTGAAGAAAAAGCACTCAGATAAAATTTTGATTGGAATAAGAGATGCAGATACCAGAAAAGCTCTTTTACCAGAAGAAAAACTAATTTTGGAGAAAGAAATTACTTTTTGTATAACACACGAACAGAGTAAAATTCAGAATAGTCAGTTCAAACAACAAGAAGAGAATGCCGAGGTTAATGAAGTAAGAAACAATAGTAGAACATGGAACAAGATTAGAAGAAGTTATCGACATAAAAATCATATTATTAATCGTGATCAGTTCGAATGCAGTCTTTGTCAGAATATGCATGGTCCCAGAAAATGTCCCGCGTGCGGACAAAAATGTAAGAGATGCGGGTTGCTGAATCATTTCGAAAAATGTTGTCGTGTTGAAAATGTGAAAAATGTAGGGAAACACTCAGAATCTGACTCTAGTCACAGCATTCTCGTGCAAACTATCCTCAAAGGACATATTCAATCAAAATTGCAAAGAGGGTATCTGGGATGAGATTATACCAGTTGAGCATAATAAAATACACGTCAAGATAGGTACAAGGACTGATGTTGGTGGCATGCCTTCGGAAGTTCTCAGAAAGGTGAATAATAGCTTTGGGGTTAGGCCAACAAACTACTTTTTGAAGGGTTTTGAGGGTTTTATAGCAAAACCAGTAGGTATTGTTAATTCATGCTGCAAGTATAAAAATACGTCTATATACGAAGATTTCATAATCATAGATGGAGTGATTTGTTGAAAATATAAACAGGATGTTCATAAAATCAGATGTGAAATCATCTGCGACTGAAAAATAAACTTTAGTCACTATCTTCCATCGTCAAATAACTATCTGAATGAAAATGCAAATTTTCAATTTCAGATTTTTGCTTTTGAGTTAGGGCCTTTTCAGAATATCTATCAGATGTAGTTCAATGTCCAGCGTGGCTTTAACCGGGGAAGTAGTTGTTTTCTGTTAGACATTCACAAAAAATAACTTCGTTTTAATCGTGGATTTTTCAATTCACAGAAAAATCTTTCTATCAATATTCAATTGAGAATGTTTCCCTTTTCAAATAGATGGAGCAAATCAAACTCTTGGTGGAAAGGCATGCTCAAATATGAAACTGATTGAACGAGTTAATATTGAAATGAAAAAAATTGTGATTATAAAAAGGGTGCTTTTATAAAACATAATATTGATGTATTCGAAGGTTCGGGTCAGTTCCCAGGTAGACATAAAATAAATACTATTGAAAATTTCGAAAGTGTCAGTTACCCCCCTGTGCGAATTTTTTTGGCAATAGGACTATACCATTACCATTGAAAAATGAATTAGATAGATTAGTGAACAGGAAAGCTTTACACAAAGTGGATGATATTAAACCTTGTGCTCGTATTAACCGCATGGTTATAACGGAAAAAGCAAATGGCAAGATGAGGTTATGAATAAACAAATAGTCAGAACACCTATTTTGTCTGGAAAACCACAAGAAATTGGTAAGAATTTTTTTCTGTCTCGATTTGTCAGAGGGATATCATCAATCATAGAGGAATTGTCGTGGATATGTTGCTTCGCAACTCCATTTGTTTCTACCATATGGGTTATTTGACTCTCAAGATCTGTTCCAAGAACAGGTTGATAAATATTTCGAAAATATCAAAAATGTACAAATATGCCATGCTGATATGATCATTTCAGGTAGAAAAAACTGAAAATTATAGGACAGTAAATGAGGTTATTCAAAGAGCTAGGAAAATCAATGCGCGATTTAATATCACAAAGTCCAATTCAAGCAAAATCAGGTTAATTTCAGGGGGCAAATGTTTTCTTCAAAATGAATGAAAGTCGACACTGACAGAATTGAGTCATTTATCAAGTTGAAAAGTTCAAATGAAAGTTTGCATAGATTTTCAGGTGGATATCATTCAACGTTCTGCGTTGTATTTGCCAGGAGGGTAGTTGTTTTTTTGCTTGTGGTCTACCACTTGTTTCAATTCATATTGTTTTTTTCTAGGAGACTCCAAGTCCCTTGTTCCTAAGATAATAAAGATTTGTAAAGAGCCATAGGTTCTTTCAATTATATCAGATAATATAAAGCTGATATGACCAAATATATGCAACCATTCTTTCAACTTTTGAGGAAGAATACTGAATGGCAGTGGCTTCCTTGTCATGATAAGTCTTTTGAAGACTTGAAGAATATTATAACTAAATCTCCAGCCCTTATACCATTCAACCCAAAAAAAATCATTCTGCAATGTGATGCATCCAAAAATTCTATAGGATGTTGTCTATTTCAAGTTTATGGAAACTAAACACTCAAATTAGTATTGTTCGGTATATATTTTGCAACTACCAAATTCCACAATTTTATTTATAGTCATGAGGTCGATGTTCAATGAGACCATAAACCCAATGTATCAATCATGAAAAAGCCGATTTGCAAAATAGTCTCAAGTCTCAGACTTGAACTATTGAAATATTCACTGAACGTGTATTATGTCCCAGGTATATGCTCTCGATATGTTTACTATAATCACCCTAAGTGATGAAACACTTACGGTATGTGATATCATGTCGTCTTATAATATGTTTTGGAAGGGTTGCATTCACATGATTAATGAATCATGGTTTCATTGATATGGCAATCAGCAAACATTTGGATTGTGATGTTAACTATTTTTGGCATAAGAGAAAATCCAAATTTCATAGTCAAATGAGTGCAATGAAAATATTATCTCTACAAGATGTAGTTTGGAGCCATTTACGGAGTGAACTTCGATTTTCATTTCGAAGTAACATTTGTCACGTTGCGCCAGAAAACGTTTGATACCTAACGAATTATCTGAAAATCAATTGACTATGAGTATAAAGAAAACATTGCCATCGAGGGTCTGCTATAATGGCCTGGATCCACATAAAAACGCTCTTTGAATCGAGATCACGATTTCAGGCTCATTAACCTCATTTCAAGGAGAGCTGTTTCAATTAAATTGGCTCGTTATCGCGGCACAGGGAAAGAGACTTGATTCAGATAGGAGAAAAAGTTTTTCTTCTTTTTGTTCCCACCTAAACTTTCTTGTGAAATGTGAAAAGTGCTATATTATACTAATTATACCAAGTAATTCTCTTCGCTAGGAGCTATTACAATTCTTCTCTCCTAAAAGCTGATAGATCTGATTGTAATGTTCACTGATCAAATGAACGACTGAATTATTCACTACAAATCGAGTTCGACTAGACATTTTGTTCTTTGGAAGAGGAAAAAAAAACGTGTTCGTTTCCCTGACAATATTCATCAAGTGCATGCAAAATTTAATAAAATACTTGAAGGTTTGTTGTTCAGAAGCAGATTGGATGTATTTTTATTGTCATTTGACAAAAAGTGTCCGACCCGCAGATGAGGACACTTTCTGAGGCAACTAGCAATGAAAATACATGGAAGATGTTTCTTTAAGGTAACAAACCCGAATACAAGATTTCAAAGCCATTCTACATAAACGAAATCTATTTTGCAGGCCATTTCCTGTATGAAATATTACAAAAACATCAGAAACAAATTTATTTTACATATTTATTTATTTATTGTATTGCGATTGAAAACATAATTCTTATAAATCGTACTCGAAGTTGCAGGACCTTGTATATATTCCTTCATACATATTTCAGGGAAGGTATGAAGTTGTGAGTTTCGATGCGATGGTCAAAACACAGATTCTCTTTCGTGATTTATGACTCTCAATTTCAAGTGCCAAATACTCGTGAAATATGATTAGCATAAAAACTTTACGCGTATACGCGAATTTGGCAACGCTACTAGTTGGCGTACAATGTTCGTCGGTGTTCAACCATTGAGTTCGATGTCTTTCACGATTGTTTCAGATTTCATTTTTAAATTCATGCCAGATTGTTTGTTTTCAGGATATTTTTGGGAGAGATGAATCATGATTGAAATTGTATTTTTTTACCAGTTACGGGAACATATAGGTTGAAAGATTTAAATAACACAGTTATGCTTACTTTGTCAAAACTGTTGCCTGAAATCATCTCACGAAAATGATATATCTGACCTCCATCAAATTTAACTGGTTGACAAAATCAGCTTTCATAAAATCATTATAATTATAACCCTTTTGTTAACTCATTTCCTCTGACGGGTCAAATCTTGCAATCAAAAGTTCTACCAGTTTCAAATCAGCTTTGCATAAATATGTAAGTCCGATGACAATACAGTATCTATCTATCTACTGCATCCAATATGGTGAGTGCCCCAAGACGGCGGATTACATTTTCCTTCACAAACCCGTGATATAGGTATCAATTATATATATATATATATATATATATATATATATATATATATATATATATATATATATATATATATATATATTTTTATGTTCTGGTTCCCACGAAGAGGGATATCCTGTAATGTTCAGAGAACATCGTGGGAACCAAGGAAAAGAAGGTAGGAGTTGGTGTTCTTCTTAAATTTCTGGAGGTATGCCTCGGGGAACACCTCCCTAGGCAATGAGTTCCGAAGCCTCGCTGTTCGTTGGATGAACGAGTCTTTGGAAAGTGATGTTCTGCAGGTCTCCAAAGTGACCACGAAGGGGTGTGATGACTGAACTCGACGGGCTAGTCTCGAAGAGACTGCCAAAGCAGGAACGATTGTTGATATTTCAGAAGAGCATCGCCCATGAAAATATCTATAAAATAGAGACAAATCGCCAACTTTTCTACGGTGTTCCAGACAAGTGAGCGAGTTTGTAAGCGAGGCATCACCGACGAGACGAATTGCCCTTTTTTGGACAGAATCCAATAGCCTCAGAATATGTTTAGGTGCCGCGCTCCAAATATGGGAACAGTATTCCAGGACAGGTCGGATCTGTGCCTCATAGATCATAAGCAGCTGGGTGGGGGTGAAATAGCTCTTGGCACGAAACAAAAAACCAAGTTTTTGGGATGCACTTTTGGCAATGGACCTCACGTGATAATAATAATAATAAATAAAATTTATTCAGCAGCATCATACAGATTGGTTACAGAATGATAATGTTTACATAAAATCTGAATAAATTGAAATTACCACAGAAGGAGGGAAATCTCCTTGTGCGTGGTTCAATACAGAGTGTTACAGAATATATCTTAAAATAAAATCTTATATATAGTTTTAGTCATATGTCATGCCATATATACATATAGACATGCATACATATATATTTACAGATCACATTAGAGTTACTAATAATGAAAGGAATAGGAATAGACACAGTAATATATAAAAATAAAAAATTATAAATATAATTAAAAACGCTTTGGAAGGCCTTTTTTTTATTTGTTGTCAATCAGTTCATGGATAGACAGACGATGCATCTTAGTTATGTATCATGGAGAATTTTTTTTTGTTTATGTATTGAATTAAATTTTTGCATTTCTTGGGGTAAACTATTGAATGTTTTTGGCCCTAGAAATTCGTGTGATCGTTGTCCAATTGATTGGGTAGCGTAAGGTATTATGTATTGGTTTTTATTGCGTGTTTTGTAATTATGTGTTTGCTTCAGGTTGTGATTATTTTGTTTAAATTGTTTTAGAATAAGATTTTTGAAATGTAGTTGTCTAATATCGAGTACTTTTGCTTCATTATACAAGTTCTCAGTTGCATATCTTGAGTTTTTGTTGAGTATGAGTTTCAGAAATCTCCTTTGTATTACCTCAAGTGGCCTTAGGTAGGTTTTCGTAGCCCCACCCCAGCCTACCACACAATAAGTTATGTTGCTCTGGACAAGGCTATAATAGAGTGTTTTTTTTTTGTTTCAAGTCAAATATATATTGGAATTGTCGAAACTTATATAAGACACATCTCAGTTTCCTAACAATGTAGTCAATATGGTGATTCCATCTTAGATGGGAGTCGATCATGACTCCGAGGTATTTTATATTTGTAACTGATTTAATTTGTAGCTGATTCTGAATTGTTAGGAGGCTGTAGTGTGGCAGAGAGGAATGGAAGTTACAGAAGGGCAAAAAATATGTTTTTTCTATGTTGAGAGATAGTTTTTTATAGTCGAACCAGTCTTTTATGAATTCCAAGTCTTTTTCTGCTTTTTGTTTTACCGCGGCCCAGTTTTGTTCTGAATAAAATATGGCTGTCATCGGCAAAGCTGATAATTCTGCCAGTACTTTTGATTGAAAATAACCCATTTACATATATACAAAACAGAATTGGTCCCAGGACAGTTCCTTGTGGTACTCCACATTCTATTTTTTCCGAGGTACTTGTGACATTTCCAATCTTAACTACTTGATCTCTATTTTTAAGGTACGATGAAATTAAATCAAGCGCATTTCCTCGTATGCCATTATTTTCTAGGGTAGATAATAGTATAGGGTGGCTCACTGTGTCGAACGCCTTTGATAAGACTATAAACAAGCCTATTGAGGGTTTACTATTATCAAGGGCTCTATAAATGTGTTTGGTGAACTCTACCAGTGCATCTTGTGTACATTTTCCATCTTGAAAACCGAATTGCGAGTCTGAAATGATTTTATGTTTTTTGAGGAAAGAATTAAGTCTATTTTTCAGAAGTTTTTCAAAGATTTTACATATATTTGTTATTAGAGATATAGGTCGATAATTTGATGCCTCCTCTCTGCTTCCTTTTTCAAATACGGGACTGACTATCGATGATTTTAGACAAGATGGAAAGTGTCCAGCTTCTGTTGCTTTATTGAATATATATACAATGGGTTCAGCTATATGTTCTGCTATTAATTTCAGGACTTCTGCTTTCAGGTTGTCCATTCCTGGTGCTTTGTGGTTTTTGAGTTCTTTTATCGCATTTACGACTTCTATGTTATTGGTTGGTGAAAGGAAGATGGAGTGGTTATTAATATTTTCTTTGAAGTTATGGTTTAGTGTCCTGTGTATTTTTTGTGCCAGCTTTTTTCCAGTTTGAATATACATCTTATTGAATGTCCACAATTTTTGTTATATCGGTTTCAAGTTCGCCATTTCCGTTTTTTATACTATTTATTTCTACTTTTTCACCATGACTATACATTTCATTGATAGTTTTCCAGAGAATGTTAGAATTGTTTGAGTTTTCATCGATTTTATTGCGGTAGTAGTCTCTTTTGGTTTTGTGTATGAGTTTGTTAAGTGTTTTTTTATAAGTTTGATATTCGATTTTGAGCTGATGATCATTCGGTGATTTCTTTAGTTTCTGAAAAATATTATTTTTTTTATTAATCGAGGTAATCAGGGATCCGGTAATCCATTTTTTACGCTTCTTTTCATTCGCTTTAGCTGGTATATAGGATGTACATTCTTTTAGTTTTTTTGAATTGTTTGAATTAAGTTTTCTGCACATGTGTCGATATTGTTAATGGAATATGTATTCTGCCAATTGAAATTTTTCATTTTTTCTATGAATTCTTTTTCTTTAATTTTTTCAATATAACGTCTTTTATTTTGTGATTTTTAACATCAATTAGTGTGGTGATCTGTTATATCTGTTGGAATTATTATAGGTATTATGTTTTCAGTTGTTATGGAGGTGGTCTTTATAAATATGTGGTCCAGGCAGGCTGCATTTCGTGTTGGTTCATTGATTAATGATGTGTAGCCGTATTCAGACATCATCGTGAGGTAATCATTTACTTTATTGTTGCTATTATCGAGAATATTGATATTAATGTCCCCAACAATTATTTGGTATTTTTCTTGTTCTCGCGATTGATTCTCTAAATAAATTTGCAGATTATTGTTGAAGCGGTCTATACAAGTAGAAGGTGATCGATATAAAGCGTTTACTAATATAGTTTCATTACCTTGTTGGATTTTGTGTTTTATTATAAATGAGTCGTTGAAAGGGATGATTTCATGTGATTTATATATGTCTTTTTTAATGTGTAGATAATTGTACCATCATTTCGATTCAGGCAGCCTTCATTATATATTATATTATATGTGGGTATATTATATATACTTGCGTCTGATATTTTTCTCGTTTCAGTTAGTACTATGCAATCATAGTCAAAATCAAAGGATTCAAGTAGAATCATAAATTCACCTAAATTTTTATCGATACTTCTTATGTTATTATGTATTAACTTGAAGTTAGTTGTTGTTTCATTAACTTCCAATACCTCGTTTGTCTGGTATGTATCTAAAAGGAATGTGTCTATCTTTGTTATTTCGAAATTTTGAATACAAGGGTTCATAGTTTATCGAATTAGGTGTATATCTGAAAAAGTCTATATAGGAGATACAAGTTACAGGATTATTCATTTAGATAGGAAAGAGGTGAAGTTGTTTTGTAGAGGAAATGATACCTTGTGGTTTACGAATCAGTGCTGTCTGTCTTCAAATGTTGTGGTTTAGTACTAGTGGTACTGAGGGCGAGCACTTGTGCCTGATCTTAGGCTTTTTATTCTTTCCCTCTGTAGTGGAGGGCCAGATCCCTTCGTTACCTTCTTATCGTTTCCAGATATGGATGGGGTATTTTTAGCTTCTATTCCTAGAGGTGTGTCTTTATGTGTTGCACTTTCAAGCGAGTCTTCTTCTGTTGGAATGTTGTCTTCTTTCGAGAGAGCCATAAGATGTGGATTGTGAGAGTTTGGGGTTGATGGAGCACTATTCGTTTTCCTTTCTGTAGAGCCGGTGTTCTTTTTTCCCTCAAGTTCCTCTACAGTGTAGGTTCTGTTGTAGATGATCAACCTGTTTCCTCTTATATAGCAGTTATCAGAATTTTGTCTCGCTCTATTCAAGTGGTGTCTCAGTATTTTATTTTCGCACCTCTGTTTGTACGTTTGGTCATTTGAGATTCCTATACTATATATATATATATATATATATATATATATATATATATATATATATATATATATATATATATATATATATATATATATATATATATATATATATATATATATATATATATATATACATATATATATATATATATATAGTAGACTCGATAATCCGGAGGGCGATAATACGGATATTTTGCTAGTCCGGATTGATGCAAGCTTGAAATTATGTACCTTGTAATCTGGATCGCATGATTCGATAATCCGGATTTGTCATGGTCATCGGTTCTAACTTGACTGAACGCGTTATTTCAAAGCGGTAACTTCTATAGAGTCATTTATATTTTGATTATCTGGCACCCAGTTGTGTTTTAGTGTAGTGCAAAATGGCCCTAGTTTGATTGATCCGGATTATCGAGTCTCTATTGTATAAGGATTGTCGGATGAGGACAAATAGGAAAGGCGCATTTTCTATTTACTCATGATGGTGTATTGTTCCATAGATACTGAGTAATTCAATTTGTCTGCGTTTTAACAAAGAATGGAGCCCAAAAACAAATTTTTACTCTAAATTGTAGAACACATTTCTCAACTGCCACAAAATAATTTGTCGCAAGTTTAAGATTAGTCCATTTTCACACTGATTTATTTTCATTATTATAAGGCACAGTTGGGGATAAAAATTTATATTGTTTTTTTTTTCATGAAATGGAATATGATTCAAACTTAGTTTCATTTCATGGAATTTGTAACGTAGATATTTGTTGAGTTCATGAGGCCTAAAAAGGTCTAGGAAATTAAACAAAAGTTTTTGTTTGTTTGAAAAATACGACAGAAACCAGCCCCAATGCAATTTCTTATGCAAATATTATGTATTCTGCGGCACCATTGGCGTCCATTATATCATGCACGTATCATATTTGCATTAAAAGGAAACATTTTCAGGAGTGGAAAACAAACCACCGAATTTGAAAAATATATAAGAAACCTTGTGAAAAAAACGCTAATATGAATAAACAATTATTTTGTCTGATCCTATAAATATCAACAAATACTTTTTGGGTCGATGCAGGAAAAAGTTTGTATTTAAAATGTATACACAAACATAATACCACTGTAAATTACCTTTGAAGTTTTTCAGTGAATCCACAATTTATTTGCCCTGTATGCTCCTTTTATTTGAGGTTAGGTTGAATGGAAGAGCAGTTGTCTCCTTCTCTGGACTAAATTCCGCCTTTTCATAATTTTTTTAATAAATACATAATATTATTATTATTAACTATTATTTTCCGTTTGTGTCAATTCGCATTATATGTCTGGTCAGAACGTAATTGAATTAGAGTTTTTGGATTCTAAGTTGAACTATATGAATAATTATTTCATGAAGTATTTCAAATCTAAATTACCAACTGTTCAATATCTTAATGAAATTATATAATTGAATACAACCTAAATGAGACCAGTTTTGTTAGACCCTTTTTTTTTATTATTATTAGCTTCACTTGTATGTTTGTAACCGACTCCTTTGGACTTGATTTTCACCCACTTCCAGACCTCCGAATGATTTGAAATTTGGCAGGTGTACATAATTCTGGTAAAAATGCATTCAGAAATTTTTGTGTGAAAAAAAACAAAATGGCGGCTCTAATATGGCGGACGAGTTTTGTGATTATGGTCCGATTCGCTTCAAATTGGTATCTAAGGGTTTTCGTGGTCGGAGATTATGATTCTTTTGTCAAAATTGAAAAATTCAAGACGGCGGCTCCAAAATGGTGGACGAGTTTTGTGATTATGGTCCAATTCTATTCAAAATTGGTATGTGGGGGTTTTCGGAGTCGAATATCATGATTCTCTCGTGAAAATTGAAAAATTCGAGATGGCAGCTCACTGTATATATTGACAACGTTAAAATCTTTGAATGACTCCTAAAATCGAGATTTGACTATCAATACTGCTGTACACATTAATGATTTGGGAAATAATTACAGTTACTGATAGTAATCACGGAACTAATAGTAGATCAGAACAAATAATAATTTAAAAAAATAAAAAAAACACGCTTCTATAAATAAACCAAACTGAAAAGTAGAAAATAAATAATGGTTTAAAAAAACTGAAAAAACACCCTTTCTATAAAAAACCGAGTTAAAAAATAAATAAATAATAGTTGAAAAAAACTAAAACACACGCTTTTATAAAAAACCAAACTGAAAAAATAGAAATACATTTTAATGAATTTGAATTGAGAATAGTGTGAAAAAAATTAATAGATATAAATTAATAATAATGTAAATAAGAAAAAAAAATATTTTATTTAAAAACACGCTTAATCTGAATGTTGAAAAGCACCCCACGCTTTTTTTCAATAAAATAATTCTTTTTCTTATTAACATTATTATCAATTCATATTTATTAAAAGAATTTACACTACTCCAAATTCAAGTTTATTAAAATTTATCTTTCATTTTTTTAGTTTGGTTTTCTATAAAAGCGTGTTTTTTAGTTTTTTTAAACTATTATTTATTTATTTTTTAGTTCGGTTTTTTATAAAAAGCGTGTTTTTTAGTTTTTTTAAACTATTATTTATTTCGATACGAGTCAGGTTGCATGGAAATAGGTACTGTAATTCGAATATCAACAAGAGATCATGAAATGGCAAATGTTATTCTGCCTCAAAGTCATGAAATCGGACCCTTTTGTGGGCTAATACCACAATAAGCGGATATGTTATCAGGAAAACAGTTCAACATACAGGGTGTAATCTAACCTCTCACACACCCCTGGATGACGAGTGTATAATGCTATTTTATAACATTACATTGGTTATTTTTTTTTTTTTAATTCAAATAAAAATTTTGGGAACCGCGCGGAACTCCAAAATTTGATAGAGAATACTTATTTTTTTTCCATTTTTGTTTGGCGTAATGAGGCCTTATCGGAAAAAGTTCAAAGGGAAAATGTTAATTTTTGATGGATTATCCATTGTGAGCGGTTGTGAAAGAGGTTAGATAACACCCTGTGCGTCCCCAATTGGTGGTATATATATAATATATAACTGGAAACATTGCCGTTGCACTAATTGAGAATAAAATTTCTTAAAAATATTAATAATCCAGCATCGATTGTGTCCTCCTTATGAGAAACGCCACTTGCAGCTATGAAACAATTTTTCAAGGTGTGTCTTAATCTAACTGCATTTATAGAGTATTTATCATCAATATCAGATTAATTTATAAAAATTGTATATCCATTTGATTCACTTAAGCAAAAATAATTGTCTGTAAGGATGTTATATATTCATATAAAGTAGATTTTTGGTTAGACCATATTTTATTTAAAAATAAACACTCAAAAAATTTCAAAAGTATTTTGAGACCCCAACAAATCTTTCGATAATGATGTAGGAATCTATCTTAACCAGAACATTGTATCGCATCAAGAAACAATTGGATGCCTGCCATTTCGCTTGGCGCCGCTGCTGCAAAAAGCTACTCAGGTGTCAAAATACTGCTAGCGGCCTATATATCAACAAAAAGCAAGACTTTAGGTGTGCCAGAGTTCGTCTTTAGGATATTTACTGAATTTTTGTCCTGTACCACATGACAAACATTATAAATATACCAAAACAGGTACATTAGTACATTACTATTAATTTCCATCTAGTATATTTTAAACATAAGCTGAAAATATGACACTTCCGAGAATGTATTCCATGTATTCTAAAAACTCAAATTTGAGAAATAATTCACAGTTAACGCAAAGATATACGATATTTTCTACATATATGAAAGGAAGTAAGGAATAACCCATAAATATAAAAATCACATTGAAAATCATTAGTAAAAAATTCCATCATAAATTGCAAAATGAACGAAAGTGGAAAGAAACGATTGAAATAACTAAGGAAAATTATCTTCCGAGAGAGTAGGAGAAAAAAAAAAAAAATAATAATATAAACATATATCAAATATATATAGTTCCATCCCCAATAAAAAAAAACTGATAGAAGACTCACTACAATATTCGGTAGAGTTGTAGAAGAATTATTTGATAAAAGAGTGGTTATATACTTGGGTGGTATATCAACATGAACTTATATGTGGTGATTAGGAATCGTTGAAGAAATATATATATATATATATATATATATATATATATATATATATATTAATAATAATAATAATAATAATAATAATAATAATAAAAATATTTATACAATTCATTTGCATAAAGATTATCAATGTAAACATAAACAGTTTTGAATAAATAACAGATTCTGAATAAAATATCAGATATTTCAAATTAATCAAATTTCTATGTCCAGGTTTGCTTTAGCCTAAGCTAGACTGTGTTCCAAGACACAAAGCGGTATTTGATCTTTTTGAAATATATTAAACTAATGTAATAAAAGTTAAGTAGTAGTAAAATAATATAAAGTTACTGAAGGTAATCCAAAGTATGTGAGAGAATTTATATAAATGTAACAATAACAGTGGTCACAGACTGATAAATTAGTAAACTACACATTTATAAATACATATACACTTCACTCATGAATGTAGAGTAAAAAATGTACACACACACAATAATAATAATAATAATATTTATAGTATTTATAGCTAGATTGAGGGTTTCTAACATAATGAAAAATTAATACTTTCTGAAATACTACAGACTAATAAAAATAATAGTTTGTTAATAAATGAATATTGTAGTTAGAATATATAAGTATAGAATTTGGTGTGTTTATAATAGTATTTTGACTGTTGATGTAAGTAGCCAATTTGTTACTTTGTTTTTGAAATTTTTTTGTTAATTTCTTTTTTTAAACTTATTGGTTGATAATTGTATAATTTCTGTCCCACGTGTAGGAAACTTCGCTGTCCAATGGACTTCTGAGACTTAGGGAGCAATATATTGGCATTTTCTCGAAATCTTGTTGAATGAATGTCAGTTTTATCCATATCTATTGAATTATGTTTGACTGCATTGAGTATTGAGGTTTTGTAGAATAGATTTCTAATATTCAATAATTTAGAATTCTGGAAAAGCAGAACCGATAAAAACTGGCCATTGAGTTTATACGTTATTTTTATTATTTTCTTCTGTGCATCTCTAGCTTTGGAAGAGTGAGAGCGCGGGGCCACGAATACCTAGGTCGTTTAGTTTGGATAACAGCTTGTGACTTATGGTATCGAAGGCTTTTGCCAGGTCGATGAATATTCCTGCGCATGGCCTGCTTATATCTAAGTTTGAGTAAATTTTATCCACAAGTAGGGCAATTGCGTCATTGGTAGATATTCCGGCTCTAAATCCAAATTGTAATTTAGATAACGCTTTCGTGTTTTCTAAGAAGTTTACCAACCGTTCTTTCAGGGCCTTCTCAAAGATTTTTCTCAGAATGGATAAGATACTAATGGGGCGGTAATTTTTTGGGTCAGTTCGATTTCCATGTTTGAAGATTGGTTTTATTACAGCTTTTTTGAACTGAGTTGGACAATTTCCTTCACTAAACATAAGATTAATTGGTTTTGCAATAAAGTTGCTTATTTCTTTTAGGGCTAAGGTTGTGATGTTGTCAAAGCCTGGTGACGAATTGTTTTTCAAAGAATGAATAATATTTTTCATTTCAGTTTCAGTAACGGGCTGTAGAAATATCGAATTTGATGTAGTTCGGGTTTTATTTTTAGTATGTACTGTCTGCTTGTTTGCGACCTTCATATCGTTTGCCAGGTTTTTTAATTTTTTCAATTTCGTTATTTTATTGGATCCGGTTATATTATTATCTACTTTTGTTACATTTCTGTTAGTATACTCATTGACTGTTTGCCATATTTTTTGCTATTTTTCGAATTTTGCATAATTATATTTTTGTAGTAGTTTTGTTTCAGTTCTGAAAGTATTAATATTTTGTTTCTATATATTTTATATTCATTGTATGAGTGCGTGTCTTTATTCTTCTTGAATAATTTATCCCTTTCTTTCATTAATTTTATTAGGCCTTTCGTTATCCATGGTTTCTTTTTGTGTTTATCTTCTGTGGTTTTGATAGTTGTACTTATATTTATATTTTTTATTATAACATATATATATATATATATATATATATATATATATATATATATATATATATGATGCATTGAAAGCAACAACATGGTGTAAGAATACACCAAACAAAATTTATGATACTAGGTAACAAACAGAAAGAAATTACATTTTCCAATATCGAGTACTCGTGTGTATGTTATGGTGAATATAGTTTTGGGTATGAATAATATGAATAATGAATTCTTAACACACTGAAAAACTAGCATTATTTGAATTTTTTTGAAATTATCTCATTCCACCACAATGTCAATATAACCTTCATGAATGAACATATCCATTTTAACTGTATCGGTTTGTTCAACTTCTTTTGTTTCGGCTATTTCCCAATTGTTCACGTTATTACTGGATATAAGTAGCTTGTTCGAAGAAATACATTTTGTATTTCGTACAGAATATTTATTTATAAAATAATAGAGCGCTTTCGACTATTAAGTCATCATCAGTGCTACCTGAAAGTAAGTACTCATTAAGAATATAAAATAGAAAAATATTTGATTTTAAATTGAAAATTATAAAATTGGAAAAGTGAGGTTACTCACTCGTCAAATTCACAGTACCTCTACTGCATAAAACATTGTATAAGTTCAGAGTACAAACATGTTGAAATTCAGCTTGGACCAGGATCAATATGGATTGCAAATTATTGGAAATCGATATATCTCTGTCGGAACGGAGTTATGAATAATGCTCGAAATGACCACCTCCACCCATTAGACAGGAATCAAGTCTTCGTCTTCGTCATTGTAATAATGTTATTACAATTCGCGCGACAAGCTTTTTGAAACCACATAATTCAACAAAAAATAATTGAATCATTGTCAGCGATGACTTGAACTTCTGAGCCATTCCTTCCACTGATAGAAAATCATGAAAACATTTTTTACAATCATTGTACTCAGTGAGTGATAATAACATATTTCGGAGATTTTTAAATTAATGTTCTCAATTGGTATGTAGTTCGGATTCGGGTAGTTTTTGTAATCAGGACTCTCGTTATTTCCATCAGTGTAATTCCTGAAATCACTCTAAGTATTAATGAGTTTTATTATTTTCCAGTTTTAGTATAACCGACGGGTAATACATCGTCTCAATAGCCGTTGATTTATGATAAAATGGCATCTTACAACCAGCGTAGTCAGCATTCACAAAACTTTATCTCTCAAAGAAAAATCGATCATTATACAATGCTACTTTCCTAAAAATCGAACAAACCTATACCAATATTTGTTGAATAAAAAAAAGTGGCGCTTGACATCAAGTTAGCACTGCTCAGTCGAATTTCAAAGATATTATTTTAAAATTGTCGTAAAACATTCACATAATAAATGGTTATTTACCCAATAATTGCGGAAAGTGACACTTTCCCACACGCTACTGCCGTTGACCCGAACGAAGCTTGTCTTTAAAAAGGTTCATTTCTAATAGAGCATCGTTATTACAAGGTATCTTCACTATGAGTTTTGAGCTGGAAGAAGATGATCTCTGACCCAAAAAACACTCACACCAATTCTGAATAGAATCTGACCATAATCACACAATCGTCCGCCATCCTGAAGTCGTCATCTTGAATATATAAATTTTGACAAAAAATTCATAATCTCCGGCCCTGAAAACCCCAGCATACCAATTTTCAATCGAATTGGACCATAATCACATAATCCATCCTGCATCTTGGGGCCGCCATCTTGAATTTACAAATTTTGACAAAAATTTCATAATCTCCGACCCCGAAAACCCCCACATACCAATTTTAATCGAATTGGACCATAATCACAAAACTCGTTGGCCATCTTGGAGCCGCCATCTTGATTTCATGAATTTTGACGAAATATTCATAATCTTCTACCCCGAAAACCCCACATACCAATTTTGAATTAAATAGGACCATAATTACAAATCTGGTCCGCCATCTTGGAGCTGCCATTTTGTTTTCTCTCTAACATTCCATAATGCATTTTCAACGGAATTATGAACACCTGCCAAATTTCAAATTAAACGGACGACTAGAAGTCGGTCAAAATTCACTTGCAAGATTTGATCCAAACTAACAAACGAACGAACGAACCAACTAACTAACAAGTGAAACTAAATAAAATAGATTTGGGTTGATAGCTTTCGACGTGAGACTCCTCACCACTTCCAAATGCAGGGCACACCTCAGCAATTTTCCACATATTCAGAAATTCATTCGACAATACAAATTGAAAAGCTTTGTTGATGAAAGTAAACTAAAAACACTTCACTACCATTTTCACAAAACCCACGACACGTATTTCGCTATCCTATAGCTCTTTCAAGTGGATAAAAACTTTTGTAAACATTTTTTTTGTGCAAATCGTCGTAGGGTTTTTAGTTCACTTCAATAGGCGAGATAACTAATTTCTGGAAAAAATACCACAATGTCCGGAACGATGAAAAAAGTGGTTGGACTTTTTCCATTTTTGTGCTCTTGTTTGAACACTGCGAAAACCGCGCCAGGATGTGACGTAACAAGTTCATATCTATCGCCGATTACCGAGAGCGCATGAAAATTACAGAGTTGCCAAGCGTTCATATTCATTTACAATGTGAGCAGGCCGAAAAAATAATAACATAGCGCTCGGTATATATACATATCATTCAAGAATAAGTAAATCAAAAGCATCACTGAAGAAGTCTTCATTTCAATATAATATATGCTGACACAAGTTCTATTTCATTCATAGGATGAAACAGAATAACATTTCCTCAGATGTTCCGCAAAATAGTGACAGTGGCAACCCGCCGATCGCGGAGAGTGCCAGGAATCACATCGTTGCCAAGTGTTATTCATAATATTTCCTAACGATAGGAGCAGGCCGAAAAAATAATGACATAGCACTCGGTGTACATACATATTATTCAAGAATAACTAAATCAAAAGCAGCTATCACTGAAGGAGTCTTCATTTCATATAACACATGCTGACATAAGTTCTGTTTCATTCATAGGATGAAACATAATTACATTCCCTCAGGAGTTCCGCAACCCGTCGATCGTGGAGAGTGCCAGGGATAACATCTTTGCCAAGCGTTATTCATAATATTTCTTTACCATAAGAGCAAGCCGAAAAAATAATGACAGCACTCGATATACATACATATTATTCAAGAATAACTAAATCAATGACAGCTATCAAATACGAGGTCTTCATTTCAATTTAACACATTCTGACATAAGTTCTGATTAATTCATTTGATGAACGACCATAACGTTTCCTTAAAAGTTATGCCAAATAGTTAGCTATAGCAATTCAGGTAAATGCCAAATCAATGGATTTATGACGACAAAAGAGGCAGCAATAACGCTGTGTTTGAATGTCTCACTGAATTTGAGGGTTTTGGAGCAGTATTTATTTCACAATATCTTCTAGGAAAAACTATGCTTATATAATATTTTTTTTTATTGGTGCCCCTTTTTACCCATTTAAAGCACGCCTCAGCGTGTTTAAATCGAACTTAAAAAAACGCGCGTTTTTTAAAGTTACCATGACAACATCAACAAATCGAGAAACGTGAAGTCTAAATGACAAATTTTTGATTATTGATCTGACAGGAGTACCTTGTAACGTCAAATAAAATATTACTAACAATTCGTTCATTTATATGTGCTCCTCCATCCATTTGATGAACTTTTCATATTCTTTTTATATATATCACTGGATTTTCGCGATATTAACCGCGATTCTGCCTCACTATTCAAAAAATCGATATTAGAATAATTCATTTTTGAGCTCTGGTGACAACAAATATTGATCTTTCATAACAAATTGCAAATGAATATCTGTTTTTCTCATTTCCATGACAACGAAAGGTATACTGATGTCACATCACGAATTCAACCTTCTTGCATTATTAGTTCTTATTTCAATTTTTTGTAGTAGTTATACCAGTATATATGATTTCAAAGTGCACCAATAAAAAAAAAATAACGTAAAGTATTCGTGGATAACTGGTCTTAAAAACACTTGCTCTATTTCGAGCACTCCGGCTGCGCCGTCGTGCTCGAAAAATCGCGCGTGTTTTAAAGCCCTTTTTATCCACTTATACTTTAATATACTATTTCAATTCTTGACATTATAAGTGACACTTTTCAAAACTCGTTGATTTTATCAAATGTTTTACTTTTCCAGTTCGAAAAGTACATTTTTACGCAACAGGTGAAAAGGAATAAATTTCACCACCAGTTGAAAAAAATACAGGAATAAAATTTGTTATAATTTTAGGGCCAATCTACTTGAAACACTTCTTCATTGTTATTATATTCTCTTCACATATTATGAAGATTAAATTTTATTCGAATACAATACATAATATGGTAAAAACTAAATATAAATAACACAATTAGAACAATTGTTGATATTGATCCCAGCTGACAACGTAGGTTTCTATGTAGCATTAATTTCCGTTTTTTCCATGGAAATCTCTCCAAGGATGAGAACACGCTTTTAACGCACTAATAAGTAGAAAAAAAACATAAAAACTTTCTCACTTACGTTGAAATATGGTAATGAGTTTGACAATTATTATCGTCCAGTTGGCCAAGCGAGCTAAGGCGCAAGATCTAAGCTCCGATATCAAAAACTGGCGAGGGTTCGAATCCCCACGCCTGACGATTTTTTTTTTATTTTTTCCATCGAAATTCATAAGTGATTTCTTTTTATTTGAATATTCATCCCAGAACTAAATTATTTCTCAATTTCAAAGTGAAAAAAAAAACGTTAGGCGTGGAAATTCAAACCCTCCCAAACTTTTGCGATCCAGAGCTTCGATCTCGCGCCTTAGACCACTCGGCTAACTGCACGATATTAATTGCCAAATGCATTACCATACTTTAACGAAAAAAATTAAGTTTTTATGTACTTTTGTACCTGATACCTGTAAAAGGGCCCCGCCTTCATGCTAGCAAGTACGCAAACGTTCTCAACTACATATCACACTATTCATATTTATAATTTCTGCTTTGCTAAAATGAGGTGGTTTACCGGCTTTGGGATCTTACTCTCAACGTATTATGTTCCTCAAAGATACGTTACCATAAAGCACCCCATGCTTTCTGGCATAGTCGTTGAACATTGAAATTAGTTTTAAATTTTTAGTGCGTTCAAAGGGTGTTCTTCAGTTTTTTGAATATATAGTTCTTATATTTTTAACTTGAATTAGAAAGGATCACATAGGTCAAAATTAGGAAAAATATTGGGTGAAACACGTTGGGAAAATCTATTTTTCGTAATTCGCTTTCTTTTGCGGAACTCGTTTCGTTCTGAAGAGGGAAACATTCTCAATTGAATATTGATAGAAAGATTTTTCTGTGAATTGAAAAATCCACGATTAAAATGAAGTTATTTTTGTGAATGTCTAACAGAAAACAACTACTTCCCCGGCTAAAGCCACGCTGGACATTGAACTACATCTGATAGATATTCTGAAAAGGCCCTAACTCAAAATAAAAAATTTAATGAACATCCTGTTTATATTTTCAACAAATCAATCGCTTCGTTCGTTTCGCAGAAATTCGCTCATTACGGAAAATAGTGCTTCTCTCAACTGGTTGCACAAATAACACATATGAAGCAAATTTGTGAGTTTGTGATCTAGCCTATTATGGATTTTAATCAAGTATCGGCCGCGTCTATTGAAAAAAAAGTTTGTTAATGGTTCGACCAATGCTACTGCACAACCCTCAACTGGAAAAGCTGGAATATTATCTGGACCGAAAGTCATTTTGTCTATCAACTTTTTGATAGCAAACATGACTTCGCTTTCTTGTAAGGGATGGGAGTTAATATGTAAATTAATATTTAAGTTACCATCATTATCATTGTGGCTATTGATTGGATCATATATTGAATGGACACTGAGGGTATTAACAGTATGTTGAGAATTGTCGAATTTATGATTTTCATAACTAACTGCTCTAGCGATCCTTGTGGTGATTTTTTTCGAATGAATGTATGACCAGAATCTTCTAGAAGTTTGAATATCTTCCATATAGTTGTCTTATACCATTTTTATTTGACTCATGATTAAGCTGAGTAGAAGTTGAAATTCAATTTTATCAGTAGTAAGGCCAAACCTCTGGATTTATTTCCTACACTTTGCTTTTCGATTTATATTTCTAATTATAGTTAAATTGAACCAAAGCGGATGAGTATGGCTATGGTTCTTATACGTGAGTTTATGTTTTTCGAAAATCTTGTATGTTTTAGCGTAGAGTTCAATCAATGTAACATTAATATCCTTATGAGTGAATAAATTACTCCAATCAGATCCATACAATTCACTATTTAATGAAGGAAAATCTACTTTTCTGAAATATTGAAAGTTATGGTGGAATATATAACAAACAAAAATAGGATGCTAATTGTGGCTCATATGGAGAAAAACAGTAACTGGAACGTTCAATTGCCAATGCAAGTAATTCTACATAAAAAAATGCATCTAATCAGAGAGTTTCGTGTTGGCGACTGATTCCATTTCAGTGGTAACCCAGGACTATCAACATCTGTTTCCGATATTGGTAGATGATGAATAAAAATTTGTCATTCGACACCCAATTCAACAAATCACAAATTAAAGCGTTCTACATTCACTATGGCGTTGACCTCACAATTCAATGTTTTGTAATGAACCCAGCACATGGCCTCCACTTCTGCTAATTGAATGCACATATTAGGCACTGCAACCTTCGAGATTATCATAAGGATAGATGCATATGCCAACACTTCATAGTACTTTCGCAGTGAAATTTCAAACCAACGAGGGAAAAATGTTATTATTTAATAAATGACTCATCGTCCCACGAATTATATACATAGTTGAATTCAACGGGAATTGGGACCAGGGAGTAAAACTGATTTTTTATCGATGACGTCTCGGAATCATTTCATTCCTTTTTCAGAGCTCAAATGACAATATTCACATATAGATCAAAATAGAGAACATATCTACGACCCACCTTTGAAACCAAGTTTTTCCTGCTTACGGATTCAACTCCAGAAAACTGTTGAGTAATCGATACAAATTCCTGTCGATGAAAATGAAGAACACATCGGCACAAATTACACATTGAAAGGTATAAAAATGTATATAAACAAATACAGAGACGTTAAAATTGAATGAATATCGGAACGTTGCAATCTGCACAGACTCCCTAGCCTCTATTCACTCCATCAAAAATATATTCACAGATCACCCACTGGTGCAAACTATACATGATATCTCCAGCGAACTCGCTACTATGGGGGTGTCTCTAACATTGATCTGGACCCCCTCACACGTGGGAATTACTGGGAATGAATTTGCTGACGATGCAGCCAAGGGCATTGTTGCAAGTTTAACACTCGAAAACATACAGTTACCAACTGACCTGAAAACATTTTTCAAAACTCTGTCCAAAAGTCCTGGCAAACCCACTGGAATGAAAACCATACTAAACTTCATGAGATCAGGCCGACAACAGCTCCACTCCAATTACCAAATCTCCAAAGAAAAGAAAAGGTAATCGTGCGCAGACTAAGAATTGGACATACTCGAATAACCCATGGACATCTGATGGCCTCTGAAGACCCTCCTTTTTGTACAACCTGCAATGTCCCAATCACTGTGAAGTATATCCTGATCGAATGCGCACATTTTGCCACGAATCGTAGAAAACATCACATCCATGGAAGCCTAGCAGAAATGCTTACTGATGCATATAAAATAAAAAATAATGTTCTTTTTCTGAAAGATATTGCTTTATATAATAATATCTGATATTACCTCACAATGTATATATCCCATTCAGTGCATTTTAACAAACTGACCTGTATATATTCCATATTGCTGTACTGTTTATGTGTCAATGGTCTTTGTTCTCGAGACACGTTAATTTCAATTTAAAAAAAATTGAATGAAACACAACAGTATGTGGTCAATGGACAACTGATCAGCCCACCTGGAATATCCAAGCGCTAGATAGATAAAGAGATGAAAACAAAACAAATCGTTTACTTAGAATTATTCAGCAATCTGCTTTTCTTTTGAAGCTCTTTAGAATATGCGTATATATTTTCGTCAGGTTTCGTGTATCACTTTCTTTGTTTACGCACTTATTATTATAGAGATCGATTTGAAACATTTCTCCCAATAATCTCTTTGAATAAGTCATCTCTTCTTCCAACATTTTTACCGAATCTAAATCAATTGCATATCATTTTGAAACATCGTTCAAAATGATATGCAGCAAATGCTCTTTCTTCTTTTATATTTCTATTCTTTTAATAGCAGACATATTTCTGTTGATATTTTCTGGATTTTAGGTGTTTAGTTTGCCTCATTTAACATTCACAGAAAATACCTAATATTAGACAAGGATCTGATTTGGCTGGTATCTCATCTTACAACTGCGTGAATAATTTTCCTGTAGTTTTCAAATTGTAGAAGGGAAACTTGTGAGAATCAGTTGAGAAACATTTTTCAACTTTATAAGATATGGAAATTTGAAATAGTAACACATTTTTTTCGACGACATTTCCTGCCTATGCGTTTTTTTGCCGTTTATTGATGATACTGTTAAATAATTTTGTGGAGTGGTTGTTGTTTTCCAATGAGTTTTCCGCCTCAACTGAATTTTCCGTATGGAAACAATTGTCACAAGAGTAAGTACCCCCTAAAATTACGTTAAAGGGTGTTTCAACCATTTGTTTGAAAGAGTGTTCCGATGAATTTTCTCCGAATTGGTAGGTTTCATGAACCAATTTCTGAATAATTTCCCATTTTTATCTCTTATAGCTCACCCGACAGACTCTGCCCTGTCCAAATTTCTATACTCCATGTTTTTTTTTCCTGAAAACTCTCGTCCGCGTAGAATTTATTTTTTTCAATGTTTTTATTTTGTGTTGTTTCATATAGGTTATGTCTTTGACTCTGCCCGCTTTCCGTCTTCCCGTTATCTCTTTATCCCGTTTTTTCGTTATCCTGTTACCTTCCCTTTTTTGTTTCCTGTTTTCCTGTTATCTTGTTTTCCCGTTATCCCATTTTCTCGTTGTCCCGATATCCCGTTTTTCCATTATCCCGTTTTCCTATTATCCCCTTATCCAGTTTTCCCATCATTCTGTTTCCCCGTTTTCCTGTTATTTCGTTATCCCGTTATCCCGTTTTTCCGTTATCGCTTTTTTTCGTTCGTTATCCCGTTTTCCCGAGAAAAAAATACAATTCCGTACCAACACAAATAGACATTACTTTTTATTATATATAATATATCTCTGAAAACTTTTCCAGGACGAAGAAATTTTCAATAACTGTTCTAAAAATCCTTTCTTTCCCTGAAAACCTTATTCGGGGTATAACAAACATTAAAAAAACTAATTAGCGAAATCGGTCCAGTTGTTGTTTTTTTTATAAAAAAAAATGTTACGCTGACCAGAATTCGTTCCCTTCTGCTTGGTAGGCGACAGTTTAACCGCTGAGCAATTTCCTCTTTGGTGATAAATGACTCGAGAGTTTTGCCAAATTTCTTATATACCCAATTTTTCGAATTTCCGGGAAACTTTCATATTTTTTTGTATCAACCATCCTCGGGCTATTATGAAAATTTCAAAAATAGCCAAATCGGTCCAGCCATTCTCACCTTTTGCGCTCACAAAAAATGTAGATTTATTTTCATTATATAGACGATCTGGAGATACAGAAACGGCAGTTTCTTTTATTCTTCTATTTCTAACGTGAAATGAATATTTGGGTTGAAACTAGTGAAAATATTCAATACTTCCTCAGAGTTGCCAGCTGGAATATGAAAAATGCAATCATCTACATAATATCTAATGAAAGTTATATCAAAAGGTAATCCCAATGTTATTTTTGTTATTATATAATCCACAACTATAGTCGCCAACACAGGAGTGGCTGGATTTTCCATAGCTGAACCTTCTTTCAGTTTGTAAAATGTTCCATCAAAGATAAAATAACTCGAGGCAAAAATTACGACGATTAATTAAAGAAAAATGTTAATTGAAATATCTGTATGAGCAGAAATTATTTGCACAAGTTTTGCCTTCTACAATTAAGAAACAACAGGACGCAGTTGAACAATAAGATACCAGCTGAATCATATTCATGTGTTATATATAGCATTCCCTGTGGGAAGTGTTATATGTGGCAAACTAAACAACAATACCTAAAAGTCAGAATATATCAACACAAATATGACTGCTATCAAAAGAATAAAAATGAAAAAGACAAAACAGCACTTGTTGCACATCCTTTTGAAATATCATGCAATTTTAATTTCGATGCGGTAAAAATGTTGGAAAAATAAATGACTTATTGTTGGGAAAAATTATTCAAATGAATCTTCATAATAATTTCGCAAACCAAAAAAGTGATACACAAAACCTAAAAATATACATGCATATTCTAGAAATGTTAAAAAAGCAGATTTCTGAATAGTACTAAAAAAGTTTGTTTTTTGTGATTTTCCTTTTATCTATGTGTGCGCTTGGATATTTCAGGTGGGATAAACAGTTGTGTTCCGTTTCATTTTAACGTGTCTGTATTTAATTATATACATTTTCACTGTGTAATTTGTACCGATATGTTTTTCATTTTCATCGACAGGAGTTTGTATGGAATTCTCAATAGTTTTCTGGAGTTGGATTCATAGCAGGAAAAACTCAGTTCCAAAAGTGGGTCGTAGATATTTTCATCTAACGTGAATCATTTCAGCTTTGAAAAGGAAATTAATCATTCCGTAACGTCAGCGATAAATAATAAGCTTCACTTCCTGGTCCTAATTCCCGTTAACTCCAACCATATTGTTATTTGTCAACCTAACAAAACACAAATGCAGGTAAATTCTATCACATCATTGTTTGACGTAGAAATTTGTCACTTACGAAAGAAGTGAAGTTCTTCAAAGGGATGCTCAAGACTTCCATTCCAAATGCATCAGATGCTCGGGGACAAGAAGCGGTACAACCCTGGAATATGTCCAGATGAATGCTCTTAGGATGACCATGAATGCTAGACCTACTCCTTGTCAGGCAATACATCCAGAACGAAATAAGGGGACTCTGGATTGTGCATACGAGAGTTCTTTCGCTGCGGTAGCTGCGAATTTTGCTGATGACCTCTCCCGTTTCAGGAGACCCAGACACTTCCCAACGCTCTATTGACATCACAGCTGTCCATCGATCCGTTTTATGGGTTATATTAAATGAAATATTTTCGATTCCCTCTAGATAGCAGAAAAAATATCAAACTGTGTAGTTGTAATATTTCGTCAAATGATAATCGTCCTCATTTGAACTTCAATTTAAATCATTAATCGACAGTATGTTTATGTTAATTATAGTACCTTGTTCAGGCCTCTATGATAAACAAGTTGTGAGTCATGAAAATAGGGAAATATCCTGATTTTCAACTTTCTAGGTCACATGATCTCGATTTCAGAAGGCTATGGCAAACACTCGCACAGGCATTAGAGAAACAAATCCGTTTAATATTCGACACCACTACGCAGGTACGAGAATGAGACTCTGAACGTAGGCGACTCTTGATAAAAATAAAACCATTCCGTGAGCCTCAAATCGGTCTTGTTATGAGTCAGTCTCCTTAAGATAGTCAAGTAACACCCTTTCTGGGTATTTCTCCCAGCTTTCACCAACCAATATCATTTTCAGTTCCTTTACATCAATTCTTTCTTTTTCAGAGTGTTTGAGTTATGTGCAGCAAAGTCAATTCATAATCACTGCCTTTGCTGTATCAACAAATTTTCTAGCTAAATCTTGAATGCGACCACTCTTGGTTATGTTGGTCCGCCTGCGCACTCATCGGGTAATTTTCCATGTCTGCCTGATACTTGACAAGCCCTTGTTTATATATTGTTATACATAATTAACGCAATCCTAAAGTGACAGCACTACCCAGATTGTTTAAAAAAGGCAGAAGTAATTCCCCGGCTAAAATCCGGGAAAAACAAGAACAAGATCGAAAGCTATATGCCCATCTCGCTTCTCAGTGTGGTGGCCAAAGTGGTGGAGAAGATAATACTGAAACGTGTTGTGGAATTTGAGGAAGAGCTGAAAATTATCCCGCCTGAGCAATTCGGGTTCAGAGGAGGTCACTCAACGACATCCCAAGTAGCCCGAGTTGTTCACGGGGTGAAGGAAGCCTTCCACAGAGACCACAACACGGTTATGGTCCTGTTGGACATGCAGAAAGCGTTCGACACTGTCTGGACAGAGGGATTAATCACAAAAATGGCAGAGGCACGCATGCCTTTGTACCTCGTCAAAATTATAGAATCCTACCTTACGGGGCGGACTTTTAGGGTTAATGTGAACGGCACAAGTTCGCCAGAGCATGCGGCTGGAGCGGGGGTCCCGCAGGGGTCTTCTCTGTCGCCAATCCTGTATTCGCTATATACACATGATTTTCCGACCTTCGCTCGAACGAGTACGGCTATGTTCGCGGACGATACCGCGATCTATGCCCACTCGTTCTATAGCGAAGTGGCTGCAAAACAGCTCCAGATTCATCTGGATCGGCTGATCATACCCTATATAGCGAAGAACAAGATAAAGCTTAATTCGAACAAAACAGAGGTCGTTAATTTCACGAGGAAACGAACCAACGTGAAGATCCTCGGGAAATTAAGGGTTGAAAATAGCATTGTGACGGAGAAGCCCTCAGTGAGATACCTGGGGGTGGATCTGGACAGACGTATGACCTTGCATAAACATGTAACGTTAGCGTTGCAGAGGGGGGCGGCCGCAATCAAGCGAACGTATCCCCTCATTGCACGCAACTCTAACTTATCTCTAAACAATAAAGTACGGATCTACAAACATATAATTAGACCTGCAATGACATACGCCTGCCCAGTGTTCTGCAGCGCATCGAAAACTCAAATATCGAGACTCGAAAGGCTGCAGAATAAAGCACTTCGCATCGGTACCAACAGTAATAGATACATTCGGCTGGATGATCTGCTTGAACTGGCCGAAGTAGAAAAACTGTCAGATTTCATCCTGAAACTATCAGACAAATTTTACAGGTATCACACCCCTAAAAGTCCGCTAACGGCGGGAATTACAAACATTAGAGTAAATCAACACCGCAAACACGGCGTAATATTCGAAAAAACCATTTTGTATAACGAAGTTGATTGATTAGGAAAAGTAATTAAGCACACCTTATCGATGACAAAAGTTATAATTTTCGAAGAACAAAGATAAAATGCATAAAGACACATAAGCACATGCAGGAGGTGTCTTTCAACTAATCATTACTATAAAAAGACCATTCTGGTATATCCGGCGTAACTGCTAACACCAGCAGAGACCACCCCTTCGCCCCCTTGGGAGGGCAAGTGGGTGATCTAACAACTCCCCCATCTAACGCAACAGTTCCTTTCCTCTTCCTTACCCATTCCGAAGAGGACAAACAAGAACTGTTTTTTATTGTAAATTTGTATATATTAGTTAAGGTTTTTATTGTTAAACGAATTGTATCAATAAATATATTTTGGTTTTTTTGGTTTGGTTTATATATTGATTATTTGAAAGTGAGCAACGAAGATTATACACGTAAAATAAAAATACATTTGGCATTATACCTTTTTTATTCGGAAGAACACTTCTTCTAGCAGACTGGATGAATTCATTTGAAGACGTTATTTCACACTGTTGGGGTTAGAGTTTTGAATACTCTCGTTTCTGTTCCTAACCTGTTCTAACTCTTCCTTAAAATTTCAGTTTCCTGAAACTTTCCTCCATTGGAAAAAAATGTATAGTTATTATTGATTGGGTAGTTAAATAATTTTTTATTCAGGTTACGTTCGAAATAACTTAAGGAACTCGCGGTGAGAATTTCTTGTTCTGGTTACATTCGGAATAACTTCAAGAAGTCTCGATAAGAATTTCTTATTTAGGTTATGGTGGAGAAAACTTCAGGAAATCGCATTCACAATTTCTTGTTCTGGTTTCATTCGGAATAACTTTAGGAGCCTGCTATAATAATTTTTCATTCAGGTTGCGTTTGGGACATCTTTAGGAACTCTCAATAAGATGGAACCTGGCATGTGCAATGTGAGGTTTCCAAGATTTTTCCTGGGGTTACCAGTAAGAATTTCGCTTAATTGCAGCACATAGCGATCACCGAGACTTCGCAATAAGAGTTCGGATAATAACCTAATTATTACCTCTCAGAGATCTCACGGAGAGGTCTGAGTTACCTGGGCAGATAAATCTCCGGCTGTGGCAGTAGTCTTGAGAAACAATACCTTTTCCAATTCCCATGAAATTATCTAACTGTTATATGTGACGGTTTTCTGACATATATTGAAAACTCAATATCGTTTTAATGGGCTATATGATCCTACAACTTCTATTCGGGAAGTTTGTTCCTATATACACATAATATCAATGTGAAATATGTTTTCTCAATGAACTACATGCTATATGTTTCCTCTGTGGAATACACTCGAACGTATACATCATATACCAAACTGAGTACCTACCGTCATATTTCATGATTCCACTCATAGAGAAATCAAGATGGAAAGGGACATAGAGATGATGTGCAGAGTTGGAAGTTCGATTAAGCTTCAACTATTCAAGGATGTAGGAATGAACCAAATTGACTATAATCCCTCTGACATTTGATATATGGAGATAAACGGCAGTTCTCCAGAATATGCATTTGGAAATAATAATAGTGCAGTCAATGTGGTATGGGTTCATTCAGAAATGGCTGGAATATTCCAGAAATGTCAGATTGGGATTGGGCATGGGCGAGACTAAAAACTCGTGAATTCGCTTCATATGTGCTTGAAGTTGGAATATTGTGATGAAATATTATGTGTGCATAGTTTTCCGTAAAATATATTATGTAAAATTCGATAAAAAGCCGCTCTCGAACCCCCGAATTATGTGTGACATTCGAACACAACGTTACTGCTGCTAATGTTATAACTCGTTTCGAATTTGTTTCAAAAAAAACTAATAATTTAAGTACAAAAGAAAATGAATGTTAGCAGTACGAATATTATATCAAGACTGAATAAATGAAATCATATTATAAACGGACTCTGTTCCTGGAACTGTTCGAGAAGATGCAAAGTGCTGAGTTGCGGAATCGGTGATGTAGCTTCGTTCTCACGGCTTCCTTGGTTATTATGAAATAATATAACTCCTTCCTTCCCAGAAGGATCCATATGAGGGGTGGATCAATCATTCGTCGTCGTCTTCGGTACTTGGGCAGGGATGAAGTCTTTTGTTGAGCTGTCTCACTTGGTGCCTCCTGGGGGCCACGGTTTCGTTGTGGAACGACTGGTCCAGTATAGATATATCGGCCAAGAATTGATAGAGCTATCAAGAAGAGGTAGATGAGGGTGGCCCAAATATAGGATTTTACCTGTTTCAGATTCTTCAAGGTAACCTGGTGGATCTGTGAGCTGTCTTGGGAGTTTTCACTGCGGGTAGCAGTAGGGGTTGGCCGATGATGTCTTCGTTGTTCACATAGGTATTCCGGGGCGTATGGAAACTACTTTCAGAAGAAACTTCGATGAGGTGGGGTCCTTTGAGTGTTGTCAGATCGGTTTTGTGACATTCGCTCCTGATTTTTGTATCTTCGTGGAATATGGCTATGTAGTGGGCGGCATTGATTTGTTCGACGATTTCATCTTTGATTTTGACTGGCTCACAGAATGTTGGTCTTTTCGATTCCAATTAAAGGAGTTGGTGTATGCAGTTCCTTTGACTGGAGTACTGTTGAGGTTTTCCAGTGTTGAAGTAGTACACTGGATGTGTATTTCTGCATTCAGTGTTTCGATACTGATACAGGTTTTCGTTCATTGCCAGAAAAGTTTTGGTGGGGATCAGAATGATATTGGTTTTGGTAGGGATCGAGTTTTGGAGATACCTAATATTATCTTCCTTTCTAATGAAATCTTCAGCCTCTAAAATTGTTTTGGGTTCTTTGGCACGAACCATTATACCATAAGGGTTTTCAAACCTGCTTAAAATACTTCAAGACCTTGTTTATTATACATATTTTGTTTGAAAGTGCGTACGTTTCTGTCTTCTTCGGGAATTGCCAAACAATTTGAAATTGTGTTCAGTACTTTTCCAACTCTATCATGGAATTGGTATGGGGTTTCATCAGAATCCTATCTCAGATTTTTCAAATCTGAGGACAAACAGGTCTTATTTCTGTGATCGCTGAAGTTTCTGATTATAACATTTCTGATCTCAGGAATGGATTTCACACAGGTAATGTTAGCGACTTCACGAGCCGAGCCTTCCAGTTTACTAATAATGGTCCGTAAAATAATCACATTTTGATAATTATTTGCATTTGCGTTATCATAGAAGTGGATGTGAATGCTATCAATACTTTCAAGAAAAAAATTCAATTCTTTCACGTCACCGTCGAAATCAGGTATGGTTCGGCGTGAACTTCAGTAAAAATTGGAGTTGCCATGGTATTAATTGAATGAAAATGTACAATTGATGTATTATCGGTTTCTAAAGTAATATTATTGAGAGTATTCGTAAGTGAACCCATTTCTAGCTCTAGGGAATCTTCACTATCACTTGGGGAGGAGAAATCACTAGAGGAGTCTGACATGAAATGAAAAATGACTTCGATCATCGAACTTCAAGACTGCCAAATTTCCTGGTTGAGTCTGCTTTTTATTCCTTGGTATCTTCAGTAACTATATTGTCCTTTGGTATTCACTTTTCGGCGATCGAACGAATGGACACGTAGGAACTTTTTCGATTATTCCTCAACTATAAAAATAAAAATCTTATCCGCGATGGATTCCTTGTAACAATCCTACCGACTGCGCCAACTTAAACCTCCTTTTTTAGTTTGTTAAGGACATTTTTCTCTCAGAATTAAAAGTACAAAATGAAATGGATGTTAGCAGTACAAATATTATATCAAGACTTAATAAAAAAAATCATGTGATGAATGGACAAGGTGAATATGCTGACTCTGTTCCTGGAACTGCTCAAATCTCGAAAAGATGCAAAGTGATGAGTTGCCGAATCAATGATGCAGCTTCGTTCTCACGGCTTTCTTGGGAATTGTGGAACATAACTCGCTTCTTTTGAAGTCCACTGATTTGGCATTCTCCTGAGTCTCCAGTGTCACTATTTTGCGGAACTCCTGAGGTAATGTTATTCTGTTTCATCCTATGAATGGAACATAACTTGTGTCAGCATGTGTTGTATTGAAATGAAGACCTCGTATTTGATAGCTGTTCTTGATTTAGTTTTTCTTGAATAATATGTATATATACCGAGTGCTATGTCACTTTTTCTTTTCGGCCTGCCAACATTGTAAATAATTATTATGAATAGCGCTTGGCAACGCTGTAATCCTCTAGTGCTCGGCGATAGTTCTGAACTTGTTACGTCACATCCTGGCGCGGTATCCACAGTGTTCAAACAGGAACATTCCTTTAGGATTTTTGTTTTTAGAAACACAACCACTTTTCTCATCGTTCTGGATATTGTGGTATTATTCACAGAATATATCGCCCATTATGCGAAAAAAAATTAACTCAAATATTTCTCAAGTATAAAAAACTATTGGAAATTTATTGCTGACACATCATTTTTTTTCCTCCAATATCTCAAAAAAAGAGATATATAAATGGATATCCCATAAAACATTTCCATGGCATCCATTTTTCTTCAAAATATGTTTCTGAGACGCTTTGTTAACCCGCAATATGCACAATATTGAAAAACTGAATACTAATTTAGTTCTTTCCATTTAACTGCAATTGAAATGAAAAAATCAAACTCTTATTTTTGTTTCCGCATTCTGGGAGGTTCCCAAAATTGGATTATTGACCCGATTTTCGTCGATTGAATCAAATGTTCCTCACAAAATTTGCAACAAACAATAATTATTTTTTTTTAATAAAATAGATGCATTTTTTCAATTGGTGCATGAATAAAGAAAAATCGTGAAAAACCCTTGAATTATTCCTTCAAAGTTAAGTATAGACAACATAAATGATATCTCACAAATTCTTATAGATTATACAGGATGTAATCTAACCTCTTGAACACCCGTGAAAAACGAGTGTAATAATGCCATTTTATAACGAATCAGAGTGGTTGTTAATCCGGAAAAAAAATAAAAACATGTTATGTTTTTTGTAAAATTCAACAAAATTTTGGGAAGCGCCGCTTGCCTAACCCCAGCTGTCCTGCTGAGAGCTGTAAGTTAACGCAATTACCGGATGCAATGAACATTTGAATAATGTGTTGAATTGATTGTGTGGTACAAAAATTGTCCTAACATTTTAATTGCAGGCTGCTTGCGATATATATATATATATATATATATATATATATATATATATATATATATATATATATATATATATATATATATATATATATATATTCGATTTCAAAGTGATGAAAACAAACGAACTTCGTTATATCCAAACTGGTAGATGAACTCAGAACTAGTAGATGAAGTCAACACACCTTTGAGGCACTTATCGAGTCACAAATATAAAAAAATTGTTGTAAGACACAGCACTGTTGTATCGTTTTCAAAATAATATGGACCACCATTGCGAACTAGTGATTCAGATTGTGACGTGGACACTGTTGCCAGGTAGTGTTTTCAAGATTCTCGCACGCGCCTGTTGTTGTGCATCACAAAGCTGTCTACGGATGAACGTTTCGACTACTGTTTTCTAATTGGCTGGTAAATGGAAGATCTTACTCAGCAACCAATCAGGACACAGTACGCGATGTGCACGAAGAGTAGTTTGAACTTTCTTGTTTCTGTATTTGAGGGATTGCAGCGTGTTGGACAAAAACAAACTACTCCACATCTTCGCTAACATTTCGCGAGTATTTCGCATGTATGAATGAAGTAGAATAGCATGATTCATAAGTTGTGAGCTTTGGCTTTGAGATGCAGTCGAAGAGTTCAGCCTACCTACTACAGGTGTATATTTTGTAATTTGCTCATAATATTGGATCTGAAATAAGAAATATGGAATTATTTATTACCAATCCATATAAAATGATGAAGTATCCATTATATCATAGGCGATGGATTAGATAACGTCTCAAATCCTGAAAATATAATTAGAAGTTTTAATCCTTGAATTAATGGCACATATTCATCTGATTCATCACCGATAATATGATGAATCATTTCATATGAATTGGCAATAAATAGTTCCATGTTTATTATTTCTGATTCAATAATATGAGCAGATCACAGAACATAAGCCCGTAGCAGGTAGGTGAGACTTTTCGACTGCATTTTCAAGCCAGAGTTGACCCTTGATGATTCATACAATTCTCAAAAAAAGGAATTGTAGATCTCTTCAAGTCAATTTGAAGTCTCAATATCGCGATATTATCAGAAAACTTTGATATTCTATAAAAAAATATATTATATTATGTTAAAATATCCAGTTTTTGTCTCTCAGTTGTAAGAACCACCAGAAGACAGAGATAAGAATGTTCAAACTAATGTTCATCAAGTACTGTTTTCTGATTGGTTGCTGATTGAAATCTTCCATTTACCAGCCAATCAGAAAACAGTAGTCGAAACGTTGTTTCGTAGACAGCTTTTTTATGCACAACAGGCACGCGCGAGAATCTTGGGAGCACTACCTGCCAACAGTGGTCACGTACTATTCTGAATTACTAGTTCACAATGATAGTCGATATTATTTTGAAAACAATACATCAATGCAGTGTCTTTTGTGTTCATATAACTGATTTTCTTATCATTGTGATTCGATGAGTGCCTCAGAGCTGTGTTGACTTCATTTACTAGTTTTGACTTCATCTACAGGTTTGGATATAACGGTTTGTTTGTCTTTACCTCTTTGAAACTGAATATCTATCGCAAGCAGCCTGAACTGAAAATGATTATATTTTTTTCATACATTAACTACACAATCAATTCAACATTCGACATTATTTGTATATTTGTTGCATCTGGCAGTTGCATTAATACAGCTCTGAGCAGGACAGCCGTGGATAGGCAAGCAGCGCTGTCCAAAATGTTGTCGAACTTGACAAAGAACAAAACCTGTGTTCCTTTTTTTTTTGTCGGCTTCTCAATCACTGTAAATCGTTATAAAATGGCATTATACACTCGTCATCCACGGGTGTGCAAGAGGTTAGATTAAACCCTGTATATGTAACGGTCAAAATTGAAGTATATTAATTGAGCGAAAAACACAACACATTATGGATGATAATAAACGACCAAACCCACCTGTGGGGCTGTTCCAAAGAAAACGCGTTTTGTCAATCGATGAACGACCACAACGCGTTCTGAGCGAATCCTAAAACGAAAATTCATAGGTTGGGCCCAGACTCGCTTTTTTCCTGTCAGTGTCTTACATAAAATGGAGGGACACAACCTTATTTCTCCAATTAAAAATTATTCGAAAGCCAATCAATCTCACGAAATAACGCTCACTTCGCTCAGAAATACTTCGCTAGGGATCGTCCAACATTCGTTGTGGTCGTTAATTAGTTGCCAAAACGCGTTATGATCATTTATTAATCTTCAAAATGGGTTGTCGTTTGAAAATTACTTTCTTTGTTGAGGGTACTACCAATCTTCCAATAATAGAGGTAGTTTGCCTATGGTTTGTATTTTTACAAGCTTTTAACTTGCTTCGTTCGTATGTTTTTCCGGTCAAAAAATTGTAATCCATTTTTGGAGCACGTGGCGACATCTGATTGAGCTGAAATTTGGCAGGTGTTCATAGTTCCGGTGACAATGCATTATGGAATTTTTGTATTGAAAAAATGACGGCTCCAAGATGGCGGACGAGTTTTGTGATTATGATACGATTCGATTCCAAATTGATATGTGAAGGTTCTCAGGGACGGAGATTGTGAATTTTCTGTCAATATAAAAAAATTCAAGATGGCGGCTTTGAAATGGCGTTCACGTTTCTTTATCATGGTTCGATTCGATTCAAAATCTGTATGTGGAGGTTTTAGGGGTCGGAGATTATGAATTTTTCATCAAAATTCAGAATTTCAAGATGGTGGCTCCAAAATGGCGGAGAAGTTCTGTGATTGTGTTCCGATTATATTAAAAAAAATTATGTGGGGGTTTTCGAAGTCGGAGATTATGAATTTTTTGTCAAAATTCATGAAATGACGGCTCATGGAATTTTTGTTAGAGATGGGGACGAGATTTAAGTTTATGGTCCGATTCGATTCAAAATTGGTATGTGGGGGTTTTCAGGGTCAAAGATTATGACTATTTCTTCAAAATTCATAAAATCAAAATGGTGGCTCCATGATAGCCGATGATATCTGTCTTTATTGTCCGATTCTATTCAAAATTGGTATGTGGGGGTTTTCGGGGTTGGAGATTATGAATGTTTCATCAATATTCACAAATTCAAGATTGAGGACGTGTTTTGTAATTATGGCCCGATTCGATTCAAAATTGGTATGTCGGGGTTTTTGGGGTCGGATATTATGAATTTAGTCGAAGATAATTTATTTTCAGTTAAAATTCAAACATTGAAGGACGCAACTCCAAGATGGCGGATTAGTTGATCTTTAGATGGTCTCCTCATTGAAGGACTTGATATCTCAGAACTTACAGGCAAAAAACCCTCATAATAATGATGCTTCAACAGAAATGCATAGATAAAGGCGTTCTTGAGTACTGAAAAGCACAAAATGAAATAATCAAGCTTGTATTCAAATGCACTAAAAAGTTGAGAATTATTGCTTAGGTTATCCCGTGAGTTATATATTCATAAGCTTGTCGATTTTGTATTCGAACTGAAAACTTTGCGTGACAAGTTTTCGAATCTATACACATCCTCAACAATTATTTTTTACTTCTTAGTGCATCAGAATGAAAGCTTGTCTTTTAAAAGGTTTTTTAATAATGATTTCATTATTCATCACTTTGAGCCCAATTGAAATAATGAAAATCTCAAAATCCACTGTTTGCTAAAATTTTTGTATTTGCCTGTATCTTCTATAGAAAAATCATTGAGTAAATTTTAGGCTCAATAATGGACCCTATTCCTGAAAATTTTATCGTCCTGTAACGACAATTTTTCTTTTGTTTTTTCATTGATTTTAATGCATCACATAGTAATATACATGCGGCTCATGTAATTTGCAGTTTTTTGTCACGATTTACTAGCGCGCGATAATGGAAACAATCAGAAAATGTTGAAGCAGTAAAGATGTTTTACGTAACCGAATTGCGGAATGTTTCATGTAGGTAAATTGAACTATAGTCATTTACACCAAAACGAAAATAATATTACTTTTTGGTTAACTTATACTTCAGAACAGTAATATTTTTCAATTGTTCGAAAAGTAACTCGTTAATATCGTATCATCCTCATTGAATTTGTATGATTTTTCATTGATTTTCCTTGATCATACCGAAAATAAAATAATTTTGAGAACACTCAGAGTTGTGGAAACTAGCGAATCTAGGAATTAAGTGAAAGCATTGGAAACTCAATAAAACATTCATTCAGAAATTTCAATTCGCCTCAAGATACGGAAGATTTTCACATATTATATAAATATTTAGGGAATTGGTACGTTACCCTCAGATCATCCGAAAATAAACACAGCAGAGTGTTCTATTTTTATACGTGATTTTCAATTTTGTAACGCACTCCTGGCATATATGCCCGATTCCCTAGAAATATTAAATACTCACGTTGATGAATGTCTCATTTTTCATGGTATTATTCACCAGATACCTGACTTTCGAGAGAATAAATAATATTGTTGATATTATTAGTAGGTACTCACAATATTTCAGAAATATTAAAAAGGTCAGTTAGCTCATAAAAAATTATAATACCATGCCAGATTGCCAGAAGTTCGAAGAACGTACTTTGAATAACTGGTATCGTAGTATATATACAAATGATTTGAAAGTGTTCCCAGTAATCATGAACTCCCGCTGGGCGTCTAATGCCAGGGTTTCGGGGTGAGATTCGGCCGATTACTAATCAAAACAAAAGTTCAATTGTTAAGAATAATTTGAAAAAAATTCCAGTCCCAGGATAGTGCAAAATTCATGAATATATTATGTTTTTTGATGTGTTTGATGATATTATTTTCACCGTACCGGTTTCAACCACTTTTGTAAAAATTCTAGCTTGCGTCTCTTATATCGAATCATTCACCAATTTCACTATAAGGTGGATAATCACTATCATTTACATTAATCATAATTTTGTGTACATGAAAGTAACAAGCAATCTTATATGAACACATGTTTTTCTTTGACAACTTTCCGAGTGTATATTGAAAATCAACCAAATTTTGAAGATTGACGAAACAAATGAATTGTTTGGATGAGGTTCCATCCATGAATCAGTTGGTTTCCTTCAAAGTCAAGAACAGACTGCTCCTTGATGATCCACACCCCAAAACTTTGGAGTGATTGAGATTTTTCAATAATTTTCAACAAAGGTTTCCCGGAGAATTTTCTCAATAAAAATACTCTTGTGTAAAGTCGATCAGAGCAATTATTTTTGATGAAATTGCACTTTTATTCGACGACATCCAACCATCATTCGAAAAGATTTATTTTCAATGACAATATAAATAATGAGTTAAATTTCCATTACAAATTCTAAAAATACAACAACTTTCACCCAACAAAACTTGTAGCGTAAATATCAATCGGAATCTTTAAAATCAATTAGAAATAAAAAATCCACTACCAAAATTTCTCGACTAGATCCACTTCTCTCTCAATACAGTTTCGAAGTCCGCGAAGACACCCCCTGCTTTACTTGAAATGACATTCCAGGATCGTTTTGTATGGCATCACAATGTTATGTTATTCTCTTCAACAAGTCATCTCTTTTGTGAATAGGAGTAGCATAACCAAGGTTTCGGAAGTGCCCCCAAAGAAAAAATCTGAAGGATAAAGGATCCTACCAATGCATCTATTGAATAATGAAAACAGTTTTAAAGACAAGCATTTATTCAAATAAACCAAGAAGTAAAAAATAATTGTTTGGATGTGTGACTTAGATCCGTGAGTTATAGATTCAAACGCTTGTAGCGCAAAGTTTTCAGTTCAAATACAAAAGCTTTTGACTCTATAACTCACGGAATAACGTATGTCCCACATCCAAAGCAATTATTATTAACTTTTTAGTGAATTTCAATAAAAGCTTGTATTTAAAAAGATTCTTTATTTATTTTTTATATTGTGCTTTTCAGTACTTAAAACCCTGACATACCAATTTTGAATCGAATCGAGCCACAATAAAAAACTCGTAAGCCATCTTGAATGTGTGAATTCTGATAAAAAATTCATAATGTCCAACCCCCACATACCAATTTTGAGTCGGACCATGAACACAGAGATCATCGCCCATCTTGGAGCCGCTATTTTGATTTAATGAATTTTGGAGTAAAATTCATACTCTTCGACCCCGAAAACGCTCCCCCTACATATCAATTTTGAATCGGACCATAAACCTAAATCTCGTCCGCCATTTTGGAGCGACATTTTGTTTTTTACTCCAACAAAAATTCCATAATGCATTAACGGAATTAGGAACATCTGTCAAATTTCAGCTCAATCGGATGTCGGCAAGTGCTCCAAAAATGGATTACAAATTTTGAACCGGAAAGAATGACAAACGAATGAAGTAGTTGAATGCTTGTAAAACGCTTGTAATAAAAAAATATGGTTCAGGTAGTCCCGCATAATCAAACTGAAACTAGGAGGAGCGCCATCATGCATAAACCACATATCTCTTCGGGTTTGTAATCGAAAATGTTCACGTTGAGTTTCTGTTGGTGTTTAGTTTGCAATATACCATGGGCATCTTATTCGGCCCATATGTGGAGTTTGTAAGTGTTGATAACTCCATCTCTAATGAAACCTGCTTCATCAGTCTTCCTCAGGCTGCGATCGAGACGCTCAAAAGTTTTGCCGGTAGCAATCGATTGGGAAAATGCTCGGAATGAAGACGTAGAGCCTCTGCAGCATTACAGAATGCCAGTTCAGAAAATACGTGCATATCTGCATATTCGTTGAGAGTAAACTGTTCGGCCATTTGAAAAACTTAAGAATAACCTCTACAATACGAGGACAATGAAAAAAATCGAATTTCAGTGTGTCATTTTTCATGAAAACTATTTCATTTATTTTTTACAGATGTTTCTTCAACATCTGTGGAAGGAATGGAACATGATAATTCACTGGATATTTTTCACCCATTCATGTTAAGCTTTTTTCGTAGTTCATTCATTTGCTTTTTATCAGTATACATATTTTTTCAGATTTATCTTTTTCCAGCTGAATTTATAATTCCTATTGAATATTTTCGCGCATTGAAGCTCTCAGTGAAATTTCAGAACATTTAAGCTGTCAAGAAGAATTTGAAACATCAAATCTTGAGTCTCATGGGATAGCCACAGTTCATGCTTCGGATTCCAGACCAACACGAAATGCATAATGTGAAAGAGAGAGAAAAAGATATCCTCGGGCAGTGATCGAACGCACGACCTCATGATTACCACTCAAGTGATCTCCCAACTGAGCTAACGAAGACGTACTTTCTGCGATCGAGATATCGCTTTCTAGAATTTAATGTTAGTGTGTTCAGAAAAGTTATGAGGTGGAAGGAAACTCATTTACTAGCAAATGATCATCAAGATCCAATTAACTTTTTACCTTGCGTCTTCAATAATTTGCGATTTCAAGCAGGGTCAGCTGTGGATCTCTGACCATCGAACAATTGAGCCGAATTTGAAAATTCCGAAGGAAAATTTGTGTCTGTAATGTATTGTTGACGACGCAAGGTGAATTGGATCTTGATGATCAGTTGATAGCGAATGAGTTCCCTTCAACCTCCTAACTTTCCCAAACACACTAACATTAAACTCTAGAAAGCGATATCCCGATTACATATGCAAACGTACGTCTTTGGTAGTTCAGTTGGGAGAGACTGGTAATCATGAGGTCGTGGGTTCGATCCTTGCCGAGGATAACTTTTTCAGGACTTAAAAAATTCTTGTCAGCACGCCGCCAACTCTCTTTCACGTTATCATTATTATTTTTCATTACAAATAATGGTGGGCGCTCAGGTTGGATGACATCAAATAAAAGGATATTTTTATCAAAAATCCGATTGACTTCACACACAAGTACTTTTTTGCAAGCCAACTGACTCATATGAATCACCAAAATTTGGTAAATTTTCAATATTTACTTGAAAATAGCAAATGTTTTTCTTTGATAAATTTTTATTTGTCAAAGAAAAACATTTTTCGTTGTGTACTTCGAGGGCCCGTTACAAAGTAACGAAACATTTCAGGAAAAAAAGCTATATAAAGTACTGGCAATATTTTATATTTCATATATATATATATATATATGTATATATACATAAATAAATATATATATATATATATATAAATATATATATATATATATATATATATATATATGTGAAAGGGTAGTCTTCGCTGACTAGTTAGGATATAAACTAGTTAATAGTGGGGAATGCAGCAACATCAAAAAGAAAACTCTTGTGAGTTTGTCCAAGCTTTCGGAATTGAATTATTCCATTATCAGGAAACTACAATTTTAAAATATTATACATGAGAGATTATCGTTAAGTGAAATTAATAATACTCACAACTTAGGTGAGACACGAAAATATTTTTTGTCTTTTGACATTATGGTACTAAATAATGAGAAATGAAAAACAGAGAATTGAACTAATGTTCAATTACCACACTTATATGTTACACATTATGAATAAAAATGTTAAAATATCTCCAACCATGTAGTTGGAATCCAAACTGACAGGTCAGAAATTAATTTCACATTAGACAGTTGTATGTGACATTGACAATTGACATTGATGCATGTCAAGTAATATTTATGCCATCCAGGGTGCCAACTGAGACAGTGGTACCAACTGGTGTGGTTAACTATTTCATGTGGTTAGGTTTTCTCAAATGTTGGACATGAAAATTATGATATATGAAGCTGTGAGGAGAATAAAGTTTACTATTGGATAAAATTTTAAGTTTATAATGTAATTGTAGCAGAGTTCAATCCAGTTGGGTTCATGTCTAGTGCCCGTAAATTAGTATAAATCTCACTCAAGTGATTGATATCAGTTTTTTTGTTAATGCAGTTATTCTCTTGAGATATGAAAGCCATTTCTAGAAAGACCCTTTTTGCCCAGTGGGACTCGCTTGCTAATACACTCACTGACCCATAGTCCATATGATGATCTTGTGTGTTAACATGAAGTGCTAACTCACATCTCTCTGGATATAGCCTGCTATCACTTTTGTGTGAGGTGATACGACGAAAATGTTCTTGAAGTATGGCCAATATACTGTCTATCACAATCTTGACACGGGTTACGATATATGATTTTTGACATTGATGTGACTGGTGTATTATCTTTAACTTTAGAGAAGATTGACTTCAGTGTTAAAATTGTTTTGTTGGCAATTTCACAATTGCTTACCGGGCAAAAAAGTCTAGTGAGTTTGGGCGTAATCGCCTTGATGTACGGAAGTGAGGTGTAAACCGGTAGTGTAGATTCATTCGCATTCATGGGTGGATTGATAATATTGTTCATTGATCTAAACTGGAAGGTGTGTTGTACAAAATACTTTTTATTAAACTTGGCGGCTATGAATTATCTACAAGAAGATTAAAAATAATATTTAGGTTTTTTTTATGAAAAGTTTTATCCGAAATTCTGATTACTCTGTTCTTCATTTGTTTATTCAAGTTCACTTTCATTGAGCGTTTGTGATACGACTCATAGTTGATGTATCTGCCAGAAGTACATGGCTTTCTGTACCGATCAACTAATATTGATTAATAGGAGTACGTATGAGTTTGGTATCCAGGAATGGTACCGAATTATCGTTGGCTTCTAGCTCGATTGTGAACTGAATATGAGGGTCGAAGCTGTTAAGAGTATCTAGAGTCTCTGTGATATTTTCCTGTGGTAATATAACAATTATGTCATCCACATAGTTTTTGATAAAATGAATATTATATGATAGTACCGGAAGTACTGTGTCCAACACATCATCCATGACATATGCTGCAAGGATGGGGGAAATTGATGCTCCCATGGGGGTGCCAAAAGTTTGTTTGTAAAATTTGTTATTGAACAAAAAATAGGTATTATCAAAAAGAAATGTTAATAAAGTCATGAAAGTTACTTCATCAATGTTACAATGAATTTTAATGCTGTCCCAATTTTCAGGAATTGCTCTTTGGCAAGCTTCAAGGTGTACGTTACTGAATAAAGAGACTACATCAAAACTAGCCAGAACATGGTTGTCAGGTATTATCCTGTTGTCAAGAATATTTGATACATCGAACGAATCTTAATGTAGTATTCATTGTCAAAATTGTAAGATTTTGTTAAAATGTCAGTTAATAAAGAAGCAATACATATAATACCCGATCATAAACATAGAATTGCGAATTTGGTACTGTTTATTTTTATGGAAACTGAACTAGAAATAAACAGTTAAGTAAATGCTCTCATTGAAAAGTATATTTTCAAAGTCGTTGTGGAATAGACATATTGAGGCTATATAATATTAAAATCAGTTCCCATTTCCCTAAATTCCTCCATGAGAGGTAGATCATTCTTGTGAATTCAAAAATAATCTTAGTCATTTAAAATATCTATATCATTGTTCCTTCGAACTTTATTCCACGTATGTAAGCATAGAACATAGAATATATTGTTTTCATATCAACTCTATCGAAACTGCGAGTTCAAGTGTCTGTTTAGGCAGACGAAACAAGACAAATCCAGACCAATGCGACAGTTAGCGGCAAGGAACCGTTTAATTTCTGCCCTCGGGAAGAAACGATCAAGTTTCTGCCCGCTGAATGAAGTTGGAATCAATTAAACCCTGTCAGAATAGAATAGAATACAAGTACACCACAACATCTCATTGATTTGTTACCTGCCAAGTCGAAAGGAAGGTATTTAATTTATGAGAAATTTGTAAAATGGAAAGAAGCAGAAGGAGCCACATTATTGTCGCTATTGAGCTATTATGTGGATTACAGGTAATATGGAAAATATAGTGTGTGACATGGGATGAAACACGGTTTCAGACTTCGGGTGAAGCCAGCCCTCGCGTCGCTCGTACAAGCAATCCTCACCCTCGTCAGAAATCGCCTTAGGTTCTCCTCGGTCACACAATATACTATTTTTCCATACCAAAAAATTAACTTTATCACGCATCCGGATATGTTATGGAATAATTTCTCATGTTTCCCTGTTATAGGTTTGTTTTTATATATAATGGTTTCATCGTTGACGTCCAGGCATCAGATTTAAATAATTTGTATAGAATAGGAAACAAGAATAAAAACCCGGTCAAAGTTGAGTTCATCTCATATTTGAAAAAATTTGAAGTTATTAAAAACTGCAAAAAGTTAAAAGGAACCAGCATTGGAATCTCAAATGATCTAACTTATAAACAACGCTGCGAGAATAGAATACTGAGGCACCACCTGAATAATGCAACAGGAAGAAAACCAAAAAGTGCTCCGTCGACCCCAACTTCACGAAACATCCATCCTGTAATTCAATCAGAAACAGACAAAAATCCAACAGAAGAAAATACTGGCCAAGATGTAACACCGAAGGACATCTCCCAAGAAAAAGAAGACAAAATTACTCCGTGGAAACCTGGAAGTGATAAAAAGGTGACAAAGACATCCGGTCCCCTACAACAAAAGACAGAATCAAGAGTTTAAGATCAGGTGCTCGATCTTAGTATCACTAGAAATAGAAATTTAATGATACTTCATTTAGGATTAAGTCAAGTATATTGAGATTGAAATGCGTTCATATTCATGTAAGTCTTAATTTATTTATCCTATTTATGTTCATCATTGAATTCATAACAAACTGAATTAATGTTTAGTTTATTTCACTCTTTGTATTATATTAAGGTATTAACACTATAAAGCCAAAATGGACCCATTCATAAAAGAGTATAAGAACGAACCAATAGTAGCAAAAGTAATCTCAGATGTTAAAGATTTTATACCAGATAAACAAAACCCATTTAGTATAATACATTTTAACATCAGAAGTATCACAAAAAACATGGATGAGATGAAAATATTCTTGAACAGACTTTCTCTTGAATTTCAAATCATTGTACTCTCTGAAACATATCTTGTCTATGATTTGAATATAGTGGAAATTGATGGCTACACCACAATATATAACAAAGGTACACTGAACAAAAAATGATGGTGTAATAGTGTATATTAAAACAGCATTAGTTTCACATATAGCGTAATAAACATTGGTGACATTAAGGCTCTTGAAATCACAACAAAATCAAAATATGCAAATGCCATGATAACTGCCATCTACAGACCCCCAAGTACTTGTCCAAAAAGGTTCAATATAGATCTATTGGACTATATACAGTCTATTGAAAAAAGTGACTGGCATATAATAACGGGAGATATCAATATAGACTTATTTTCAGATACAGAGTTTGTCGAAGAATACAAAAATTCCTTGAATAGTTTTGGGTATGAGTCATACATCAATAGCTACACCCGACCACAGAGTCAAACATGTATTGACCACTTCTTTGTTAAAACTGTATCCCATAGAAATATCCAATCATTTGTCTTCCAATTCAATATAACAGACCATTACCCTATAGCATTAACAATAGATCTAAACCAAAGTTCACATAATAATATTCCAAATGAAAATAAATACAAGCAATATATAAACTTCTCATCATTAAAAACCGATTTGGAATGCGAGACATGGCCCTCGGTACGGGGTATAGACAAAATGACTGATAAATTCATTCAAAAACTTAACTTATATATTGAAAGAAATACGAAAAATGTCAAGCTAAAAAAACAAAATATAAAACGAAGAAAATGGATAACTTCTGCACTCTTAACATCGATAAACAAAAGAGACAATGTATAAAACATTAATGAAAGACCCAAACAACCAAATTTTGAAAACACAGTACCATACTTACAAAATAAACTAGATAAGATAATAAAAATTCTAAAAGAACTTATACACAAAAATTAATCAAAAATAACATGAACCAATCCAAGGCTCTCTGGGATTGCGTAAATGATATCTGCAATCGATCCAAACCAGAAACAAAAATAGAAAAATTATATCAACTGACGGTACACCACTATTTTCCAAAAGCACATCTCTGACAGTTTCAATGAATATTATAGTACTTTGGGTCAAACATATGCAAGTAAAATAAAAGTTCCGGATGACTATATAGAACATGATACAAGATTGAAAAATTCAATGTATCTTTATCCCACCGATACCAGAGAAGTCCACGACATCATAATGCAACTGAAACCAAAAAGGCTCCTGGTCACGACAATATACGCGCTGAAACCTTGAAAACATATCAAAACAGATAACTGCCCCTTAACCCATTTAATAAACTGTTGTTTCGAAAAGGCTATTTTCCAAAATCATTGAAAATTGGAATCGTGAAACCACTATTCAAAAGTGGTAGTAAATTTGAAATGATAAATTATAGACCAGTCTCATTAATATCAAACTTATCTAAAATAATTGAGAAAATCCTCAAAATCAGGATACTCAGCTTTTGTACGAAATTTAACTTGATATCTAAATATCAGTATGGATTTAGGGAGGGAAAATCAACAGATGATGCAATTTACCAATTAGTATCTAATATTTATAACTCACTGGATAAAAGTAAACCATCATTATGCATTTTGTTGACCTCTCTAAAGCATTCGATACCGTGTGCCACAGAAAATTACTTGACAAACTAGACCATTATGGGATAAGAGGAAATATATACGGAATATTAAAAGCTTTTGACAGAGCGCGAACAGAAAGTAAGTATTGAAGGGAGTTGAGTGATAGTAGATATGTAACATACGGTGTTCCACAAGGAACTGTACTTGGTCCACTGTTGTTTACTCTGTATATCAACAGTTTACTTTCTTTAGGAACCAGGGGCAAAATTTTGAGCTTTGCAGATGATACGGCTATATTCTATGAGGCGAAATCATGGAACACCTTGAAAGCAGAAGTGGAGGATGATTTTAGAGTTATAGAAAAGTGGTTTCGATATAATACACTAACTCTCAACCTGGAAAAAACAAAATATCTACCGTTTTCCTCATACTCCAGTGGATTACCAAATATGGGTCCTTTGATTATCGGACCAAATTCAGAAATACCTGAAGCTGAATCGATTAAATATTTAGGTATTGTAATTGACCGACACCTCAAGTGGGACCTTAACATAAGAAATATAGTCAACAAGTTAAGAGGTATGTTATATAGATTTAAATATCTGAAAGATTACCTTGACACGAAACACCTAGAAATATTATACTACGCACTGGTTCAATCTCATCTAACTTACGGTATTGTGGGCTGGGGTGGTGTAAATGACACACTTAGAAAATTTAAACGTCATTCAGAGATGGATATTGCGAATTATATACGGTAAACCACTCAGATTCTCCAATGATAAATTACATGAAGAATCGGGAATATTTGACAGTAGGCAACTTTTCTGTCAAAATATACTAGTCAACATAAAAAAAAACAAGATCTCTTCTCACCCTGTTACACACTCCTACAGCACAAGAAATAAAACAATATCATTAAGCGTACCTCGCTGTGACAAAACCATAGGGCAACGTCACTGTGACTTTCTTGCACCAAAACTTTATAGTCTAACACCTGTTGATATAAGGAACTTACAGAGCATCAATTTATTCAAGAAAAAAATAAAAAAATGGATTTTGGCTTTTGGAAGGAGCAAATTACACGATTTTGTTAATCAAAAACTAAATTAATATATGGTTAGGTATTTTATACTCTTCAATCGAAACAATGAATGGTCTACTTAGTATTTTTATTAGTAATATAATTTATATTCATGTTCTCCCGTGTTAATTGTATAAGTCTGAGTACATCTATATATGTACGTATGCGCATATCTCTCAATTAGTTACTCGAATTTTTATATTCTGATACTTTTATATTTTATATTTGTACATTTTAGATTTTTAAACTTTTAGACTTTTCCCTTTTAGCACTTTACATTTTACATTTATAAATTTTACAATTTTACATTTTATAATTACATTTTTACATTTTACATTTTTACATTTTACATTTTACAATTTTCAATTTTCATATCTTCATATCTTCACATTATATCTATATATTTTATATTTTCAAATTATTTCATAACGAATCATCTTCAACTAGTTATGTAATGATCACCTACTGAAATTGATGGAACATACAACAACATGAAGCCACGTACAAGCGATAGTTACATTGGAACTAAAGCTTCTGTGGTATCCCCTGTTTATTTACTGTACGCACTTTAATCATATATACCTTTTTTGTAAATATTTTCTTGGTGAATAAACTTTATTATTATTATTATTATTATCAACAATTTTATCACTTCCAATAGGAGCACTAAGGGTGGAGGCTTTGGAGACACCGATGTCACTCAGAAGAATCTACTCGGCGAAAAAATTTATTGTAAAAATCAAGTTCCAGGAATCATAGATCCTAAAAAAATAAGTAAGCTCAATAGCAATGATCTTCAAAATAAATATTGGCAGAAAAAAAAATCACCTCCACTTTGCATAGGTTATAGAAACACGGGTACGATACAACCCAAAACTCAAGAGACACAAGAGTATTTTGAAACTAGAATAAAAGGAAAAGTTAAGGTATCCAATTATTGTAACAATCATCTATAACTGAAATATTATAAAACAAATAAATGAAGAAAATAATGGATTTCTGAAAATTTACACGGATGCCTCAAAGACGGAAGAAGGGATAGGGTGTGCCTATTTTGTGACAGAGTTGGATTACAAAAAAAAGTACTCTCTGAATCCTAAATTGTCCTTCTTCAACTCTGAAACGATGGGCATATTCAAAGCGGTAGAATATGCAGTGGAAATAACCGATATGCAATAATATTTTTTGACTGTCTCTGGGTTTTGACAAACATAAGCATACAAGAAAATCAGATAACCCTTATATCAATAGAATCAAAGCCTCTATATATGAAATGGAGAACAATAACAAGTCAATTAATTTCGTATGGGTAATAGAACAAAATAGAACAAAATGAATAAAGTTGAAGAAATAACAAAAAATTGCATTTTAACAGGAATATCTCTTGATGAAAATCTAACATTGAAAGATTGTATCCGAATTAAAAACATAAAATGGAAAATGGATTGGAAATTATATTGTGGAAATCATATATCACGATATAATACCACTCTACAAAAGGAATACCCAGAATATCATGGTACAAAAACTATTATCATCCAAGAAAATATATCACGATTTCAATAAGAATGAGAACGGGACATACATGTTATACATCTACACCGGTTTGGTATAAAACAATTCAATCTGTGCGAAACATGCAATGGAATAGAAGATTTGCATCATGTTTTCTTTGGATGCAGGCAGTGCATTGATGAAATTAATGAACTATATAACAGGTTAATAAAAAATAACATAAAAATGACAATAAATATTATGTTCATATTAGCGCTCAATGAGAAACGGATAAGTGATTGTATCATGAAATATATAGAAAAAACGAAAATTAGACTCTAAATGAATAGGATAAGTGGGTTAGATTTATTGTCTCCTCTGTGTCTTTCCCAACTGTATATATACCATCCCAACTGCGGTCTACCTATGTATGTCTTATGTAAAATGCCGTGATCGACCCCAGAGTGAGAAGCATGTAACCATATCAAACTTCCTTAGGAAAAAAAAGTTATGTAGATTGTTAAGCCGGTAGAATAACCAATAACCATAATATAGGAATAACATAGTATTGTGCAAAGACAAATAACAGAAAGAGACAGGCTGAATGGCATTGCACCCTTATGACAAAACAAAACAAAAGATTATGACATAACATTTCTTTTTAATCAATAGGATGTGAACTGGAAAGAGAACACGTCATCCCAGTTGAGCATGGTACTATATTATCATAAGTTATATAATGGAGCTTTCATTTTCAGACCGTTTTCATCACTCAATTATCAACCGAAATGGTGGAAATATGTGGAAAATTATTCACATTTAATTTTTTTTTTCTATTCTGTTATTATTCACTAATTGGTTTCGAAATACATATCAAAATAGCACCGAAATATAATTATGTTTCATGAATAATCTATTGAATATACTATTTTTGTAATTTCATACCTACAAATGGAAAGAGCTATGATTTTTGGAGTCATTATTTAGGTTTGTATTCATGTTCAACTGATATTCCATCATGATGTTTTAATTATCCATTTATATAAAAATTCGCGACCACGGTATGCTGAACGGAGTGTGTATATTGTCTATTCAGTGCTCGATCCGGTATTATCCCAGTCAAGATCTTAAAATCGAAAAAAATTGGGTTAATGTGAATCAAAATATGATTGAGAATTCAATCAATTTTGGATGACGGGCGCCAAAAAATTTCACTCACCGGTATAAACAAAGTATAAACAAAGTGGTTAAAAAAGGTTCCAGTTTTCCCCAGATATTTCAAAGACTATTAAAGATATGACCAATTCAAAACAAGATCCATCTAGGAAGAAAATTTGCAACGGAAATATCTGATTCATTTATTTCTGAATAAAAATCAATGTTGAAGATAGGGCTCCGCAGTGCGATCGTGCGAGTGCAACACTGCCGTCCACCCGACTGCGTATATAAATATGTTCTGTTATTAAATGTGATTAAAAAATGTAAAATAGTTATAGAATATAAGTCACTCGAAAGAATGCATTTTTTGCAAAAACTGAGACCTTTATACATCTATGATGTCACGAAATCTTAAGTTATTATATTTCAAAAGTTAAAATCAACAAAAAACGATGACTAAAAAACAGTGTGTTTTTGACATATGTGACAAAAATACTTTCATGTATCTTGAGTCTCGTTAATTAATTGATTAGAATAGTATCCTTAGAAAAAACATAGTTCTTGCAATTTCACTGAATTTCTTATCACCGAGCGGTTGAGAAACCAAATTCCCTTCGAAAGAATTGTGCTGGCGTAGATTCAAAAAATGCGATACGTGATTTGTTAGAGAATCACCAAAATGATTTTCTTACTGAAAATTCTAACTTTGAAGACCATGGACCATCGCTAGACTGGAAGAACTCTGGATACTTGCGCACTGTCACTGATTCTTAACTTTCAGATTCTCAATTTCTAAAATGACTCACTAAATCTTTGAGACCTGTAAATTTTATCGCAGTGAAGTTCCAGATTTCTTTTGATATTCTCTCTTATTCATTCTGAATGAAACACTTGTTACGTATTGAAACAGATATAAACTTTATTCAGCTCAGCTGGAAGAATCATCTGTGGCTTGGTCCCAGATATAACTAATGAAGTAACAGAAAGAATATCCATACGAGAATCTTAGCATTCGAAGAGTAATGAAATTTAATCAATTGAACTCATTCTGAATCAGACAATTACGTTTTATGAATCTTTGTGAAGAACTTGATGAATTACTTTCGCAAATATGTTTTTAATATAATTCTTTAGATGCGTCACTCTGACGAATATGTCTATGGTGTGACTTGCCTATTTGAAACAAACATGGAATAGCAAATAGGCTGACTGCACATACCATAACATGATGAGAGAGGTGTGTATCGTCTAAGACTTCAAACCGAATTGCTGTTTTCCCGTCAGTGCATGAATATCCTTACTGTATTATCTAACATCTGCAAAACAACTGTGAAAACATTACTTTTGATAAACAATGTCACAGTCACCCAAAATGTTTATCATGTTCATCATCTCTTTGGTGGATAATTTCATTTTGAAGCGAAAAAATTTTGTTGACAATTCTTATACCATTCAAATGCTTCAAGGGTAATTTGATATAATTGATGATATGATCTACATTCCGGGTAGATGTTACATAAGCTGCTTTTAGCCAGTAGAATGTATGCAGTTCGATATAGAATGTACGACCCAGGAGTTTTCGAAGGAGACATTTGTGGAAACAATACAATAAGTAAAAAAGTGTGGAAGGAGGAGAATAATAAGAACTTTTTAACAAAAAATTATACCGACGAAATACGGAACTGAAAAGTAAAAAATAAAATTAACTTCCTTAGTCTCAATAACTAAGCTCCCAAACTAATGTAAGTAACCAATTTTGAGTCCGCGCCAAACAAACAAGCAAATGAATTAGATATGGCGTAAAATTATGTCATCGAGTTGCGCGTGACATTCTGATAATTTTTTTGAAGTAATTTAATGATCTTTGTTGATTGTTCATTTGGCGCCGACTAAAAATTGGTTACTTACATCAGTTTAGGAGCTTAGTTATTGAGACCAATAAGGTTTATTTTATATTTTACTTTTCAGTTCCGTATTTCGTCGGTTTAATTTTTTGTAAAAAAAAATTTATTTTTCAATTTTTTGTGGCGGAAATCCACTACCTACTTGTTTTTTGATTACTTCCAAAATACTTACTTACCCACCTTACTTCAACTATTACCAGATAAATAATATGATTATCTAATTTTACTATTTGTTGTAATATAAATTATGTTTGTTGTTCTGGTTAGTTTATTTCATTACTCTGTATATCATTCCATCCTCGCATAGAATATAATGAGTGTGACGGATGTAGGAGAACAAAAATAATGTCATTAGCGATCTGTCATTGTCAACTACATATAAGTGCCAATGTTCACAAGTGAAAAATCAATTATTCCCTATTTTTCTACCCGTAAGGGTGAATAATTCCATTCGAAATTCAAATATGATCAACTATGAGGTATACCCAACTAACATTATAGGAAAATTATACCAAGCAGTGGGGTAAAGCGGCTTCAAGAAGTCCGAATTTACCCATTTCTGACCAAATATTTTACCTTCAAGTACTAACTAACTCCAAAGTTATAATTGGAGTTATAAAAACCATAATTGAGAGCACCAAATCTCCTTCAAAAACCAAAAACTTAATAGGCGTAGTGCGTAGTATGAAATTACTTGTTATGGACTTCAAATATACCTTCACAGCCTCATGGGTTAATAGAGTTATTTACTAGGTTAAATTTTACCTAAAGGTAACCAGCAAAATGTATTCAAAATACTTGGAACTCTCAGGAAAAACCTTCTGGTGAATATTTACCTAATTATTACCTCATGTGTGTTCATATAGTCAGGGAATTGACAAGTCAGTAAACAGGTCTACTATATACTCTTTATTACCTATTTTGGCACCAATTAAGTTGAAGGAATTGCCTGGACATTTCTTGACCTAGTTTATACCTACTGCTCTACAATGAGGGCGAGATTACCACAATATTTGTCTAATCAGATGTCTACAACGAAGTCAAAGTTACCTAAAATAAAATCCTCAAAGTAACTTAGTCTATCATCAGATATTAAAGACCAAGTCGATTCAGATGAGGATGACATGATACAATTTACTTCCTTTAATTTTTTTATTGTGCCCCGCATTCTAGAAATCTATAAAATGCCGAGCAAAAATTCGAATAGAGTTAGTAAACCATACAGGTATACCACCAACTATTATCGATTAGCTGCCAGAATGAGAACAAATGAAAATATAATCCGAAACCATCCTATACTTTCCGATGTCCAGAGATCAGAGCCATCATCTTCCACTCAGTCATCATCAACTACAGAAATTAATGTAGAGTAAGAAATTGCTTTTACCGATGATGATACCGGGAAATAATATGGATCACAAGACGATGAGTTCAATGGGAATAAGGCACAAAGCTTGGAAGATAACCTCTCATTGTTAGAGGAGCTCAGACATTGGGCCTTGTCGCATAAAGTCTCCATACAAGCAGTTGGTAGAACACTCTCCTTTTTGTTCCCACTTATGGGGTACATAGGAGTATTCAACTATGGGTGTTGCTCCACGTCTTTTTATGACGGCAACTATTTTAAAACACTCATCCATTATTGAAATAAAAACATGAAAGCGTTAACCTTAAACTTTGGTTAGGTCTCAGGTCATGTCGGTAAGAGATACTGAACGATGAATGGGCTGCGTTCAGAAAGCTTCGTCTGTTGCCAGCGGTAAACTACAGCTGCGACGTTTTCAATGATGCAGCGACAAAATGGAATTCAATGAAGTTCATCCTTTTGAAGTAAATGGATGAAAAAATGAATATAATATAATATATAATAATATAATATGAATATTGAATAGAATAATATAATATGAATATTGAAAAAAAGATAATAATGATGTGTTGAGATGATGAGTTTCCATGGCTTCGAAAATTTTAAAACCAATCATTGTGATTTCCGGAAAAGTAAAAATCAAGCGAATCATAATTGGTCGATTTTTTAATGGTATTTAAAGTTGGCTGATAAATTGTATATTTCCGGGCACCGAATGCGGAACGCAGAAATGTCAAATCAAAATTATTCAGCCAATCACAACACACCATTTCATATTTGAAATGTTATGATTGGCTATTTCTCTTCGGAAAGAGATTCCCTCATTAGACAATAACATCAATCATGGTTTCTATTCTGGGAAGATGTGCACTGAAATATAAATATCGCGTACTATTATCAACATTACTGATGGATTTGATATTTAATTTCAGAATAAACACTCATTACAGGGTTTTCTAGTCAATATCCATTTCTCTGAGTAACTATAGGTTACTTGGCCTTACCATTAACATTAGCAAAACATATTGACTTTTTCACCACGTATTGACATTTGAGTGTTTCTGCACAGAACATAGAATAAGTAAAATATAAATTTATTATCCACGATTCGCAATCCATCCAGAGAACGAAACGTATAGACATGCATCCAATAACATATATTGTATTTCATCACGTGACCACAATGTGAAAGGGTCTGAAATCCCAAGATAAGGAAAATGGACTTCAAAGTCAGGAATAAAGGTTACTTTCGACCTTGAACAAAGTCTATGTGTTCTCATAGTGAAAATTTTAAGGAATTTCGACATATAGGTCCCATATGGAATCTACGCCATATTTTTCGGTTTGAACCGTTTCCGCCATTGTAAAAATAATACATAATTTTCTCGAATCGACCACATTTTAATGATTGGAAGTCAAAAAATATGATATGTATACCATACTTCATCTATAAAATCAGTTTTTGAAGTGTTTGATGGAAAAAGTTGTCAAAGTAGACATGAATTAATGTTTTTTTTTCATACAAATTTAATAATTTGATGGGCCCACTTGTTTCAGACGAGTAAAAATCAACATTATCACAGAAAAGTTTGTATCGCAAATGAAATCACAGCTAGGTGTGGATGCGAAACCATCACTTATTGCATTATCTGCTATACGTTTATTGACAATTCTTTCTTCATACGCCATGTTCATGTCAACTTCAATGCTTTCACGCATAAGCATGTAGGTTAAGATACACAATATACAGTAAACTTTTATCATCTTCTTCTAACCTGCCATTGTTTGTTGTTTGTTTCATTACAGTGTTTATAACCTGAAATTGGTAAAAATGACTACATTTTTACCATCAGTCGACTAGTCTGGAGGCAATTTTACCTATTTATGCCTTCAACTTATAAGGAAAAATGTCTTAATTTCCCAAATTTCGACTTCTGAATTACTTCCATTTTTTCCCCATAATGGTAAATTTAAGGTAATTATAACGTAATAATTACCTTCGCCAATTAGGGCGCTGACCTATTCGAAGGTCGAAATGACGTAAATTTTACCTATAATGTTTGTTGGGTACCCTATCTAATAAAAAAAAAATCCAAATCGAAGAACCCAGTAAAAAGTTATGTCTGATAGAATCGGTTAACGGACCAGAATTCAGAGGGTGAGTGATCAATCCTTCATTTTGCTACCCTCAGGGGTGGATTTCATCTTTTAAATTGAAATGGGACCAACTTCGAAGTACACCCTGTCCATCGGAATCGGACGTCTCAATAAAAGGTTATGCGTGATCATACATAAAAAAAATATTCGCGTCGACTAGAGAACCTCCTCCTTTTTGTTTTCGTCGGTTAAAAATTAGCGATGATGACGTAAACTGATTACATTTTTGCAGGAGCAGTAAGGTCCACAATCCTCACACCCCTAGTTTTCTATCTCTGTGGACATAGTAAAGAGAGGTCTACAACGAGAAACCAACGATACTAGTAGACATAATGATAGAATGGGAGTTTTTTTCTTTGTTGCAAGATCAAATTTAACTGAAGTTCAAAGAGCAAATGTAGATAGATTCAATTTTTGCATACTCAAAATTGGAGATTGTTCGAACATCTGCTGTGAAATCACGCTTTCTCAAATTGTTTGAGTGTATTCTGGTACCTCTTTTGTCCGGCATTGAATAAAACAAAATTATTGCTGTTATGATGACTTATTTTCCTTAAGAATTAGATACATTCCTTATGGCAAACCCTACATTTTCTGCAAGCCCATAGTGTGGACTATTCTGCTATGGCCTTATTTGCATATGTTCCATTTGAAAAAACTGAGAAGAAAATGATCCCGAGTTTTGGTTTTCTATGTATGGAAAAAGCGCGATTCGGAGAAATTATGAATGGAAAATAAAAATCCACCATTCTCATGTGGTGAAAAAATATTATTGAGCGTTGAATGAACCCATTTTGTGAGTTCAAATCCCACCATGACTTCCAATCCACCTGGTTTTAGCCCATACAACTTTATATTCATGGGAAACACTCTTCCAAAGGAATTCAATCGGGCGAAAATAAATAGAGTGTTTCATTTAGAAAAAAGAAACATTACTTTGATAAGTCTCACATTTATCGGACACCCTGTATGTTAGTAGTTATTTTGGAAACATAGCTCTCATTGCTCTCTACATCTTTTATTTGATACATTTTTTTCTATCTCGATTAGGGAAGAAGATACCATCTACTATCAGGAATTGATACTGTTCACAGAATAATCATTTCGAATGGTAGGCCAGTAGAAATAGACAATCAATTAATATTAATTCCAAAAGTGTTCAAACCTCAATGGTATGTTAGTGCGTTAATGAAAATAAACTACAAAGTTTTGCAGAAGCCTGCGATGATCGGAACATTGTTTTTATTGCAAAAAATGGTTTCATGCTTTATTTCTGCACTGAAAATTGCAAAAGTTCTGCAAACTAGACATACCGATAGTTATGATGTTTTACAACATGCATTATGTTTGCAACCTTGTGAAAGTTACGGAACCTTGTTTTTTGTCATTTTTGTAAGTTATTCATTGTAATTTAAAAAATCACAAAAGTTTTGCAAATTGGATGGAAAAAAAGTTTAACATATTCATGTACATTTGCAACCATTTCTGAAAAACGCATCATTTATTTATCAAACTTTTTTATCGATGCCGCCATTCTCAATACACATTGAAATAATTACAAAAGTTTTCTATTGTGGTTACAAATAAAGAGAATATCGATTCAGTGGATATGTAATTAAAAAGGAACCTATTTATTCACTAATATAATTTTGTGCATTTTTACAACTGCTGAAATAATTGCAAAAGTTCTGCAAATTGCAGTTATAATTTCGACTAATATTTTACGAGACGCAAGAGATTTGCAACCGTCATTGCTCAACGGAACATTTTATTCATATAATTTATTTCTTTTCTTTATAATTTGGTATTAATTTTTAACATTGTGCAAATAGGTTTCAGATATGTATTCCACCGGCAAATGTCTACAGTGGTCCAGTTAAATACTATTATCCATCGGGTATATCTGTTATATTTTTTACTGGTTGATTGAAATTGCATCCGAAAAATTATATGGTTACCAGTACAAAATTTTAAACTAATTATTGATCTTAGAAACAATCACTGTTTTCGACTAATGAGCGAAATAAATTGAATCCAACCTTTTCGAATGCAACAAACGAAAGAGCACTGAATTTTGTTAAATTCTGCTAAACAAGTATTGGAATCATACATAGAATCATTCTCGGTTTAAAATTTTCACTTGTCACAACATGACTTTATAACAATCGAAAAGATTTTAAATCTCGCAGGTTCATAATTTTCTTCATCAAACAGAAACGTTGCTGAAAATTAAAAATATTTGAGATCGATATTACATCACAAATTTGATTTTTACAGATATTTATTTCTTGAATTATAATTTATCTTTCCACTCGACTTTCTTACTCCAATTGTGGTTTCGCATAAAAAATTCCATTGAATTCGAATGGAGGACAGAAATGTCATCGACACGTAAGAATAATTTTCTTGATTCGTATAATTTTTAAAATAAAGAGAAGACGTAACACAGTTGTAGGTTGAAAGTTTAATACCTTCAGTTATTTTTAACGATTTTGTTTCTAGCAAATGATTCAACGCATTTGTGTTAATTCGGAAACTTCAGTGAATTTTGGTAATGATCATTTCAAGGAAAAAAAGTGATATGACATGATGAATGGGAACAACTAAGAGATTCCCGAATTCTTATGGGACCATCGAGTCCATGCAAAAAATATCTCTTTCATGAAATCTTTGGTTTTTGCAAAACACCGATTTTACCATCGGGAAATCGGTATCTGATTGAAGACAGAAAGCTGACAAAATTGTAAAAATGAAAAACTTTCCCAAGACAAGCTTTTTTTCAAATGATATTCTCATTTGACCGGTAATTACAGACTCAGAAGTTTGTCGTGCGACCAACTCAGTTTGAACACAGAATAACTTGCAACACACATCTAATAAATCATTGTTCCATTTCAGTACATTTGTGTGATTTTAACATGTAAATTATTATTCTAGACCTCAAAAACCATAGGATATTAATTTTCGAAAGAATCAACCTGACCATCAGTAAAAAAACCGTCCGCCACCTTTTTGACAAAAAAATCCATAATCATTGACATCGAAAGAATGAAAACATCTCGGAAAACATAGATTTCAAAACTTCATCCGCCATCTTGAATTCTCGAATTTAGACATGTAATTCATAATTTATTGCGATCCAAGAATTTCCAGAAAACAATTTTGGATAGAATCGGAACATAAATCACAAAATATTTCCGCCATCTTTTAATTTTGACATTGAATTGCAATACATTTCGACTCTAGCATTGAGTAATCGAAAAATAATGTATATGGCCATTAAAAACTTGTTTTCAATCATCCTCAGAAAATAACATTGAAAAACAAATAATGAAATAAATCGGCTGTTTAGTTTGTGTGAACTTTTGTCGGCGCCACTGCTTCCATCCAGCAATTCACTCGAATGGATACTCAAATCCAAAATAAATCGAGAACGGACAGAAGCTGTTTTGCCAATGTTCAAACAGTTCACTATCTGCACTCCCACTTTCGGTAAATATATGCCTACAAACTCGACCTGGGTAGGGTGAAGAAGAAATTCGACTGTTTCCTGTGACGCGCTATTGTTTGCTCTTTTGGTACAACTGTACGAGTGTTTTTTTAACCTCAATATTTCTTCCATTTCGTAATGAATTCAGAAAATTATGAAAATGTGTCGAGAGATTCTCGATCCTCCATCAAAAGTACTCATAGGATTTTTTATGCAAATTCCTAATTGTAATATGATGGTTGAATTCATATCGAAAACGTTAGCTTTCAACATTGAATGATTTCATCTACTGTTGACGAGCTTCTTTTTGGTCGATATTTAACTTGGTAACACAATGAATGTCATTTATTAGGTATATCAAAATATTTATTATGCTGATAACACAGATGTAAAAATAAATATTTTTTTAATTTCTAGCGTTCCGCATTGTAACATAGTTTGCAAATTATTACACTGCCACCAATCGGTAAAATGAGTTGTCTGCCCGATTTGCAGAAATTTTGCTTTTTTTGGTAGAGTACGAATGTGAAAATATTTTTCATTTGATTTTACTTTTATTTCCGTGTTGCAGACGAAGTTTCAAGTGGATGAAAACATTGTACGCCAAGACATTCGCACTTGCAACCATTATTTTAAACTCTTGTTATAATTCTGATACATATTTTAATAGAAAAAAAAACAATTTAATGAAAAAATATATTTTTTGTTTGACGCAAGAAGTTGCAAAGTAAACTCTTCTCAAGAACATTATTTCAGTTATTTTCTCAAGTTTGCAAAACTTTTGTAATTTTCTTAAAAAAATTGGAATTAATAACAATTTTTTTCGATAAAACAAATATATTTGCAAATTTATCGGACGATTTAAATTGCTATTTTTCAGAACATCGAGACTTTGCAGAACTTTTGTAAATTTTTCCGCGCTAATAATATGAAAATTCATTAAATTCTGATTTTCAACATCATTCGTTCAGAAAAAAGGGTTGCAAAATCAGACTGATTATCATTTGAACGTACTCTTCACTCTACTGAAGTATCAAAACTTTTGTAATTATTATCAAATTTTAGGACAATCATGTCTATCTCCACTGGCCTATGGTGTCAACCAGCATTCAAAGAAATGCCCAAAAATATCGTAACAGTAAGTTGACAGTTGAATAATTTCACTGAAAATTAATATATTCGATCCAAATCAATCACTGTGTTTTGTTAAATGAATGAAAAATAACCGAAATAATCACATATTTTTTCAAGATATTCGTCGCCAATGGCTTGACTCTCTTTTTATCAGAGTCGAAACAAGACACAATAAGCACAATCCAATCAAACCTTGGTAAGAATTAACTGGTTTCAGTCGCCTTACAACATATTCACCCTTGAAGGGCAACTACCATTGAAATTAATTTAATACTTCGCAAGCCAGTGCCCATTCAATCTGATTAATTATGAATCTATCACGCTGGTGTTAAAGCAATAAATTTCCATCTGTTTACTGATTTCAATATAAATAATTCCATCGCAAAATAATTAATGATATCAATAACAAGACACTTACGTAATAACCAGATACACATCTCGTAACCAACATAATACCTCATGTTTCCGGATTAAGCGATAGAATTCAACGGATTCCGACTGATGTTATGTCGTAATAACATTCAGAACATCCCAATACACTGGTACATAAACGAAACCATACAATCAGAATGGAAAATTGATCAAAGTCGAGGGTGATTTGCTTACCGTTGGTTCATGAAGTAGTTTTATTATTCCCTCCAAGAAGAATCACTACCGATTATGTTTTGTTTTATAACCACAGCGTATTTAATTACGTTACTTCCAAAATCCTTTCGATAACGTGAGTCGCACTGATTATACGGATAAAACATACTGTGTACATAGTATTTTTGCGTTGAAAAGAGAGTGAAGTTATTTTTGGTAATTTAGTATATCCAACATGACAAAGTTGTATTTTCCAATAAAATGCGTTAAATATTACAGAAATAGTGAAATTCAATTTCAACAGTTGCCTAGCCTGTTGGACGTTGCCCTCAACAAAAAAGTCGTTGTTTGATCATAAAAAAGTTATTCTCGGAACTAAATAATTATTTTATCACCTGTGAATTATTGATATGAATATGTATGGCGTATTATCAAAATAATATCAATCAAGTCTTCAGTAGACTAAATAGGTCTTGCTATTTTGTATTAAGTGTATATTTTCATTAGTTTTGCATACATAAATAAAATACACTGTATAGAAAACAAAAACTCCCATTTAATTCTTCACAAGTGTACTCGGCTCCCACATTCATTCAATAGACTAATTCGAAAGAGAACATAGAAATAGGGAATCTTTGCTCCCACTTTTTGGTTTTATACTAATTACATTCCTTTATCACAATTATCCCTCTATACAACTTCACAGACCTTATGAGATTCTCCTTCCGAGAAGAAATGAATGGCAAACGAAAGAACGAAAACTCGCATGGGTCAATCTACAATGATACCAGGTTATTCACTATAAATTACCCCTCAGCATCGTTATTATTACCTGAAGAAAAAAAAGTTTAATGTTAAAGTTGTGGGTTATGACTGAATTTTCATAAAATGCTATCCAAAATACATTAGCGTGCAGATTTCAGGAGATAACAAAATTGTTGTTTTTTTTAAATGGGATACACTGTATATTATTGAATTTTTTAAACGATATTTTTTTCCTGATTTCAAAAATATACCATTTTTGAAGTAAGCTATGAAAATAACAACTATATTATGTTCTTCAACGGAATAATCAAAATGGTTTACAGTGAGGAAGAAGAAGTTCATATATTTATACAAAAATAGATAACACAGATTTATATAGGAAATTTAAACAACATGACAACTCATGAAATATGTTCAATGTGTCCACCATCATTGTCAATGCATAATTGATAACGTCTTCATATATTTATAGGTGCATTGGAAATTGCTTCATTATTGACATTCGATTGAAGTCGAATCGTGTCTTTAACGAGTTCATTATTATTATTATCAACAATGTCTCTTAGAAATCCCCAGAAAAATCAATCCATAGAGACCAAGCCCGGACTGTTAAGTAGCCATTTGATACTTCCAATATTTCCTGTCCATATTGTGAATATATCATTCAAATTTTATTTGAAAGGGTTGGACACTTTGCGGGATTGTCCCATCTTGCAACCAAATCATACATGTTTTCCATTTAAAATCGAAAACAAGCGACTCGTCGACTTCTTCGATACAATGCCGATGTTGTTGTTTCGTCTGCGACAATTCAGCAACAAAAAATGTACAGTCTGCCGACAATGTTTCCACCGATTGTATCCAAGTCTATACTTTTATCCCAGTCTGTGACTGGGAGGGCCTCCTGACCAGACCAGTCGTCAAAGTGACAGCAATTTCAATTACGTTTTACTATGATTTTGGCGGAGCTTTATGTGCTGCAGGCTCGTACTGGGACACTTTTGGGGACCAAGAAACTGTTCCCCGAGGGTCCATGCCATTTTCAACGAACAGGAATTTTTTTTTCGTAATATTTTTAAAAGTTTTTATTTAGTCTTATGTGTTAATGTGTTTAGGGTCCGATTCTATATATAATTGGTATGTGAGAGTTTTTGATATTGGAGATCATTATTTTGTTAAAAAAAACAGGAATTCAAGATGGCGGCTCCGATATAGCTGACTTGTTTTCTATCAATGATAGTCCGAATCTATTCAAAATTGCTATATGAATGTTTTTGGGGTTGCAGAGTATGACTTTATTGTCAAAATTCAAGGAGGATTTAATATGGTGGATGAGATTTTTTATTACTAGCTTGCGAGTCGTTTTTATTCCACCACAGTTCATTCAATGCCACCCGTCACATTCATAAAAAGAATATCATACGGGGCAAATCATTGCATTTTACATAATTATTTTGTTCCCATTGCTGTTCTGAATTCAATTCGACGTGATCAAACCAAAAATGCAGAAACTTCTTTTTTATTTGGAACAAAATGTTTATCACAGCAATTCTATATCAAAAAGGAACTGAAGTGCCTAACAGTCTCACCCTTTCGAAAAGTGCTCAGAGCTTGCTCAGTACAATTATCTTCTGAAAGTGCTTAGTAATCGCGAGCATTTCAGAAATAAAAATTCTTAGTGCTCCAGACTCGGGAGCACTTTTCAAGAGTGCTTAGTTCTTGAAGCACTTTTCGTCAGTGCTCGGCACAGTTTCGTTTGTGACCCAAAAATTACCCTAATATCTCACCTCCAAATTGCAATATTTGGAAATAGAACAAATTAACCGTTACTGGTGATTTTTTCATGCAAATACATCATGAAGAACTTGCTAGACACGCTCCACATGTCGAAACCATTTGTGACCCAAAAACTATCCCAATAGCTCCCTTTCAAATTGAAATATTTGCAAGAAGAATCAATTAATCGTTGCTGATGTCACATTTTCAGCAATCGTCTTGAGGTTGAAGAGAGGTGAACGAGGGGTAGTTTTTGAGTCACATATTATATGGAACGTGTGAAACAACGGCAATATATAATATTCAGAAAATATAATGACCCAGTGCGGATTATGTGATAATTGTGATATTTTTGGTGGAACATCTCATATTAAAAAGGCCCTACAATATGTTTGCCATACTACTCCAGCAACTGTGTAGTTTTTGGATAACAAATCATTTTACTATATTGTCATTTTAAAGTGACAATTGTCACCTCGAAGTGACAATTGCCTCATTCAAAAACATTCTGATTTGCAACTTTGAACTGACAATTGTCACTTTGAAGGGACAATTGTCACTTTGATAAATTAATCGTTGCTGATGTCACATTTTGAGCAATCGTCTTGAGCTAGAGGGGTAGTTTTTGAATCACATATTTAATGGAACGTGTGAAACAACGCCAATATATAATATTCAAAAAATATAATGACCTAGTGCGGGTTATGTGATAATTGTGATATTTTTGGTGGAACATCTCATATTAAAAAGGCCCTACAATATGTTTGCCATACTACTCCAGCAACTGTGTAGTTTTTGGATAACAAATCATTTTACTATATTGTCATTTTGAAGTGACAATTGTCACCTCAAAGTGACAATTGCCTCATTCAAAAACATTCTGATTTGCAACTTTGAACTGACAATTGTCACTTTGGAGGGACAATTGTCACTTTGATAAATTAATCGTTGCTGATGTCACATTTTGAGCAATCGTTTCGAGCTAGAGGGGTAGTTTTTGAATCACATATTTAATGGAACGTGTGAAACAACGGCAATATATGATATTCAGAAAATATAATGACCTAGTGCGGGTTATGTGATAATTGTGATATTTTTGGTGGAACATCTCATATTAAAAAGGCCCTACAATATGTTTATGCCATACTACTCCAGCAACTGGGTAGTTTTTGAATAACAATTGTCACTTTGAAGTGATAATTGCCTCATTCAAAAACATTCCAATTTGCAGCTTTGAACTGACAGTTGTCATGTTGAAGGGACAATTGTCAGTTTGATCTGACAAATGTCACTTTGAACTAACGTCAGTTCAACGTGGAAAATCCAAATGTTTTTGAAAAATATTTTGTTGTCGTCCCTTCTACGCCTTCGTAGATATTGGGTAGTTTTTCAGTCACAAATTAATTCCTCAAATGGACCGAGTCTAGCAAGTTCTTCATGATGTCTTTGCATGACAAAATCTACAGCAATGGTTTATTCATTCTATCTGCGAATAATTCGATTTGAGGGTGAGATAGTGGGGTAGTTTTTGGATCACAAATTATTTCATCATATGTAGTGTGTCTCAATGACAAATCTCAAGCTCAACTCTCAAGGTCAAACACACACACACACACACATTGCACACCTGCAATCATTCTGTATGATGTATTTGCATGAGAAAATTCCAAGCAATGGTAAATTTGTTCCATTGGCGGATATTTCAATTTGGAGATATTGGGGTAGTTTTTGTGCCACAAATTATTTCATCACATGGAGCGTGTCTAACAAGTTCCTAATAATGTAGTTGCAGGAAAAAATCCCCAGCAACGACTAATTTGTTCTATTTGCGAATATTTCAATTTGGGAGTGACTTTAACTATTAAAAACTGACGGTATCCCTATACAAACTTTCAGCCCCTTTGTGGCTGAATTCTCAAAACACGAAATCAAAGGAAGATTGGAAATAAATGCCCAAATAACAATTTTCCATATCTCTAACTTCAAAACTAACGGTACTTTCACTTTGCTCCCTCCTTCGCACTGCCTAGAGATAGAATATAAAAAAACATTTCTTAGTGGTTATCTATGCATAGGTCTACGCTGTCAGAATTTCAGATCTTGAGGTCCAGCGGTTCGGTCTGGGCGTTGATGGTATGTCAGTCAGTCAGCACATGTAATTACATATGTAGAGATAGATAGAAGCCAAGTATGATTTCTTTTTGATATTTTTTCGGAAAATAATTAATTTGCCTTTGGGTTTTCCGATCAAACATACGAAAATGTCAAATTCGAGACTACGGTAAAGATCGATATGTGATATGAATTATTCAAAATGATAATGGTATTTATCAAATAATTCATACGATATATTATTTCTCTTCATTCTAACATATAAGCACATATTATGTCATCATTTTCTTGAAAGGTTCTAATGGATGGAAAAATTGTTAATTCACTCAAATAAACATCAACCGGTTTTGAATTACTGTCTTGACTGAATTTATTTATAGTTGTGGCCCCACCAAAAACCACTTAATTGATAGTCAACCTATTTATTTTAATATTTTAAATATATTTGATCTGAAAAAACAATATTTATTGCGATATTCAACCACTTATTTCCACCATATTAAAAAAAATAATGATAATAATTCCTGCATACTGACAACTATCTAAGGACAAAAAGGTATGGAGTAAATCTCAAACAGAAAAATGTCTGCCTTGAATAATAAAATATCAGTCGAACGCTATTCTCAGTCGACACCTAACTTCAGAGGCATCCATTCAACTGCTGCTCGTGTACAAGCCTTGGAAGAAAAAATATCAATAAATCATTTGAGTTTCGAGGCTATTCATCACAACTCGCAAAATCCCTCTTGGAACTCTCAATCGATGAAATAAATTGTCCACACCATTACCTTTCGAAAACAACCCCAATAAACAACACTAAAAGTTTCCAAACACTAATAACTCACATGGAACTCTGGATCATTGAGCTAGCTGTCCTCAATCAGAATATAATGATGTTCAGAGTAGGCGACGAAAATTTTCGTTTAGTCGCATGTTTTCCAGAACGAAGGAAAAACTTTGTTTCTTGTCTTTCGGCAGACAACATCTACAGGGGAGGAGATTAATTTTTGTTGTTTATTTTCAGCTCCATAGGCAACAAAGGGTCCATTATATTTACGACTAGCTGACATCGATGGCACATATCCAAGTAAAGATCGGAATAATGTTTATTCCAAGAAAATGCAGAAATACAATGAACATGACATATTGAATTTCTGAATAAAATTAATAAAATATCACAGAATCAAAAAGTTCTTTGATAATACAAAATTATTATTTGTGATTCGATATTAAGCAGTATGTGTAATTATATAATATTTTATAAAATCAAAAGACATATTATTGCCACATATATTGGCAAATCAGGTGAGAATAGAAAACTGGGGTAATTTTAGACAAATCTGGTAAGTATAAACAATCGGGATAGTGATCGGTTATAACAAAACCTAAAAAATATTAATATATAAATAAGTAATTATAGATTACCATAGATGAGTGAGCGAATGAGATATATATATAATTTTTATATATATAATATATATATATATATATATATATATATATATATATATATTTCCTTTAGTTTCTTGACCACATATATATATTTTCAATTTCTCTGAATATTCGGAATTGCAATGGGATGTCCAATTGCTGCCACAGTTGCAAATCTGGTTGAGAAGTTTAATGAAGAAAATATCATCAAATCACTAAGATTCAAACCAATATTCTTCAAACGATATATAGACGACCGTTTAACATGTATTCCTACTGTCAAAGTTGATGAAATTCTAGATAAATTCAATGAATATGTTGTATAAGTTGTAAATAATGTAAACAATGTTTCACTGACAGTCACTAAGACACCAAGAGTATCGACGAAAATTATGGCAGAAATGGCAGAAATATCTCATATCTCTGTTAGACGAATTTTAAAGCAAAATCACTTTCACCCATACAAACCAAAATTTGTGCAAGTACTGCGAAACAGGGATGGATGATGACGCTCGATTTTATTTTTGTGCATGGTTCCAGGGACTGTTAGAAGACAATCGTGATTTCTCAAAAATGTGCTATTTTCTGACGAAGCAACTTTTACCTCAAATGGTGTCAGTTCTCAAAATTGTAGATGGTGGGCAGATCATAATCCCTATTTTATTATTGAAGCCAAGGACCAATATAGTTTCGAAGTGAATGTATGGTGTGGAATTTTAAATGAGCGAATTGTAGGTCCCACCTTTTTTAGACAAAATTTAAATTGTGAACGGTATTTGAACTTTTCACGGACCGTGAGATCTACATTTATCGACAACCTACCATCACAAGAGCGGATTTGTTCATTCTTTCAACAAGATGAAGTGCGGGAGTGGTTGAACAATGAGTCTGGTGAGCAGTGGATAGGTCGATATTCAGTTAATACTTGGCCTGCTAGGTCTTTAGACCTAACGTCATGTGATTTATTTTTATGGGGTTACCTGAAAATCAATGTTAATAAACAACGCCCATTTCTGAATGTAGAACATTCAGAAATTGGTATAAGGAATTGTGCAGCACTGATCAACAGAACTATGTTGAGAAATGTTTGCCGCGAATTGTTTTCCAGAACAATTCTATGTATGGAGCGCAAAGGCGGTCACGTAGAATATTGGAATTTGTACATTGTTTGTTTATTGAGTTTTTTTTTATTTTTCCACATCCACCTAAACAATAGTAAAGGATAAATAATGTATTATTGAGTTCCAATTGAAAATATTAGTTCTTTTAAATTTTATTCACTACATGTTGAGAATATTGAATGAGCTCATGTGCATCGATATACAGGGCATGACTACAAATAGTGACAAGACTAAACCGTGTTTTCATAATTAATCTCCAGCAAAAAGTCTATTCCACAAATATTTGATTAGTTTTGACCAAAACTAATGTGATTTAGGTAATTGAAGCTGTTTCCAGATGAAACAAGAATGTATGTTTCTTAGTAAGGGTAGAGGAATAAAATGGTATTTTTAATTTTTCATTCAATCTGATTTAAAATTGATACACGGGGTCCTCGTTGGATTTCAAACACATTTTATCTCTAAAATTTTTCGATATCTTGTCAATTTGACACATTTTTCGTCACTACAGACAACTTTTTTTTTAATTCCCACCAAATCTGAGGTCACGTGATATAAGTCGCAACGGATTTTTTAGGTGTCAGACATGCAGAAACGAACCGCCATTAGAGTTTTTCAGAAATTTCAATGACAATTTTTTTTCACAAATGTAGACAACTTTATGACGGACACTGTATATATATATATATATATATATATATATATATATATATATAAAACGAAATGAAACGGAAACGTAATAAATTCAATGGAAGTGTTAACCGTAGACACGTGTTTCGGGTTCTCGGCCCTCATCAGTATGGTGAAGAAGTGCAAGGATAAACAACACTTGGTGGAAAAAGACAATTCAACGGAGTCAACAAACAGAAGCCAGCCGCACATGTGTGGTTTCAGTTAGCAGACCCTGCATTCCAGGGCAACAACCAACGTCACCACGGAGGCAGCTATATGTTGCCCTGGAATGCAGGGTCTGCTAACCGAAACCACAAATAAATCGGCAGGCTTCTGTTTGTTGACTCCGTTGATTTGTCTTTTTCCACCAAGTGTTGTTCATCCTTGCACTTCTTTGCCGTACTGATGAGGGCCGAGAGCCCGAAACACGTGTCAACGGTTGACACTTTTCTTTGAGGGCGATGTCCATTAATTTCTTTCGTTTTATTTACCAGTCCCCTCGATATATATATATATATATATATATATATATATATATATATATATATATATATATATATATATATATATATATATACATATTAGTTACATCGTTCTTAGGTTTTTGGATTCTTGAAAAATTAGGTCGTTTTTTTTAAATTTATATATTTTGAACAAGACGTTTCGCTCCTTGTTGGGAGCTTTTTAAATTTGTTTACTTATATATTTACATTGATTGTTTGGTAATCATGCCAAACATTTTATTTGAACATAACATATTCTACCGTCTAATGATTGTGTGGTAATGTTCTGTTTTTTTTGTATCGGCAGTGGTGTTTATAAATGACTTGGTTCATTTTTCCTGTGGTTTTGTTATTTATTTTTGAGTCCTTTGATGGATGTACAATAATACCTAATATGGCGAGTGGATATTCTATGTATGTGTTTGACATTCAACTGGTAGATTCCGAGTTGGGTCCCAATTCTAGCAGGTATATTTACTTATGGTTCAATTGGGTCCGACCTAGGGCCTAATTGGGTCCCCGTAAATATTAAAATAAATGGTTAAAACTGAGTTTTAATACATTTTGCTGCTGTAGGATAGACGTTTTTTCTAAATTCTACTCAGGTAATAAATTAGGGGGTAGCTACTGAGGTAATTGATTAAGGAGGAGGGTATTTCAGCTATTTTTCGTTTTGTTAATATAAGGTGTACCCCATCGTTATTAAGTCTATTTTCCATTCAAATTGGGTAGTTGGTTAGTTGCCTTGTTTGAAGTGTTGTTAGTGAGAGTACGTTAGAAAAATGGAATGTACGCTAATATCAAGGGAAAGAGGAAAATCGCTGTAACTGATTACCAGGTAGTGGATAAGTATGTACATGCAAAAAATCTTTTTACATAGCCTTTGTGAAAATAACTGGAGAAAACCTCATCATCGAGGCAAGATTGGAACATAATCATGAAAAACAACCAAATCATTTCTCAAGTCGCCAACTTTGGTCTCACTACGTCAAGAGAGCTGCTGTGGATAAGCCTATCGAAAAACCTATGTAGCTGATACGTCAAGAATTATTTAAATCCGATCTTGAATCAGTAACAACACGTGACATTTCCAAGGCAAGAAAAAACGCTTATCACGCCAGAACATCGATTTTGTGTAAACTTCCCAAAAACGTCCTAGAGTTTCAAGAAGTGGTAGAAGCCAACGAGAAAAAGACAAACCAAAATGAACATTTTATTCTGCTAAATACTATTGGTATGTTGATGGAACGTTTCAATATTGTCCAAAATTTTTTGCAAAAATTTCCACAATCCACGGTCACAAAGCACTTACAAATAATTCTTTGATTTTTTTTAAATACTTTATGTTCCCAAATGCCACACTTCTATCCACGAAACATCACTGTAGATTTTGAATATGCTATTCATTCTGCTATAACGCAGGTATTTCCTCTCTCTAAAATGAAAGGATATAGATTTCACCTATGCCAGGCATGGTATAGAAAAATACAACAGCTTGGTTTGTCATCGGAATATAAAAAACAGAATGAAGCATCAGAAATACCTAAATATTTGACATATATTTTTGGGTTACCATTTTCACCTCCAGAGGATGTGGGTGATTGTTTTGTTATTGATTTTGTCTCAATTTTACCACAAAATGACCTAGTTATTAAGTTTTCAGATTATTCAGTCGATAATAACATTGATGAAAATTCCACGTTTCCACCCCAAGTGTGGGCTGAATACTCGTAATCCATTCAGCACACTACTAATGCTTGCGAGTCTTTTCATAACCAATTTAATTCATCCTTTTATTTAGCTCACTCAAATATTCACCAATTTATGGAAGTGTTATCAGATTTTCAACTGGAAACCTATGTAAGAATAAATAGTGTTGCCAACGTTACAAAAGTACAAAGCCAAAAAACTAAATTGAAAAGGCAGTTTATTGATGCAAACATTCAGGAACTACGTGAAAATGAGATAGACAAATTTGAATTTGTTAAAGCCAAAAATGTATGAAATAATATTATCTTTTCATTTATATCTTTCATGTCATTATATTTTTGGGTTGCTTTTTAGTTTCAAATTGGTACTGTTTTTATAGATTATAAAGAATTCAATAAAGTTTTGAATTTGTATGGGTAATTTTTTTGTACTCCTACACACGTCCCCATGATTTGTTAGCAATTTGACAGTGCGGCATCAAGTCCAAATTTTATCAATTTTCAACAAATTTTCTTCGGGACCCAATTCAGTCCCCAACTTTTTGAAGGCAGGTAAGTGGATATGGTTTGGGACCCAACTCGGATACGTCCATTCAACCAATATAATATTATTCTATTTGGATAAATCTATTATTGTTGTTTGATTCAAATAAATATAATATTTGTGTTGAAACAAATTTTCATTCAATATGAGTTGGAGATTATTTCAATAGATGAATATATATCCAAATTAAAGACATGTTAGCATTGCATTGATAAATTCGTTTTGTCACCGCAATATAATGATTCCATCAATCGAATACACCTGTGTTTTGGGCTGAATTTTATTTAGTCGGGTCAAGCTAATAAGAGTGACCAAATAAATTTGGTTGAATTGACAAATCCTTTTGCTCCGTGTATTTAACGCATAAAATATCATGAGGAGACTAGATACATCTGAAAAAGAGTAAAACCATATATGATCGAGTTCAAAGGAAGATATGAGAGATGAATTTAGAAGCAGTGAATCACACTAAAGAAATCCAGCCCTACCTCTATAAGGTGTCTCGTGCAAGAATTTTCCCACCTAAAAAAAATCTGGTATGAATCCATTTGGTGAATCACTACCAAAATTTATCATCTACCTAAATGTCAATAATGTCGCGACATAAACCAGACATCCCCTCTCCTCAGGGCAGCTAATGGACACAAAAAGCATTGAACGCAAGTATTTGCTGGCTCCTCATCTAACGTCAACTTTTATTTGATTTTATAAACTCAGGAACTTCAAGAAAAAATTATAATAATTCTAACAATGTTTAAGACTCTAAGAAAAATAGTTTATACTTTATATTATTTGGTTGTTTATTTTCCCAAACCGGGATTTGATTTTATGTATTGACATCGAATTTTCAATGATAATGTCGACATTTTACGATCCTTGTAAAATTGTATCAAATGAAACAGTTCTGAATATACTCTTTTTCTGAGTTATAGTACTATTTATCCTTCCTCGTCCGGAATTATAACTAATTTATTTTGCGAATCTAGGTAATTTATACGTGAAAAAATCCGTACAATCATTTCTCTTTGAAACAGCTGTTTTTGTGAATGACTTTTTGAATATTTTTTCAATAAGTTTTCATTTCAGTGTGATCGTTTGACTTCCATAAAAGTTGAATTTTATGTATAGTACTATTTATCCTTTCTCCTCCGGAAGTATAACTAGCCTGGGTAACTTTTATGTGAGAAAAATCCGTACAAGAATTCTCAAAATCAAGAGAACTGAATAATTCTGTAATATCCCAAAATACAGAACATTGCATTGTATTCCCTCATTTTACATGTATGTCTGATTTGTGGAAACAAATCAAATTATTGACTCGAATGTTCACTTAATCCTCTAAATGAAAAAAAAAAACGAGCAGTGGTGTAAAGTGAGTATTTTTGCACAAACGGTTCCCTTATCATTTCTCTTCAAAACCGCTGTTTTGTCAATGACTTTTTGAATATCTTTTCATTTCAGTGTGATCGTTTGATTTCCATAAAAGTTGAATTTAATGTATAGCACTATTTATCCATCCTCGTCCGGAAGTATGAATGATTCATTTCGTGAGTCTGAGTAATTTTTACGTGGAAAAAATCCGTACAAGAAATCTCAAAATAAAGAAAACTGAATAATTCTGTTATATCCCAAAATGCAGAACATTGCATTTCATTCCCTCATTTCACATGTATGTCTGATTTGAGTTGACAAATCAAATTATTGACTCTCGAATGTTCACTAAATCCTCTAAATGAAAAAGACGACCAGTAGTGTATACTGAGTATTTTTGCACAAACGGTTCCCATATCATTTCTCTTCAAAACCGCTGTTTTTGTGAATGACTTTTTGAATATTTTTTCACTATGTTTTCATTTCAGCGTGATGGTTTGACTTCCATAAAAGTTGAATTTTATGTATAGTACTATCTATCCTTCCTCTTCCGGAAGTATAACTAATTCATTTCGTGAGTCTGAGTAATTTCTACGTGAAGAAATCTGTACAAGAATTCTCAAAATCAAGAGAACTGAATAATTTTGTAATATCCCAAAATGCAGAACACTGCATTTTATTCCCTCATTTCACATGTATGTTTGATTTGAGATAGCAAATCAAATTATAGACCCTCGAATGTTCATTTAATCCACCAAATGAAAAGGCGACCAGTAGTGTATACTGAATATTTTGCACAAACGGTTCCCATATAATTTTTTTTCAAAACCGCTTCTTTGTGAATGACTTTTTGAATATTTTTTCAATATGTTTTAATTTCAGTGAGATCGTTTGACTTCCATAAGAATTGAATTTTGAGGAACTCATTCTATTTACATGTACTTATAGAATTATGAGAGTTATTTCCCAACCCAGTTCCAGTTATTTGATTTTCAGGCCCGATAGGATTCAACCATCTCAGTGTATTATTTCATTTCACCTATGTGAAGGATTAATAAATGCAGTTTGAAAAAAGCTCATTTCGAGTCATGGCTTTTTTCAGTAAAGCTTATGATTTCCGGTTCGAGTCAAGGTTTTGCATCCTCCGAATCATGGAGAAACAAACAATGGAAAGGTTAATCTGAATATTATGTCTTCACCCGTGGAATAATTCCGTGACATAATGCCCACCTGGATCAATTTACCAGTTTTTATCCTGGATTATTTTGGAAAGTAACTCACCGAAAACTTTGGACCACTGAGCTGACGGCCTCCAATCCGGATAGTGCTTGGGAAAGGTGTCCCTCGACCAGAAAGTGTGCAGAACCACCTTGTAAACGGTTAATTTATCAGGTTGACATGGCTCTCCAACGGGATTCCCAGGCGGCTGGCCCACAACCGCGGCAACCACACAAAAAGAAAAACACACGAAACACGCAGCGCGGCGGCGATCCATTGCACCAGTGACACGCGATTGAGTGGCCGTTCCTGAACGCGAACCGAATACGATTGAGAGCAGAAATAGAGACCCAGAGTCTGCCGGCTCTCGGTGGGCGCAGTGGCTGAAACGGGGTCGGTAAATTCGACTCAGTTTGAGTAAGCTGAAAAAGTTGTGTGCGGAAGGGTTGCGGCTGAAAACTACACGTAGCCTGAGAACCAGTAATGGACAATTTCTTCGATTTTGTGGGGTCAGGCTTGGGTACAAATTTATTGAGGGAATTTTGGTGACTGATTTACTAGCACCCCTTTTTCAGTCCTCTCCAGAGCTGTCGAATCAGAATTTGATGTGAAGTTTCATGTACAGTATAAAATAGTAGTCTACCTAACAAGTGCGGAAAGTGGTATTTTTCCGCACGTGACGACGTCGCGAAGCGGAGTTCGGTCAAGCCGTTAAGTGCGGAAATAGTATATTACATTACTAGTGACATTATTCACACGAGTGGGAAATATTGTGGCACGAGGCGTAAGCCGAGTGCGGCAATCACACGAGTGTGACAAATCACTTTCGCGCGAGTAGTGTACGCTACTTTTTCTACGACCACCTATTTTATTGACCAATATTTGAATATTAGATCGTGTATATTGAGTTGCCTGACTAATCTTACGTTTTATATGTGACAGTCTATTTTGAATATTGTTTCTATAAAGAGTCCACATGAATTTAGAATTACTTTTATAGTGAAATAAAGAAAAAACTATAATTAACATTTATTTGAAAAAATTACGATAAGTAAGTACTTATTAGATACAACTGGGGAACAAATTGAATTATTTGGAACCATAAAAATTAAAAGTAAATTGGTTATTGTTACAATTTGTAAATTGTAACGGTGTTTGCAAAAGATTCGTTTCAATATTTTCCCGGATGCTGCTTGTAATTATTGTGCTCATCGAAGATGTTGAGGGTTTTAAATTCATGTTTTCTAATATGGCTGACTCACGAAATATACATATATCTGATAACGTTAATTCAAATCTGAATCAGCTCAGATGGAAGAGTATACGGTAGATGACCGCAAGGTTGTGGGTTCGATTCTCGGCGTCAACATTTTTTTTTTTTCTTCTTTTCTTTATTTTCTACAAATAATTAATTTTTATGTAAATAATATCAATAAGGAAGAGCAATTAATAATAACATGTATAAATCATACAGTATTCACGGGTTTGACGGCCCATTGACAGCCGTGCGGAAAGTTACTTTCCGCACTAGTGCGGTAAGTACTTTCCGCACGCGTGAGAATAAAGGTCACTTTCCATGGGCGTAGAGAGTGCGATATGTGTTACTTTCCTATGTGGTCGTAGAAAAAGACCATTTCCGCATGTGTTGTTAGGTTAGGTAAGGTTTTTCCTGCGGATATAATATATTATATCTGAAATTTTTATGAGAGAGAAAAGATAAAAGATAATTTTTATTTATTTTCAATTCAAACTAATTATGAATGAAATCAAAATTAAATGTACAATTGGTGGCATTATGCAAATTCAACGCCGATCGGCCCTCATTGGATGTGTCTTGAAAGAAAGCTTGTTGAATTTTCGCTGAATTATCGACAGGTGAGAATGCTGCTAAGCGAGAAACTCATGTCGATGGGGAGCTGGAGTTTGGTATTGGAGTGTTTGAACGTTTTTTTAAAATATGATGGGCAATCTTCTTCTTATTTTCGAGAGAATTATCGATGTATGATTCTGCCACAGACGTAGATTTCTATCCATCGTGTCTATTAAGGTGATGTTGGCGCCAGAGTCGGCTGACGACGGCCGGAAACAATGATCGGTGTAATTCTCAGGATTCGGGACGCCCAAGTACATAGCAATGTTTGATGGCATTTTGCCAAAAGTAATAATTCCCACACATTGTTAAGTGCATTTTCCTCATTCGAAGAATAGAAAAAACGTCCAAAGATGAGTGTCAGCAGGACGCAGACTGGTATCCTTTTTGTATGATTCAACGTAGCTTGTTCTTCCATTTTAGGGGTCGTAAACCACACATTTTCTCATAATGTTGGTGTTTGTGTTCGGGATGGTAATAACAAGAAAAATTTTCTTCTCTTCAATATCGTCTATCGTCATCTTCATCAATTCTTCGAGGCGGCACGCACCAGCGATTCAAAAAATTGTAGCCACCTCCATCAGAGGAAGTCGTTGTACGGAGCATCAGATGAGAATGTATCGATTTCATGCTTTTCGAGAATCTTCGATTTCTTGGGATTGAAACCTTCGTTCAGTATTTTTGAATATACCGTTAATTGAAAATATTTGCTTATATCGATGTCTTTCTTTACTCTTTGAATTGACGCGGCCGATACTTGATGAAAATCTATAATTGAAGTAAACTAGAAAACCCTTTACTACGATTTTCACTTGAAAAATCTTTAGCCTAGCGAAACACGTGTCGTGGGTTTTTAACCGACGAAACCAAAGAGGAGGAGATTTTCTAGTCGACGCATATATTTTTTTTTATGTATGACCACGCATAACTTTCTACTGAGAAGTCCGATTTCGATAATCCTTTTTTCAGTGGATAGGGTGTACTTCGAAGTTGGTCCCATTCGAATTCAAAGGAAATTATCCATCCCTAAGGGTAGCAAAATGAAGGATATTGATCACTCACCCTCTGAATTCTGATCCGATTCTATCAGGCATAACTTTGTACTGGGTTCTTCAATTTGGATTATTCTTTTTTATTAGATAAGGTATACCTCATAGTTGATCATGTTTGGATTTCTGAATGGAATTATCCACCCTCACGGGTAGAAAAATAGGGGATAATTTATTTTTTACTTGTGAACATTGGCACACATATGTAGTTGAAAATGACAGATCGCTATTGTCATTATTTTTGTTCTCCTACATCCGTCACAATCATTATATTCTATGAGAGGATGGAATGATATATAAAGTAATGAAATGAACTATCCAGAACAACAAAAATAATTTATATTACAACAAATTGTAAAAGTAGATAATCATATTATTTAACTGGTAATAGTTGAAGTAAGGTGGGTGAGTAAGTATTTTGGAAGTAATCAAAAAAAAGTTGGTAGTGATTAGTAGATTTCAGCTACAAAAAATTGAAAAATAAAAACTTTTTAACAAAAAATTAAACCGACGAAATACGGAACTGAAAAGTAAAAAATAAAATGAACCTCCTTAGTCTCAATAGCCCTCATTTTACGCCTTACCTAATTCATCTGCTTGTTTTTTTGGCGCCGACTCATAATTAGTTACTTATATTAGTTTAGGAGCTTAGTTATTGAAACTAAGAAGGTTCAGTTCCGTATTTTTTCGGTTCAATTTTTTATTAAAAAGTTCTTTGTAAACCAGTTTTTGTGAAAATTGTAGTGAAGTGTTTTTCTGTTCACTTTCTTTCTTCAATTTTATAATGAGTTCAATCATTGAGTACTTCGACCACAGGGTTGACGGGCAAATATTTCTTGATAAGTGGTGAAATTATACAATAAATACCTCTTCTTCCAGTTGTTGTAGTTAACAATATTCACCCTATTCTATGGATGAACTTCCCATTCGCTACTTTCAACCAATTCAAAAAGTTATACGCAAAAATTTTTGAGCTCAGTTTATTTGATATTCTGCTTATGAAAGAAATTGTCCAACATACAGTGACGTGATATGGGGATAAAACATGCATATTCGTTTGAATATTTTGAAATCGTACGAAATAGTTATTTGTATGCCAAGGACGCGAAATCCTTTTTTAGCCGAGGCCGCTTGCGGCCGAGGCAGGATAATCTTGAGGTAGCTGAAAAGTTTCGCGGTTGTGGCATACACACTATTTTTCGTGCAATCGTCAAAATTATTGAACTAGATAATTGCAAATAAACATATCATAGCTTCAAAATCGACAGTAATTCATTTTAGTTAACAAAGTCACAGCGTTGCTATGGAAATAATATGGTCGAATATATACAAACCAATTTGGCAGTTTTTGACAAAACGCAAATATGTCTGATACTAATAGTGATATTTCGGTATCTTGCACTCCTCCAGAGCTATAAAGCATTGTAAACTTGGCGCTTCCCGTTTTAATTCCTGGAAATTCTAAAGGGGAGTACGTAAAATGTGACAACGAGTTTAAAGATTGGTGTGACAAACAGAATGTAAAATAATCCTTGTCATTGTCGTATTTTAGAAATGTCAAATTTCGAAGTGACGTTTGGTTTGACGGCCGATGCAATGGGTAACGGCCGCGAAATTGAATTTCGCGGATTGTGTTGAAAACGCGAAATACTCATTTCGCGTGCGGTAGCACAAAAAATGACTTTTCCGGACTAGTGCGGGAAATTACAATTTTATTATAAGATAAGGAGTGCCTCATATGGTTTGTTATCAGAAGGTATGAACTACAAAGAACTGAATTTGTGAAATAATTCGTGTTAGAGTAGGTCTTTTTTTGTACATGCTCCACAAAATGCCTACTTTGGATACTAAAAAGAGGCCGCCAAATGATTGATATCCAAGAAACCTTTCAGGAGACGCAATAAACTATAGATTATTTGAAATTTTGTATTGACAGCTCACGTTTTCTTCGAATCATTCTTTTGAAATACTCATTTCATGAAAAATCAACACTAATATTTGAACAGTTGTTGAACAGTCGCTTCCTATGATTTTTTCACAAATTCCTTACACTACCATATGGATGGTAATTGAAAATGTATGCACGGCGATGTTATTTTATTTAGAAAGCCAACACAAAAAAAAATTGTATGAAACTCGTACGCAAATGGCTTTAGCGGACATCACCTTCCGATTCGTCCGCTAAAGCCTCACTTTGCGTACTTGTTACACAAACTTTTAAAGGATAACAAATACGCAAAATAAGGATCAAGTAGATGGATCGTGATTTTAAGGGAAGATGATATATGCTACATACGACGTTTTTTCCAGATAAATAGAATGGAAGAACGACACATATTTTCTCGACGGTTGTTCTGATTTTTTGTTTCTATTTATTAATGGATATTCCTCCACAAATTTTGTTCGCTTGTTCATAAATGTTAAGATCACGAGCAAGTGGGCTATAACAAAAATACCTGTGTTTCGTAATTTGACTGCCAATGTTTCGATGAAAATACTCATCTTTAGCGCTATAATATGTAAAGTTAAAATATATATATATATATATATATATATATATATATATATATATATATATATATATATATGTATATGTATATATAAATATATATACAGTGTGGTCCATAGGTATGGAATAAATTCATTTTTGGCGTTATTATGTATTTGTTCAAAAAAACCTGAAAAGAGTCGATTTTTATTGTCAATTTGACAATTTACACTGAAAAAATATTACCCCATTCTTGCACCCCCTCTGAATTAAGAGTACCACCTCAAAAAAAAATTACGAGAAGAGGGGTCGTGGGGATCAAGCATCTTGTTCGGAAGTGATTTCCATTCTCTGTTCAGCAATATTGAGATTTTCAAATTTGGTGCAATCATAACTGAGAAAATTTATATTGAAAATGTAAAAGTTTGATACCTAACGTAGAATGAAGGTAATGATGTCACATAATGTTTAGGAAGTATTTTCGAATTCATTTTACAATTAAATTGAATGTTCAAAATGACCACCATTCACTTCTTGACAATAAGCAAGTCGATCTTGGAATTCTCGTACAACATTTTGTAGGACCTCAGGGGTTATGTTGTTAATTTTTTCCGTTATCCTAATTTTTGAATCTGCAATATTATCTTATCTATTGAAATATACTTTTGATTTTAAATAACCCCATGAGAAATAATCAGGTATTTTCTCATCTGTTTTGCTAAACGTCAGGAAAAAGTCGTTCAAGACACCAAAAATTTATTCACAAAATCCGCATGACTAATGTAATGTCAATCTAGTAGACTACTGTTATTCTGATATTTATAAGTTGCTGACACACGTCAGTGTATTGAAAAATATTCTACGTAAAGTATCACAATTTTACATTTTCAAAATGAATTTTCTCAGTTTTGATTGCGTCAAATTTGAAAACTTAATATTGCTGAAGCGAAAATGAAAATCCCTTTGTAACAAGGTGCCACACGACCCCCTTTCTCATTTAAAATATTTGAGGGGATGCTTATAATTCAGAGGGGGTGCAAGAATCGTCCCATTCTAGGTTTTTTTAAACAAATACATAATAACACAAAAAATGAATTTAATCCATACTTATGGACCGCACTGTATATATAATTGCATGTCCTGACTGACTGACCCAAGCAGCATCATAGTATTCACCACTAAATCAACCACTATACAGGAAGGATAACTTGAATGCTATATTTGCTTGAATGTAGTCACATATTTCTCATCTATCGTAGTCTATAACTTTTTAGTGTCAATTGAGGTTTCCGAAATATTATGGTCACTGAGCAGAATCACCTCGTAGGTCTTCGAATTCGAAAGTGGAAAAGAACCGTTGCGGTAACCATTCTGCACCACCAAAATATCACTTTGAAGTCGCAATCACTTTCAATGGAGTATGATAGTTTCGGTGACGTGTTAGTTACTTTCATCAAACCTTCAATATGGCAGGCACTTGATTGTGATATGTGATGATGGTTGCCACGTTGCTATAAGTGATAACCAGTGTTCGCATTGAATTAAGTCACTACAAAGTTACAATTACCTTCAAAATTCAACATCAAGTGACCGTGGATTGGTGCGCGCGATGACGAAAGCTAACACAACTTCTCTCAAAATATTTTATTGTGGCTTACAAAAAGTTTGTTTCATCGGGTACGTGAAACGTGGAAGATATTCATTCAAAATGAAACGTGTTATGCGTTTCCAATAGACAATTCTTCTTCATTTTGCAGTGACCGTGGATTGTTCTGCGCGATGATGAAAACTAACCTAACTTTTCTCAAATTATTTTATTATGGCTCAAAAAAAGTTTGTTTTACCTGTTGCGTAAGAAGTGATTGAAAATTATTCAAAATGACATGAATTATGCGTTCTCAATGGACAATTTTTCTTGATTTTGTATAAAAAGGTAAATTTGAATAGATCGGATCTCTGACTTGTGCGCCTGCCTAATATTTATACCTCAATTGAAAATTCAGGTTGAATAAATGCCATATTTTCCATTCCTTGTTAATTGACAGTTGTTACTTGATACTTGATAAATCCACCATACTTATTACATGTCCTTTTTGTACAATTAATGGACATGTACCCGCGATTTCGAAGTTATAACTTTGAAGTGGCAGGTTATAATAGCAGCGAAGTGTTCGCTACATTTGAGTGTATAAGACCCAATTTTTTCTGGGTTATGACTTTGGAGTAGTGAGTCATGAGCCTGCAACGTGGGTGTCACTTCCTCGTGGTGGAAAAGTTATTATGTTAGTTCAATTGGCTACTTCATGATGAGAGGAAGTCTAGAGTACGTAACTATTGGTTTCAAGTAACCAAGATGTTTGAGGAATTCAAGAACACAATTTCATAGGCGAGTTATTTCCAACATTATAATGTTTTTCTTGAATAAAGATCCTTCAGATGGCGCGTGCTCACAATCAAGCTAAATCACCCATATTTCACAGTGAATTTTCAATCGTTTTAATTTTATCCCGATTAGAAGTTTTCAATCTTGAAAATATGTTGCAGAAAAGATATCGAGCTACATATTGATTACATAAGCGCAGTCAGTTGTTCAACCTGTCTAGTTATGGCCACTTCATATCCACGTTTTTGCCAGGTGACCACAACGTGGTTGAAGGGAGGCTATCTGAGATAGCAACATAGCGGCCACCAAAAAAGTGTACCACCTTTTAGTAGCCGCCACATGATAGAACCGTATATATTACGTGGCAGTGGTTCTGGTCAAACATCTCAAAGTTTTCCAGAATCGTGCCGCTACGTTCTTTCCACTAAAAATGCTACTTGGGCGATTCACTCACGATCAATGCCCAGACCAAACCTATGGACCTAAAGAGCTGAAATTTTGACAGCTTATTTTGGAGGTTTTTTTTCCACGTCTTTCCTGAGCTGAAGATTACAAACTACATGTCCGTAAAAGGTTTCAGAAAATTATGTACCATACAAATTCAGGACTGGGAGAGAACCTTTGGAACATTTGAAAACGTTTGGAAGTGAAGGCTTCACATTGAATGACGAACAGGACAAGAATAAAATTGATTGTGGCTTACGGCTAGAGAAAGAATTGAATTTAAAATTGATGGGGATATATATATATATATATATATATATATATATATATATATATATATATATATATATATATATATATATATTGAAATAGTCTAGTCGTCAAAAGGTCCAATTTCACGACGTTTCGGCACATTTGCCATCTTCAGGTGAAATTCGATTATTTCGAACTCTACTGATATTTTCGTGTTGTGCTCCAATTTGTAATGAATATGTATATATATATGAATATATACATATTCAATTCAATATATATATATATATATAAATATATATATAATTCTACTGTACGTGTGTGTCACTGAACTTCTCCTAAACGGCTGAACCGATTTGAATGAATTTTTTTCGTATGCGTTTGGGTGGCGCCCTGGATGGTTGAGATTCACAAATCAGCACGGCAGATGGCGCTGCAGTCGGTATCATAAACGGCTAGACCGATTTGCATGAATATTTTTATATGCGTTTGGGTGGCGCCCTGGATGGTTTAGATTCACAAATCATCCCACTAAATGTTAAGGGTGGTCCACCACTCAATTTTTTTATGATACAGCATTCAAAAATACATACAACCCAAAATTTTCACCCTTCTACGATCAACCCCCATTTTTTGGCAAGATTTTTATTTACATTTTGTCATGACATAGAATAAAAAAATTCATATTACTCTCAATTTTCACCCTTCTACGATCAACCCCAATTTTTAATTTCTTTTCATTTCATAGAAAACACGGGATAACAGGAAAACGAGATAACGGAAATGACGGAATAACGAAAAACGGGAAAACGGGATGACAGGATAAGGCAAAAATGGGATAACGGGATAAAGAAAATATGGGAAAACGGGATAACTGGATAATTGGATAACTGGATAACGGGATAACGAAAAAACGGGAAAACGGGATGACAATAGAAAACGGGAAACGGAAAACGGGATAAAAAAAACGGGATAACGGAATAACGGAAAGAAAAAACGGAGACAGGATAGGGGAAAACGGGATAACGGATAAAGAAAAAATGGGATAACAGGAAAACGGGTTAACGGAATGACTGGATAACTGGATAACTGGATAATTGGATAATTGGATAATTGGATAATTGGATAACTGGATAACGGGATACCAGGATAACAAAAAAACGGGAAAACGGGATAACGGGATGACAGGATAAGGGAATAACGGAAAAACGGAATAACGGATTAAATAAAAAACGGGATAACAGGAAAACGGGATAACGGGAATACCGAAATAACGGGAAAACGGAATAACGGAATGACAGGATAAGGGGAAACCGGGATAACTTGATAAAGAAAAAGTGGGATAACAGGAAAACGGGATCACGGGATAATGGGGTAACGGGATAATGGGATAACGGGAATAATGGGATAACGAGAAAACGGGATAACGGGATGACAGGATAAGGGATAACGGAAAAACGGGATACGGGGATAAAGGAAAAAAAAAGGGGTAACAGGAAAATAGGATAACGAGAGTTTTCGGGAAAAAGATTATAGGGAATATAGAAATTTGGACAGGACAGCGTCTGTCGGGTCCGCTAGTATATATATATATATATATATATAATACATACATATACATATATATATATATATATATATATATATATATATATATATATATATATATATATATATATATATATATATATATATATATTTATATATATATATATATATATATATATATTTATATATATATATATAAATATATATATATATATATATATATATATATATACATATATATTTATATATTGAATAGTAACGGCCCTAGTATTGTTCCCTGTGGGACTCCAAAGTAACAATTCAGAAGTGTGAGTTCTTGTTCACCCTCACACATAGTGCCTTGATACTCTCATTAGAGTAAGATTATGTCCCTGAAGCAATTCCTTCAAACGTATCTTTCAGAACATCATGACTCATCGTAATAATGCCTTTGTCAGTCGATATGATACAGATCACAGGTATTTTTGTCAATCGCGGAGTAGTTTGTTGTTATGGCATCTTTGTCGATCTGGCCTTTAAATCCATACTATTTCACTGAGAGAATATTATAATTGTTCAAATAATTCTGTTATTCTGGACTTTATTATTTGTTCAAGGACATTCGATAAAGTTGATAATGGAAAAATCGGTCTGTAGTTGCCTGGGCATGTTTTATCATCTGTTTTGGAAATGGGTATTCCTATGGCTTTATATATATATTTTTATATATATATATATATATATATATATATATATATATGTATATATATATATATATATATATATGAAAAGAACTTAGTGGACATAGCCCTCAGAGATAGGAGTTAACCGTAGACACGTGTTTCGGGCTCTCGGCCCTCATCAGTACGGTGGAGAAATGCGAGGATGAACAACACTAGGCAGAAAACGACAAATCAGCGGAGTCAACAAACAGAAGCCAGCCGCTCATTTGTGGTTTCGGTCAGCAGACCCTGACTTCCAGGGAAACAACCAACGTCACCACGGAGGCAGCTATAGCTACCTGCGTGACATCCGAGTCCAGGAATATATAAATATATATGAAAAGAGTAATCGAGGGAACTGTTAAAAACAAAATGAAAAGAACTTAGTGGACATAGCCCTCAGAGATAGGAGTTAACCGTAGACACGTGTTTCGGGCTCTCGGCCCTCATCAGTACGGTGGAGAAATGCGAGGATGAACAACACTAGGCAGAAAACGACAAATCAGCGGAGTCAACAAACAGAAGCCAGCCGCTCATTTGTGGTTTCGGTCAGCAGACCCTGACTTCCAGGGAAACAACCAACGTCACCACGGAGGCAGCTATAGCTACCTGCGTGACATCCGAGTCCAGGAATATATAAATATATATGAAAAAGAGTAATCGAGGGAACTGTTAAAAACAAAATGAAAAGAACTTAGTGGACATAGCCCTCAGAGATAGGAGTTAACCGTAGACACGTGTTTCGGGCTCTCGGCCCTCATCAGTACGGTGGAGAAATGCGAGGATGAACAACACTAGGCAGAAAACGACAAATCAGCGGAGTCAACAAACAGAAGCCAGCCGCTCATTTGTTCATCCTCGCATTTCTCCACCGTACTGATGAGGGCCGAGAGCCCGAAACACGTGTCTACGGTTAACTCCTATCTCTGAGGGCTATGTCCACTAAGTTCTTTTCATTTTGTTTTTAACAGTTCCCTCGATTACTCTTTTTCATATATATATATATATATATGTATATGTTTGTATATATATATATATATATATATATATATATATATATATACTAGCGGACCCGACAGACGCTGTCCTGTCCAAATTCCTATATTCCCTATAATCTTTTTCCCGAAAACTCTCGTTATCCTATTTTCCTGTTACCCCTTTTTTTTTCTTTATCCTGGTATTCCGTTTTTCCGTTATTCCCTTATCCTGTCATCCCGTTATCCCGTTTTCCCGTTTTTTTGTTATCCTGGTATCCCGTTATCCAGTTATCCAATTATCCAATTATCCAATTATCCAATTATCCAGTTATCCAGTTATCCAGTTATCCAGTTATCCCGTTAACCCGTTTTCCTGTTATCCCATTTTTTCTTTATCCCGTTATCCCATTTTTCCCTTATTCCCTTATCCCCTTACCCCCTTATCCTGTCATCCTGTTATCCCGTTTCCCATTTTTTCATTATTCCGTTATTCTCGTTATCCCGTTTTTATTTATCCCGTTATTCCGTTTTTCCCGTTATTCACCTATTCTGTCATCCCGTTTTTCCGTTTTTTCGTTATCCCGTTATCTAGTTATCCAATTATCCAGTTATCCCGTTTTCCCATATTTTCTTTATCCCGTTATCCCATTTTTGTCTTATCCTGTCATCCCGTTTTCCCGTTTTTTCGTTATTCCGTCATTTCCGTTATCTCGTTTTCCTGTTATCCCGTGTTTTCTATAAAATGAAAAGAAATTAAAAATTGGGGTTGATCGTAGAAGGGTGAAAATTGAGAGTAATATGAATTTTTTTATTCTATGACATGACAAAATGTAAATAAAAATCTTGCCAAAAAATGGGGGTTGATCGTAGAAGGGTGAAAATTTTGGGTTGTATGTATTTTTGAATGCTGTATCATAAAAAAAATGGTGGTAACATTTAGTGGGATGATTTGTGAATCTAAACCATCCAGGGCGCCACCCAAACGCATATAAAAACATTCATGCAAATCGGTCTAGCCGTTTATGATACCGACTGCAGCGCCATCTGCCGTGCTGATTTGTGAATCTCAACCATCCAGGGCGCCACCCAAACGCATACGAAAAAAATTCATTCAAATCGGTTCAGCCGTTTAGGAGAAGTTCAGTGACACACACGTACAGTAGAATTATATATATATTTATATATATATATATATATATTGAATTGAATATGTATATATTCATATATATATACATATTCATTACAAATTGGAGCACAACACGAAAATTCAGTAGATTCAAATAATCAATTTACCTGAAGATGGCAAATGTGCCGAAACGTCGTGAAATTGGACCTTTTGACGACTAGACTATTTCAATATATATATATATATATATATATATATATATATATATATATATATATATATATATATATATATATCCCCATCAATTTTAAATTCAATTCTTTCTCTAGCCGTAAGCCACAATCAATTTTATTCTTGTCCTGTTCGTCATTCAATGTGAAGCCTTCACTTCCAAACGTTTTCAAATGTTCCAAAGGTTCTCTCCCAGTCCTGAATTTGTATGGTACATAATTTTCTGAAACCTTTTACGGACATGTAGTTTGTAATCTTCAGCTCAGGAAAGACGTGGAAAACCTCCAAAATAAGCTGTCAAAATTTCAGCTCTTTAGGTCCATAGGTTTGGTCTGGGCATTGATCGTGAGTGAATCGCCCAAGTAGCATTTTTAGTGGAAAGAACGTAGCGGCACGATTCTGGAAAACTTTGAGATGTTTGACCAGAACCACTGCCACGTATTATATACGGTTCTATCATGTGGCGGCTACAAAAGGGGGTACACTTTTTGGTGGCCGCTATGTTGCTATCTCAGATAGCCTCCTCCAACCACGTTGTGGTCACCTGGCAAAACGTGGATATGAAGTGGCCATAACTAGACAGGTTGAACAACTGACTGCGCTTATGTAATCAATATGTAGCTCGATATCTGTTCTGCAACATATTTTCAAGATTGAAAACTTCTAATCGGGATAAAATTAAAACGATTGAAAATTCACTGTGAAATATGGGTGATTTAGCTTGATTGTGAGCACGCGCCATCGAAGGATCTTTATTCAAGAAAAACATTATAATGTTGGAAATAACTCGCCTATGAAATTGTGGTTCTTGAATTCTCAAACATCTTGGTTACTTGAAACCAATAGTTACGTACTCTAGACTTCCTCTCCATCATGAAGTAGCCAATTGAACTAACATAATAACTTTTCCACCACGAGGAAGTGACACCCACGTTGCAGGCTCATGACTCACTACTCCAAAGTCATAACCCAGAAAAATTGGGTCTTATACACTCAAATGTAGCGAACACTTCGCTGCTATTATAACCTGCCACTTCAAAGTTATAACTTTGAAATCGCGGGTACATGTCCATTAATTGTACAAAAAGGACATGTAATAAGTATGGTGGATTTATCAAGTATCAAGTAACAACTGTCAATTGACAAGGAATGGAAAATATGGCATTTATTCAACCTGAATTTTCAATTGAGGTATAAATATTAGGCAGGCGCACAAGTCAGAGATCCGATCTATTCAAATTTACCTTTTTATACAAAATCAAGAAAAATTGTCCATTGAGAACGCATAATTCATGTCATTTTGAATAATTTTCAATCACTTCTTACGCAACAGGTAAAACAAACTTTTTTTGAGCCATAATAAAATAATTTGAGAAAAGTTAGGTTAGTTTTCATCATCGCGCAGAACAATCCACGGTCACTGCAAAATGAAGAAGAATTGTCTATTGGAAACGCATAACACGTTTCATTTTGAATGAACATCTTCCACGTTTCACGTACCCGATGAAACAAACTTTTTGTAAGCCACAATAAAATATTTTGAGAGAAGTTGTGTTAGCTTTCGTCATCGCGCGCACCAATCCACGGTCACTTGATGTTGAATTTTGAAGGTAATTGTAACTTTGTAGTGACTTAATTCAATGCGAACACTGGTTATCACTTATAGCAACGTGGCAACCATCATCACATATCACAATCAAGTGCCTGCCATATTGAAGGTTTGATGAAAGTAACTAACACGTCACCGAAACTATCATACTCCATTGAAAGTGATTGCGACTTCAAAGTGATATTTTGGTGGTGCAGAATGGTTACCGCAACGGTTCTTTTCCACTTTCGAATTCGAAGACCTACGAGGTGATTCTGCTCAGTGACCATAATATTTCGGAAACCTCAATTGACACTAAAAAGTTATAGACTACGATAGATGAGAAATATGTGACTACATTCAAGCAAATATAGCATTCAAGTTATCCTTCCTGTATATTGGTTGATTTAGTGGTGAATACTATGATGCTGCTTGGGTCAGTCAGTCAGGACATGCAATTATATATACAGTGCGGTCCATAAGTATGGATTAAATTCATTTTTTGTGTTATTATGTATTTGTTTAAAAAAACCTAGAATGGGACGATTCTTGCACCCCCTCTGAATTATAAGCATCCCCTCAAATATTTTAAATGAGAAAGGGGGTCGTGTGGCACCTTGTTACAAAGGGATTTTCATTTTCGCTTCAGCAATATTAAGTTTTCAAATTTGACGCAATCAAAACTGAGAAAATTCATTTTGAAAATGTAAAATTGTGATACTTTACGTAGAATATTTTTCAATACACTGACGTGTGTCAGCAACTTAATTTGACGCAATCAAAACTGAGAAAATTCATTTTGTGAATAAATTTTTGGTGTCTTGAACGACTTTTTTCCTGACGTTTAGCAAAACAGATGAGAAAATACCTGATTATTTCTCATGGGGTTATTTAAAATCAAAAGTATATTTCAATAGATTAGATAATATTGCAGATTCAAAAATTAGGATAACGGAAAAAATTAACAACATAACCCCTGAGGTCCTACAAAATGTTGTACGAGAATTCCAAGATCGACTTGCTTATTGTCAAGAAGGGAATGGTGGTCATTTTGAACATTCAATTTAATTGTAAAATGAATTCGAAAATACTTCCTAAACATTATGTGACATCATTACCTTCATTCTACGTTAGGTATCAAACTTTTACATTTTCAATATAAATTTTCTCAGTTATGATTGCACCAAATTTGAAAACTCAATATTGCTGAACAGAGAATGGAAATCACTTCCGAACAAGATGCTTGATCCCCACGACCCTCTTCTCGTAATTTTTTTTGAGGTGGTACTCTTAATTCAGAGGGTGCAAGAATGGGGTAATATTTTTCAAATTGACAATAAAAATCGACTCTTTTCAGGTTTTTTTGAACAAATACATAATAACGCCAAAAATGAATTTATTCCATACCTATGGACCACACTGTATATATATTTATATATACATATACATATATATATATATATATATATATATATATATATATATATATATGATGAATTTATTCCATACCTATGGACCACACTGTATATATATTTATATATATATATATATATATATATATATATATATATATATATATATATATATATATATATATATATATATATATATATATATATATATATATATATATATATAATTATACTTTACATATTATAGCGCTAAAGATAAGTATTTTCATCGAAACATTGGCAGTCAAATTACGAAACACTGGGGTATTTTGTTATAGCCCACTTGCTCGTGATCTTAACATTTATGAACAAGCGAACAAAATTTGTGGAGGAATATCCATTAATAAATAGAAACAAAAAATCAGAACAACCGTCGAGAAAATATGTGTCGTTCTTCCATTCTATTTATCTGGAAAAAACGTCGTATGTAGCAGATATCATCTTCCCTTAAAATCACGATCCATCTACTTGATCCTTATTTTGCGTATTTGTTATCCGTTAAAAGTTTGTGTAACAAGTACGCAAAGTGAGGCTTTAGCGGACGAATCGGAAGGTGATGTCCGCTAAAGCCATTTAATAATAATAATAATAATAATATCGTCTTTATTATTTTCTTCCTTTTCAACGGTACAGTCATTAGAATAAAAATATATAGCATATTTACCTTTGGAAGAAAATTAAAGGCGTACGAGTTTCATACAATTTTTTTTTGTGTTGGCTTTCTAAATAAACATAACATCGCCGTGCATACATTTTCAATTACCATCCATATGGTAGTGTAAGGAATTTGTAAAAAAGGATTAAAATTAAAAATCATAGGAAGCGACTGTTCAACAACTGTTCAAATATTTTAAAAAATTAAAAAAAAAAAATTTAAAAATAGTGTTGATTTTTCATGAAATGAGTATTTCAAAAAAGACCTACCTAACACGAATTATTTCACAAATTCAGTTCTTTGTAGTTCATACCTTCTGATAACAAACCATATGAGGCACTCCTTATCTTATAATAAAATTTTAATTTCCCGCACTAGTCCGAAAAGTCATTTTTGTGGGTACCGCACGCGAAATGAGTATTTCAGTTTTCAACACAATCCGCGAAATTCAATTTCGCGGCCGTTACCCATTGCATCGGCCGTCAAACCAAACGTCACTTCGAAATTTGACATTTCTAAAATACGACAATGACAAGGATTATTTTACATTCTGTTTGTCACACCAATCTTTAAACTCGTTGTCACATTTTACGTACTCCCCTTTAGAATTTCCAGGAATTAAAACGGTAAGCGCCAAGTTTACAATGCTTTATAGCTCTGGAGGAGTGCAATATACCGAAATATCACTATTAGTATCAGACATATTTGCGTTTTGTCAAAACTGCCAAATTGGTTTGTATATATTCGACCATATTATTTCCATAGCAACGCTGTGACTTGTTAACTAAAATGAATTACTGTCGATTTTGAAGCTATGATATGTTTATTTGCAATTATCTAGTTCAATATTTGACGATTGCACGAAATAGTGTGATGCCACAACCGCGAAACTTTCAGCTACCTCAAGATATCCTACTCGCCGCAAGCGGCCTCGGCTAAAAAAGGATTTCGCGTCCTTGGCATACAAATAACTATTTCGTACGATTTCAAAATATTCAAACGAATATGCATGTTTTATCCCCATATCACGTCACTGTATGTTGGACAATTTCTTTCATAAGCAGAATATCAAATAAATTGAGCTCAAAAACTTTTGCGTATAACTTTTTGAATTGGTTGAAAGTAGCGAATGGGAAGTTCATCCAGAGAATAGGGTGAATATTGTTAACTACAACAACTGGAAGAAGAGGTATTTATTGTATAATTTCACCACTTATCAAGAAATATTTGCCCGTCAACCCTGTGGTCGAAGTACTCAATGATTGAACTCATTATAAAATTGAAGAAAGAAAGTGAACAGAAAAACACTTCACTACAATTTTCACAAAAACTGGTTTACAAAGAACTTTTTAATAAAAAATTGAACCGAAAAAATACGGAACTGAAGATTAAAAAATAAAATGAACCTTCTTAACGGGATACCAGGATAACAAAAAAACGGGAAAACGGGATAACGGGATGACAGGATAAGGGAATAAGGAAAAACGGAAAAAAAACGGGAGGACAAGGAAAGGGATAATAAGAGGAAAAAGAAACAACGGGAAAAGGGATGACAGGATAAGGGGATAACGGGAAAACGGGATACCGGGATAAAAAAAAAAGGGGTAACAGGAAAATAGGATAACGAGAGTTTTCGGGAAAAAGATTATAGGGAATAGAGGAATTTGGACAGGACAGCGTCTGTCGGGTCCGCTAGTATATATATATATATATATATATATATATATATATATACATACATATATATATATATATATATATATATATATATATAATATATATATATATATATATAAAAATATATATATAAAGCCATAGGAATACCCATTTCCAAAACAGATGATAAAACATGCCCAGGCAACTACAGACCGATTTTTCCATTATCAACTTTATCGAATGTCCTTGAACAAATAATAAAGTCCAGAATAACAAATTATTTGAACAATTATAATATTCTCTCAGTGAAATAGTATGGATTTAAAGGAGCCAGATCGACAAAAGATGCCATAACCAACAAAATCTACTCCGCGATTGACAAAAAAATACCTGTGATCTGTATCCTTATCGACCTGACCAAAACATTCGATACGATGAGTCATGATGTTCTGAAAGATACGTTTGAAAGAATTGACTTCAGGGACACTAATCTTACTCTAATGAGAGAGTATCTAAGAGACAGCTATGTGTGAGGGTGAACAAAGAACTCAGCCCACTTCTGAATTGTTACTTTGGAGTCCCACAGGGAACAATACTAGGGCCGTTACTATTCAATATATAAATATATATATATATATATATATATATATATATAAATATATATATATATATAAATATATATATATATATATATATATATATATATATATATATATATATATATATATATATATATATATATATATATATTTATATTTGCGTTTATACAGTCCCGATTCGGTACATACTGCCCACGAATACAGGCCAAATACTACGAACTCAGACCCGGCCTCCGGCTTGACAAGGTTTTGCTATGTAAAACTTTCTAGGGGAGTTGGGACGTACACGGGACGACATAATGGCCGGGTTCGGAAAAGCGGTGAAAAGAGGATTTTTATATTGATTTAGTTCCATCACTGAGCGTGTAGGCGGCGCTTCCGGTGGAGAAGCATATGGTATATATTGCCATGCATTGTACCGACAAATACCAACCCGAAATTTGTTAGCGCCGTTTATGTGTTGACGAAGTTTCAGCAGCAAGTAATTTTTGATTATTTGAGGATACCTTCATTTCCCGGAAAATAATATTAGAAAGACTTAATTGTTGACATCTTTGTTTTCCTACGATTAAAGTTCAGCTTTTGAAAAAATTTTTTTTAACTTTCTTCGTTCATCTATCCGGTTCAAAACTTGTTAGTGAATTTTGACCCATTTCTAGTCGTTTGATTAATTTGAAATTTGGCAGTTTTTCATAATTCCGGTGACAATGCATTATTGAGTTTTTGTTAGCGGAAAAACACAATGGCGGCTCCAAGATGTTGGGAAATTATGTGATAATGGTCTGATTCTAATGAAAATTGGAATGTGGGAATTTTTGGGATCGGAGATTATGATTTTTTGACAAAGTCATAAATTAAATATGACGGCTCCAAGATGACGTTCGAGTTTTGTGATTATGGTCCGATTCTATTCAAAATTGGTATGTGGGTTTTTGTGGTCGGGGATTATGATTTTTTGTCAAAATTCATAAATTCAAGATGGCGGACGAGTTTTTTTATCAAATCCGATTCTATTCAAAATTGGTGTGTGGGGAATTTTGAGGTCGAGGATTATGAATTTTTTGTCAAAATTTATAAATTTAAGATTTATTGAACGATTTTATCTATAAATGGTATCTAGAGGTTGTTAAGGTCGGAAAGTATAATTTTTCGTTTCAATTCGATAATTCAAGATGACGGATTTAATGACTAAAAAGAATTGAATAAATTTTTTGATGACAAGCTTTTATTTCAATGCACTAAAAAGGAAAAATAACGGCTTTTCAATCTGTTACTCACAGATTAACCCACGTCACACATCTGAAAAACCTGTTTTTTTTTAATTATTTGATTTTGGAACAAATTGCATTCGACTGAAAGTCTTATTATCATTATTACATGAAGGAACGAATCCAACCAGAATATATAGTTGCACTCTGTATTTGCTGTCTATCAGGTTAAAATCTTGCAATTGGAATTTGTTTCATTTCAAATCGACTCTGAATTCCCAGGTGCTCTCCATTCGAGTGACCATGTAGTATGACATTTTGTATGAATAATTATCAAGATGGCGCCTGCAAAATGGTGGTGTGATTTATGGTCCATTTCTTTTCAAAATTGGCATGTAGGGGTTGTTGAAATCAAAGATGATTTTTTTGTAAAAACTCAAGAATTCAAGATTTTATTAATGACTGCAGAGAATCAATAATGAATAGAAAAAAAATTATGTTGAACTACCATGCAAATAATTTTCTTCAAAAGTGTTATTCTGTGAATAACAGATTCAAAAGCTTGTACTGCAAAGATGATACTTTCAAATTTCAATTTTTTTTTTATGTTCTGGTTCCCACGAAAAGGGATATCCTGTAATGTTCAGAGAACATCGTGGGAACCAAGAGAAAGAAGGAAGGAGTTGGTGTTCTTCTTAAATTTCTGGAGGTTGTATGCCTCGGGGAACACCTCCCTAGGCAATGAGTTCCAAAGCCTCGCTGTTCGTTGGATGAACAAGTCTTTGGAAAGTGATGTTCTGCAGGTCTCCAAAGTGACCACGAAGGGGTGTGATGACTGAACTTGAGGGGTTAATCTCGAAGAGACTGCCAAATCAGGAACGATTGTTGATATTTCAGAAGAGCATCGCCCATGAAAATATCTATAAAATAGAGACAAATCGCCAACTTTTCTACGGTGTTCCAGACAAGTGAGCGAGTTTGTAAGCGAGGCATCACCGACGAGACGAATTGCCTTTTTTTGGACAGAATCCAATAGCCTCAGGATATGTTTAGGTGCCGCGCTCCAAATGTGGGAACAGTATTCCGAGCATTCTCGAAGTCAATATCAGCGAGACGGCCACCCGAATGGGCTCACACGTGAGGGAACACGTTGTTGCGGAAAGCGCATTTTTGAAATATTATTGTTTGTAACCTGGTTAGGGACATAATTTCTAAAAATACTGAAACACGTATTTCTTTATTTGTAACAGAGACCTCAAATACCAATGTTCATGCCCCTTACATCAAAATTAACGGGACCCTTACACAAACTTTTACCCCCAAAATTAACGGGTTATCCCTTACAAAGACCCCAAATACCAATTTTTATGACCCTAGCAGAACCCCCATGCAAACTTTAACCTTCCATTTCACCCCTTCAGGGGTTGCATTTCTAAACACACTGAAATACATATTCTATTTGTAACAAAGACTTCAAATATCATTTTTATGACCCCAACTTAAAACTAACGGAATTCCCATACAAACTTCCAATACCAATTCAACCTCCATCATTTTTATTCCTTGGAATATTTTCATTCCCATTCTTACCCATTCTTCTAGTATTTTGGCACTTCTATCACGGTTTTTTGAGATAATCACTGTCATCAAAACTGTAGACATATTTTTCTGATGTTTTACCGAAAATTGCAATGGAGCACATGTTAGAGATAAAAAGGGAAATGACAATGAATTGACAGTAACGTGACAACTGGAAAGTGACATTGTTGCTAGCTAAGAGTGATGATAGAAACAAGAAATCATTGAAAATATAAATGTGGATTGCCAAATGAAATTATCACCAAAACCATTGCTTCTGAGAAAACACTACAGGCGACAGTCATTCATTCATTCAGAAGCTCCTGAGATAGAAGAACGCCGAATTGCCTCAATAAAGGAGATGACAAACGTCGCTCCCAATACGTGGAAACCTCTGAAAGCCCCTCTTTCCCTCCCCTCCACCACACCAAGCCCCGCTTACCGGTTTGAATACGGCTGAACTCCAGTCAGATCCTCAGTTCTTTCAAAGGCAGATTGAGACCTCAGAGAGCACCGGTGACGAGTCCTGGCGAGTAGCCAGGTTGAGACCACGGCGTCAAGTCACAAAATCCTCAGTGAATTCCTTGACGTTATTACTATTTCTTTAGCTCTCTTGAAAATGGCTCCAAAATGGTAATTTGGTCGAACTTCCTAGATTTTTTTCATTCCCCAATCGAAACAAAAGGTTACCATTACAAAAAAATCCTCAATAAAACTTATACAGCGTGGGCCATTGAAAACGACACAGCGGCTCTGTAGGTCAGCAGAACCGAATTATATAAATATGCTCGGACATGTCAACTACATTTTCGAGGAGGACATCGTTCGCGATGAAATTCATCGCCACCCCTGAATTTTTACGGCAAGTGAAACCTCATTTGAAAGGTATTTTCTTCTCAATATCAAACAACAAAAATAAATTAATTATATCGATTCATTTTCGAGATATAGGAACTTGAAGTTGGTAAATCACTTTTTATTCACTCAATCAATTAAACAATATCTGATAAAGCAACTGTCGCAATAATTATTATTGTTACTGAACTAAATGTTCGAACTGTCTACCACCCATTTTCAGTTCTGTTCAAAACGAGACCCCACATTTCGTAGAATGTAGACTCATCAGAAAAGCAGATGTTGAAAAGAAAATTCTCATCAGCATCTATTTTCGTAGTCATAATTTCACAAAATTCCTGTCGCCTACCAAAATCAACTTCATTCAATTGGTGTACCAAATGCATTTTGTAGGGGTGTAGAGGATTCGGCGGATACTGGTTTTACTGATATTGGTAACACTAGCCAATTTCGTTATGCTCAATGTTGGGTCTGCATGAACTTGTCCTAAAAGTGCAACCTCAACAGCTTCATTTTTCAACGGAAATTCTCGTTCTGGGTCTCGTTTCTTGTTGGCTACTGATCCAGTTTGACGAAATTCTTGCACTAATTCTAGAACGTATTTTCTAGCAACAAGTTTATCTGGATGCGTTTCATCGAACTAATTAGCTGTACGGTTACCGCACTCATCATTCTTGAAAAAAATTTTTATTTCAACTCTTACCGCGATCGTATACACCATTATTGCGGAAATATATTCAGCAGCTTTAGTCAAGTAATTCACTCCAATGTCGTTCAATCAAAGATCAGTTTACACTGATAGACGTCCACAATTGCGATTTGGCGAAAAAAATTATCTCATACATGTTTTTGTTGTACTCACATTTGAGTCGAATTCGAGAAAACGTCTTTTTATCGATTCTCAAGAACCTTAAAAATTTTTCGATCAATTAAATGAGGATGAAATTAAAATTTGAAACGGTATTGCATGTTATTTGTTGGTAAACAGTTAGATCATTTAATTCCTTGACAATGATAATAATCTCTAAACAGTTGCATTGTTAGATGTTATTTTTATTGATTGAGTGAATAAAAAGTGATTTCCCAACTTCAAGTTCCTATATTTCGAAAATGAATCGATAGAATTGATTTATTTTTATAGTTCGATATTAAGAAGGAAAATACCTTTCAAATGAGGTACTACTTGCCATATGTTGCCATTTACCAATTTAGGGATGGCGGTTACAGCTCTGAGGGATGGAATGTATTTCGGGTGAATTTCGTCGCGAACGATGTCCCCCTCGAAAATGTAGTTGACGTGTCCGAGCGTTTTTATATAATTCGGTTCTGCCGACCTACAGAGCCGCCGTTTCGTTTTCAATGGCCCACTCTGTATAATACTCACTAACTTGAGTTTGAAACGAACCAAAAATGGAAAATATACCCGTTACGATTTTTTTTTTTAAATTAAGTAATAAATTAAAACATGAAAAAAGTTGTCAACACTGTGATAAACATAGGAAACTCCAGACAGTTGAAGGATCGTCACCGCACAGAAAAGTGACAGTAGACTACACCCGGAGGTAGATATTTGAAACACATTTGTTTCAGTGATGAGGCAACTTTTTTTTAACGGTCACGTGCATAGACAAAATGTAAGGTACTGGTCCGATGAAAGTCCTCGACTTTTTCGAGAAAGTAATAAATTGAAAAGTAAGTAAGCGAAAGTAATAAATTAAAACATGAAAAAAGTTGTCAACACTGTGATAAACATAGGATTAACATCCAGACAGTTGAAGGATCGTCACCGCACAGAAAAGTGACAGTAGACTACACCCGGAGGTAGATATTTGAAACACATTTGTTTCAGTGATGAGGCAACTTTTTTTTAACGGTCACGTGCATAGACAAAATGTAAGGTACTGGTCCGATGAAAGTCCTCGACTTTTTCGCGAAACTCAGTTTCCCACAAAAAGTAAATGTATGGGCAGGAATACTGGGTGACCACATTATAGGTCTGTTATTTATTGAGGAAAATTTGACAGGTGCCCTCTATTTGAAAATGCTGGAAACAGTGATAGTGGCAACTGTCGAAAATAATGTAGACGAATTTGACATGGAAATTATTTAGCAACAAGATCGAGCTCCTTCACATTCTGCAGTTGCTGTGAGGAATTATTTGAATACTGTTCATGCAGGACGATGGATCGGGCGCCAAGGATCTGTTTAATTGCCTCCAAGATCACCAGATCTAACCCCTTTAGATTTTTTTCTATGGGGTAGGAGTAGCGCGGATTACGGAAGTGTGTGCAACAATTACTCGAGGAACTTTGCAAAGCGTCAGGGCTGAAACTAAAAATAGACTATATTTTTGCCAGGAGGTCAACGGCGAACATTTTGAACATTCATTGTGATAACAGATAAGGTTAGTGTTAGTTTAGTTGCCTTCCTGTTTGTGGTGTTTTGCTATTTTCAAACATCAATAATTCAACACGTAATGAAGCAAATCTCAAATTTCTTGCACAGTTGAATGGAGGATAACACATCCTTTCAGATGAGCTATCATTCACCACCCGATGCTATTTAAATTTTTCAAAAGGGTTGCTTCCCTCCAGTAGGGGATGAAATTAGGCGTAAACTATTTATACAAAAATGTATATTGTAGAAATCAAAAGTCTTCGTGTCTCGGCGATTTTCCTAACAAGAGTCCAGTAACGAGTTACATAGGTAACACTTATGATATATAACACGTAACTGGTTACTGGACTCTTGTTAGGAAAATATATACAGAGTGGCCACTTTTTTAATGGGATTGTATTGGTAACTTTTAAACCATAAGAGTTAGAAGGTCGGTCAAATGGAGAAAAAGTTGCATTCATAGAAGCATTGTCAAGCAGTTCAAACAAATCGAGATTATCAGGGCCGGTTATTGAGATATCATAAGAAAAGTAAATTCTGTCATTTTGATTTATCTTTTTTCCCACTTTATTTCGAATATTATCAAAAAATGTCACGGGAGTTTTTCATTCGACAGTGAATTATCCTCAATTTGACACAATCAGATTTTGTATCCAACGTTTCGTACGCTCTGGGCCACCCTCAACCTAATTTTTTTCAATACGGACCTGCATATTTTATGACACTTTTCGAAATAACTTTCAACGCTGAATTCAACGATATATCATACAATGTCATTCAAAGTTGATTTTCAGGTGATTTTGACCCTTATCCAAATTTCTTTGGGTCGGATCTGTATTACATTTAGGTACCTTTAGTTTATTAACAACATGCAATACATTTCGATAAGAAAATCAACTTACTCATCTTCAACTGAATGGAACGTAACAGAATCAAAGCAAGAAACAAGTAATAATTATTTACAAATTTCGAAAGGTGAAAAACCTAATTCATAATAATTAAACGAAACTATCATTTAATGAAAGAAAAATCAAATGATTATTCGAAAGTGAATGATGAACATTAATGAAGTAAGTGTTCGAAATGTCCATCATTTTGTAAAATGCACTTTGCGGTTCTGGAACCCATACTTCTTATACATTTGCTTATTTCGTCTCCTTGAATACCTTCCAATACATTCTCAACCTTCTCGCGAAGAATCTCTATTGTCGGGTTCGTAGTATCATCAATTTAATTTTTGAGATATCTCCACGAATAAAAATCCAGCGGATTCAAATCCGGAGATCTGGCAGGCCATGCTACTGGACCTCTTGTTCCAATCCATGAATCGGGAAAAGTTCGATTTAGATAGTCTGTGACTATTCTTGAGTTGTGTGGACCACATCCGTCTTGTTGGAACCATGGACTATTACGCCGATACCGTATAGGAAGATCATCCAACATTTCTTCTATAATTTCTACATATTTTACTCCGGTTAGGTTGCTGTCAATAAAATAGGGTCCCAGTAATTTATTATTCAACAAACCGCACCATATGTTCAAAGAAAAACGATATTGATGTCTAACTTCATGAATTAAGTGAGGATTTTCTGTGGCATAAAAATGTTTGTTCCTTCGATTGATTGATTGATTGAATTTGTGAATGTCGTTTCGTCTCCCCAAATGATATTGTGCGCAAAATTGTTGTTATTCCGCACCTTCCGTTGAAACCAATTACAGAATTGCAACCTTCTCTCAGGATCATTGCGATATAGTTTTTGCACGGCTTGGTATTTATAGTCATGGTATCCGTGTCTCTTGAGTATTTTATTAACAGCACTTTTTGATAAATTGCATTCACTGGCCATAGTTCTCGATCCTATTCCTGGATTCATTCGAATTTGGGCCAGAACATTGATGTCATTGATAGGCTCGTTTCGTCGTACATAAGGACCTCTAGGTTTGATGAATGAATTATGTGCAAGTAACGTTGTAGATTAACGTCGAAACATTTTAATATTTGGTGTTGTTCTTTCAGGATATAATTCACCATACCTTTGTTGTGCTTTGAACGAATTTCTATCTAGTTTTATGTACACTTCGTACATATCTCTCTTCTCTTCATTTGTGTATCTTACCATATCGAATAAGTTAAATTGAAATTACTAAGAAAAGTATTTAATGACAAGTTCTTGTGACACAATAATAAACGAAGTGACAAATAATATGACATTTCTTGTTATGTTCTTTTTTATCCACGGCCTACTACTTGAGAATAATACATTCAATAAACCTAGAGTTGTGTGTATGTAAGAAAAAACAAGTCTATCAACGATATCAATGTTCTGACCCAAATTCAATTGAACCCAGAAAAAAAATCGAGAACTGTGGTCAGTGAATGCAATTTATCAAAAACTGCTGTTAATAAAATAGTCAAGAGATGCGAATACAATGATTTTAAATTTGAATACCAAGCCTTGCAAAAATTATATCGTAATGATCTCAAAATAAAGTTCGATTTTAATTTGTTTCAACGGAACAAATGAAAATCCAAAATATTGATTCCTCGCGAGAAGATTGAGAATGTATTGGAAGGTATTCAAGGAGACGAAATAAGCAAATGTATAAGAAGTATGGGTTCCAGAACCGCAAAGTGCATTTTACAAAATGGTGGACATTTCGAACACTTACTTCATTAATGTTCATCATTTACTTTCGAATAATCATTTGATTTTTCTTTCATTAAATGATAGTTCCGTTTAATTATTATGAATTAGGTTTTTCACCTCTTGAAATTTGTAAATAATTATTACTTGTTTCTTGCTTTGATTCTGTTACGTTCCATTCAGTTGAAGATGAGTAAGTTGACTTTCTTATCGAAATGTATTGCATGTTGTTGATTAAACTAAAGGTACCCAAATGTAATACAGATCCGACCCAAAGAAATTTGGATAAGGGTTAAAATCACCTGAAATTCAACTCTGAATGACATTGTATAATATATCGTTGAATTTAGCGTTAAAAGTTATTTCGAAAAGTGTCATAAAATATGCAGGTCCGTATTAAAAAAAATGAGGTTGAGGGTAGCCCAAAATCTGATTATGTCAAAATGAGGATAATTCACTGTCGAATAAAAAACTTTCGTGACATTTTTTGATAATATTCGAAATAAAGTGGGAAAAAAAGAAAAATCTAAATGACAGAATTTACTTTTCTTATGATATCTCAATAACCGGCCCTGATAATCTCGATTTGTTTGAACTGCTTGACAATGCTTCTATGAATGCAACTTTTTCTCCTTTTGACCGACCTTCTAACTCTTATGGTTTAAAAGTTACCAATACAATCCCATTAAAAAAGTAGCCACTCTGTATATATATATATATATATATATATATATATATATATATATATATATATATATATATATATATATATATATATATATATATATATATATATATATATATATATATATATATATATATATATATATAACCAGGAAAAAAGTAATCACTTTTTTCCCGGGGAAAAAAAGTAATTTCATAAAAAGTGATATTTTGTTTCCTGTCAACAGAGATAATATGTCAAACTTTTTTCCCGTCACAGAAAAAGCAGTTGTTTGATATATTTCTACTTTATAATGGAAAAATAAACACTTTTACCCTGAATTGAGCTAATATTTCAATAAGCACCAGTCCAATTTCCGATTGCCCCATCGCCGTCGCTTCAGCTACGCTCGGGGCGCGTGGGTCTAGTGGTGATTCCTTGCGATGTTCCTCCGGTCGCTCTCGCTCACTGTTTATAGCTTGCGTTTGCGGCCTCTCCATTTTCTATATCAACATTTTGCCGAAACGACACACAACCTGGAGTGTCTCTAGCGCTTCCTGTTACTTCCAGACGATGACGGTGCCGCAGTCAATGACATTTATGAGGTTATCGCGTGGCGTACCTTGCATAACGATGGCCGGTCGGCTTATTGAAGTTCTGAAGAAATCGTTGAGAGTGCGGGATTCTCTGCAGGAATTTCAATACGTGTTATTTCAGCACGCGATGATTGGCATATCGGCGCGGCGTACTGATAAGTGACCAGTTGATCATTATAACGAGGCAGCTTACTGCAATTGTGAGGGGCTTGCCTACCAAGATTATGGTCGAAGTTTTAATCCACTATATTTGCAGAATTTCTAGTGATATAAGCTTTCAGGTCGATTTGGCGATATTAATGCATCGGAGATAATAATAAGTAACGCACGTTGCTGGTCACATTTCCAAGCAGTAGAAGATATCTGGATTCATTTGTTGCCGAATCATTTGCTGTTCCCAAATAGAGATGTGGGTAATCAAATCATACATGTTAAACTTGACCCAAATCTAGTTGCCCGATTAACTTGAAATTTTGCAGGTGTTCAAAATTCCGGTGACAATCCATTATAGAATTTTGGCTGGAAAAAAAATGGCGGCTCCAATATGGCGGACGAGTTTTGTGAATAGGGTTCGATTCTATTCAAAACTGTTATGTGGATGTTTTCGAGATCAGAGATCATGAATTTTTTGTCAAAATCCATAAATTCAGAATGGCGGCTGCAATATTGCGACGAGTTTTGTGATCATAGCCCGATTCCAATAAAAATTGGTATGTGTCCATACAGCACAAATACATCTTGAAGACGTCTTTAAGACATCCACTCTAAGATGTTCGGGACGTCTTCAAGACATCCAATGAAATCTCAAAGATGTCCGAAGGATGACTTTAAGACGTCCAATGTTACAAAACGGGACGCCTCAAAAACGTTTCGAAGACGCCAATATGGACGTCTTGAAGACGTCTTCAAGATGTCCATAAATACATCTTAATGATGTTTCTCGAATGTCCAGTTTATGTCCAATACGGACCTGAATGAAACCTTTTCTGGACATCAAGAGGACTAAAGTATTCAATACATTTAAGGTTTGAAATAGAATTGAGAAAAACAAATTTTGTATTTTTTTTGTATTGAATTATCTAAAAAAATTTGTTATTTTTGTATGATGTTCGATCTCCCGCTCTTCTCAACCATGCCTGTATGGATTTTTTTGTTTTCTTTCGATCCTTGAATATTCGTGTCATTTCACTGGCACCTAGAACAATTATAAACTTCTATAAATTATGAAATAATATCAGGTTTGTCAGAACGTTGTTGCATCACATGGTAAACTCAGGATGTTTAGGTTATATTATGTTTGAAAGCCCAATTTGATAACAAGAGTGGTGTTCCCAGAGAGCAAGAACGTCTTTTTTCTGTACGGCGGACGTCCTATGGACATCCTATGGATATACGATGTTACAGAACCAGATGTCCATAGGACGTTCGATTAAAGTCCATTTTAGGTCTCAACAGGACCGCCATCGTACATAGGTTAAAAACCAGATTTTTCATGCATATTTTGAACTCCCTCATGTATTTTTTATCAATTCGCGATAAAATTGTAGAATATAATTTTTGTTGTTATTTGATTGCAGTAATCATTCGTTTGGAAATAGTCACACAAAACAAAAATGTTTAAAGCAAATATTGGCGTTATAAAAAAAATAAATAGCTCATTTGTCTTTCATAGCTTTTTGTGAAGAGATATTCATATTCAGAAACATATCATTAAAAACTCTGAAAAATTAGGACACGAGAAAAACAATTGAAATTTGGATCAAAATTTTATGTTAATCCGCATATATATTAAAACATATTACAATCATGGCACTTATGTGTATTTCACATCCATCGATCTCAAAGTCTTCTATTCTGAACAGCATGAAGCAGCTCAGTTGATCTTTTGAGCCACAATCAAATTGATTTGTAATTTGGTAAAAATCCTGCCCTATCAGCGGTACCTGAAACAACAGGACAGTTGGTAAATTGTATTGAGTGTTTTTAATAATTGTTCAGTGGAAGAAGAGTTCATTGAGGAAAAGTGAACAGAAGGAATCGAATATTTAACTTACCAATCATAATTTTTGACATTGCCAACAAGTTGAATGGCATGTTGTCTTTTCTTCCAATCCAACTGTATTTTGCCGCCAGAGCATTGGATATCGTAAGAGTTGAAATTGTAATTGTTTGTCCCTCCATATTTTGACATTTTATTGACCTGAAACCACAATTTGAAAATAAAATTGATCGTCTTTTGGCGCCCACATAATGTTTTTGGAGGTAATGTTTCTTCATGTTTGCTTCTCTGCTAGCAGGTATACCTATTATTATTTTCTACTCACCTACAAATACAAAGTGACTGCTTCACATTTACAAAAAAACACATCAATCATCTGAACTATTTTGCAATTGAACTTCACTCACTTGCCCACAGACCTACACATTCTAAGCGTTTATCTTCCTGCTAATCTGAATTCAGTGAAATCGGTAATGTCGGATGTCAGATCCACTCGGTTCCACTCGGAACAGTCGGAACTCGTATAATGTACTGTGATTGGTCGTGGGACAACAGTGTTGTAATGGGCGTTTTCATTGGAGCAAAAAGGCGCCTATTTCAAATGATCTCAGCTTTCAAAGTGCAGTTTCAACTTGTTTTTTATTTTATATTTTTGTTATAATGGTTTATTATCAAAATATATTGCAGATCATATATCACAGAAATTTTCAACAGAAAAATATGTATTTTTGAAGATATATTATATATTTTATTTTATGTATATCATTTATTCAAACAGATCGGTAAACATCAAACTCATAAATACTCATACACAAATATTCTCCAACTTCTGGAACAATAATGATAGTCGTACCTCTATTGGACGTACCAGAAACGTACATTTTCGGACTTCCGGAGGAGGGCTTTTTTTGGACTACTATTAATAGTTCGGGACACTCGGAACAAAAATGGACATAAAGTGGACGTCGCGCAAACGTCATGTGCTATCTGAGTTATTTCCGTTTCATTACAGGAGTTATTACTATTATCTGAAAAACAGAAATAATCAGCTGATGGCGGATCAATAGCTTGTGCATGTGGTTCGATTCCTGGCATGGATGAATCATTGGGAATGGAGAATTTATTATTTTGACTGTCTGCACCTGTCTTTGCATCATTTACAATGAAAAAACTATTTTTTATTTCTGCATCGTCTTGCATCTTTGGAAATTTATATTTTCCAGGGGTGAATTCGGTTTCCATTACTACCCGCCATCGCGATGTTGGTTGAACTTACGCCATCATCCAAGGATGGACAAAAATTGGTATACCTTTTGGCACGCATATAATATTTCTGTAGAGCCATTATAGTATATGGAGTCGACTTACCTCGATTGATTGTTTTTTTCGACGATTATCAATAACACTATAACACATAAACAACGCAACCACAATAACTAGTACACAGTCCAAAGTCCAAATTGCCCGAGGAGAAAAGACGGAAGAGGACAAGAAGTGCCGACGCTCGACGATAATTTGCTGCTTCCTTTTTCATTGTGCTTTTATGATTGGTTGAAAACTGACATTTGTCAAATCCCACCAATTGAAAGGTCGCTTAATCATACTTCGATACATAATAAGGAAATCGGTGAAAAAAAAACTTCAACATCAACAACCGCTCAATGAGATCGCATATATAGGAGAAAAAATTAGGAATGTTCACTTCTCGCATGGAAAAATGTCAACAAAAACTATATAGTTATTCTTATCATAATGTTGTATAGTTCTGAATACTTACTCAGGACTTTGTTTCCACTGAACATTATAAACTGCCTCTTTTAGAGAAGCTTTGATCTCCCTTTATTGGAAAAAAACATTCCTATTTTCTACGGGACGTCTCGAAGACGTCCATTCATGAACGTTCCTAAGACGTCCATTCATGTGCGTATTAGAGACGTCCATTTCATGCCTCTGGATGTTCAGGCATTATATGAACATAGAATGGATGTATTTAGGATGTCCAGTGCTGTTTGTGTGGGGGTTTTTGGGATCAGAAATCATTATTTTTCTACCAAATCCACGAATTCAAGATGGCGTCGAGTTTTGTGATTACAACCCGATTCCATTTGAAATTGGTGTTTGTAGGTTTTTGGGGTAGGACATCGGCTTTGTATGTTAATTCAAAAGAATAAGTTTTTTTTTATATATGTCATTTTTCATGTGCGTGGTGGGAAAAGTGAAAAGTATATTATAGTGTTTTTATAAAAATATATCGTTTTGGGAGAGAAAATGAATTCAATATCTGACCCAAAAAATCAAATACCAAAAAATCAAAGACAAGCATTTGGTAGCAGTTTCTAGAATTTTGCGATTTTAATATACACGAAAAATTACCTGTTGAACAACTGGCTGGTATTCTAGAAGATTATTCATTTAATATGAGAAAAGCAAATTCGGAAGAGTACAAAGAAAGTGTTGTAAAAGTAATGTGGAATTCAACTGCAAAACAACTACAGGAAATGTATTATGAAAAATATGAAGTTTAAAAACGCAAGAGCACCACGTGATGCCAAACGTAGGGAACTACGAAGAGATTTAACAAAACGAAAGCTTAGTGCTTCGGCGTTAAGTGACGCAGAATAGATGAAGACTGTAGAACTGTGAAATGAAGATTGTCCAGAAGGTCTTCAACGTAAATTTTTTTCATCGTTTCCAACGAATTAGATTGGAGGGGTGGAGAAGCTGCAGCATCAAGTATTGAATACTTTGTGAAATATACCGATAACTTTACTGGTCGCTTAGAGTATAATCCCATTTTTTCGAAGACAACACAAGGCGGCTCAAAAAAGTTAGCTGATAGCAAGTGGCTAATTACGAATATGAATAATTCAAGCATATGTCCTGTTCATCTTTTCAGGAAGATGATGTAAAAAAGAGGTGATTCTATAGAGACCAATCGTTTGTTTGTATTTCCTAATTCATTTTGGGATCGAAGAAATTCAAAGGAGTGGTATAAGAATTGTCCATTGGGGAAGAACACGAATTCAACATGGTTTAAATCGGCTGCACAGAAGATTGGTGTTGACACAAAAAAAGTGAAAATCACGAATCATTCGGCGAGAGCAAATGCAGTGTCCAATTTTGCAAAAAAGGGAATTGGGGAGCGGCAATTGATTAAAATCACGGGCCATAGTTGCAGTCAATCCACAAAATCTATTTACAGATGGATATAGGACATCATAAAGAAATTGTTGAAGAAATGAGGTGTAATCCGAATGGCAGCTGCGCCAATGGTTCAGTGTCAAAAATGGTGCAATCGGATGCGAATCAACCATCAGTTAAAACTTATGATAGTTGTACATTTAATGTTACAAATAATGATAATTATACTAATTATAGTGGTCAAAATAACAGTAATAATAATAAATAATGTTCATTGTTGCGTAAAATATCGAATTTGCTCATACGGGCGATACAATTATTTTTCTTTAGTAGTATTCAGATTTCAATATCGGTGGTTTTATTTCTAAATCTGTTCTAAATTTCCATTCTAAATCTGAGAGATAATTTTGGACCGAGACTCCAGTTAAGATTACGCTAAATAAAATACAAACTACCGACTTCAGTTGCGCAAAATAATAATGAGGCAGCTGGTGGTAGTTCAACCCATTATTGATGCGTTGTGAAGTAAAACACTTGTACGTTGATGTTGGTTCATTCCTCAAGTGTCTACCACATTGATAAGTGGACTGTAAACTTATTATGGGAAAAAGAAAATGTGGAATTAGGATTTGACGTGTGTGAGTCAACGAGAGAGAGTTCTGTCACCCTCGACCCGCTATTGTCAAAACCCCTCGGGAAAGTTCGTTCGAAATCGGGTTGGAATGATGATCGACGCACTGCTGAAAGGATAAATGTTTACCATAGGCGTTTCAATAGGGTTTGCCACTGTTCATCCCGCCAGCCTTGGAAGTTATCAGTTTCAAAAGAAAACAAATAAGTAATTATTAACAACAATACAAATGCGATTTTAGCATAAATGTCTTTTCATGTCTCTGTGTCTCTTGACGCCAAAATACAAATGTTGATAGCACTTCGCTTGAAAACACCAGTTGAAGTTTTAATACTCCGGATCACTTTGTCATTGCCAGGATGGAACGCCACAATTCTTCCCAGTTTCCATTGCAACAGGGGCAGTCCAGACTCTTTCTGGGCCACTAGATCTCCAATCTGGATATGATTGGGTTCACGTCGTTTCCATTTCTAGCGCTGCTGAAGATTTGTTAAGTATTCAGCCGACCAACGCTGCCAAAAGCGTTGAACCATTTGTTGTAGTCGATGGTAAAAACTCAGTCTCTGAGCAAGTTCATCGCTCACGTCTGTTTGTGGAATGGCAACCAATGAGTTGCCCACAAGGAAATGACCAGGGGTTAGAGGAACGAGGTCAGAAGGAACGCTAGAGAGCGCCGTTAGGGGACATGAGTTTAAAACTGCCTCAATTTGACACAATGCCGTATACAGGCCTTCGAATGGCAAATGAGCGTTGCCGATTTCACGAATCAAAAGTTTCTTCGCCGATTTCACGGCTGCCTCCCAAAGCCCACCTTGATTGGGAGCAAATGAAGGGTTAAAATGCCAAGTAATAGTGTTTTTTGAAAGGAAATCACGAAAATTGCCTAATAATGCAGCCTTGTTGATATTTTTTATCAAAAACTTCAACTCATTATTTGCCCCCCTAAAGTTGGAACCATTGTCGCTATAAATATCTGAACATAGTCCTTTTCTTGATACAAAACGTTTCAAGCAATTCAAAAATGTATCTGAAGTTAGACCGGCTGACTCGATATGCACGGCCTTTGTTGTAAAACAGACAAAAATACAAATATAAGTTTTTATTATTTTACGAGATTTCAGACGCCCGTCTTTTACCAGTATAGGTCCGGCATAGTCTACGCCACTGATTAAAAAAGGACGTGCAGGCTCTAATCTGGATTTGGTTAAGTTTCCCATCATAGGTATGACATTGCTCGGTTCAGCTCTGAAACAGGTGATACATTTATGAATGACTCCTCTCACAACATTTCTATTATTTATTATCCAATATTTGTTTCTGAGAGAGGCCAACACTGCTTGTGGTTCGAAGTGTAAAGTCCGTTTGTGTTCATATTCAATCAATTTATATGAGTGGATGTTTCGGAGGCAACAGTACAGGGTGTTTTATATCATATTCAAGAGTGGAATGTTTCAGACGACCACCTACGCGTAGTTATCCACTGCTATCTATAAATGGGTTCAAAGAGAGCAATTTGCTAGAATTCGAAATAATTTTTCCGGACTTGAGAGCTTTGATTTCATGATGAAACTGTTTCGATTGTGACATCTTGAGCGGCAGTTTGAGAGACTCGTTCAATTCGTGTTTTGTTAGTGTTCCGGTGGAATTTTTATTTTTGGGATTGATATTATGTAAAAATCTGAGTATATATGTAAATACTCGATGTAATTTCGTAAATGTCGAAAACTTATCGAAAAAAGATTAGTCCGAATATAAGACTGGATTTGGATTATACGAGTGTAGAGCGATTTTTTGTTCTTTGCGTCTATCGGGAATTTCTTCTGGAGTTTCGAATTAAGAGTCGGGCCAGTTATATGCATCCAACATCAGAAATTCAGGTCCACGCGACCAAAGTTCTGAGTTTGACAATTCTTTGGGTTCACATCCTCTGGATATGACGTCTGCGGGATTTTGTTTAGTTGATATATGTCGCCCTTATGAGATTTAGTTAGCTCTTAAATTTCTGTGTCGCTATTTGCTACGAATGTTTTCCAAATACAAGGTTGGGCAGGAATCCAAGAAATAACTATAGAAAAATTGCACCAAAAGAGTGTATCAGCATTATTCATAGACAGAGCTTGTTAAGATTTTTTCATTAAGCGGGCAAGCAGCAAGGCTCCACACAATTCTAAGTGTGGAAGTGAAATCTTTTTTAGAGGAGCGATTTTAGATTTGGCGCATAAAAGTATCGGATGGTGAATACCATGTATGTATGTCGTGCGGACGTATATACATGCTCCATAGCTTATTTCGCTCGCATCACAAAACCCATGGAATTGAATTTTTGAATGGTTAGAAATTAAAATATGTCGCGGTATTTGTATGCTAGTAATCTATTCGAGTTCTGTGAATAATTTTAACCATTCATTACGTAATTTCAATGGAACTAATTCGTCCCATCGATATGGGCATCCCAGAGTTTTTGCAGTTATAATTTTACTTTGACAATTATTGGCCCTATTAATCATAACGGGTCGAAAATTCGGGAAATAGTAGTCAACATATAGCGTTTGGTAACTATACTGGATTGAGTTAATGTTGTATTGTACATGAGTGCATCATCATTAGGGTTCCAGACCAAACCTAAAGTTTTGATATTTTCATTTACGGGTAAAACATATGTGTCATCGGAATGATGGGAGTTTTCATCAATAAAGACTTCAGCTTTGTTAGATGTCCATTTTCGTAGAGTGAATTTTGATTCAATAAGTATTTGATTCATTTGATCTTTCAAAATAATTGCTTCCTCGATAGATGGAGCACACAGATTGGATCATCGACATAGGAACAATTTTTTATTATTTCGCTTGCCGCGGGATATTTCCGTTCATTATCAATAGGTGCTTGCACGACTGATCTACAAGCCGAAAAACTTGAGGATGTGCATCCGTACGTTACAGTATTGAGAGTGTAATGTTTGATCGCTTCGGATGAATCAGTACGCCAGACGATTCTCTGAAGATTACGATTTTCAGGTGCTATGGCAACTTGGCGATACATTTTTTCAATGTCCGCAGTAAAAACTACGTTGTGTTTACGAAAATTCAAAGCTATTACAAATAACTCAGGTTGAATTGTTGGCCCCACCTTCAATACATCGTTCAGAGATAAACCAGTCGTGGTTTCACAAGAAGCATAAAAAACTACACGTAATTTCGTTGTTGTACTGCTCTCATTCATTACACCGTGATGGGGTAAATAATATACGGGACTCTTTGTATTTTCGTTTTTAATATCGATCTGCGTCATGTGCCCAAGTTCTTCATACTCTTTCATGAATTTGACATATTTCTCTTTGAATTCGTTATGTTTTGCGAAACATTTTTCAAGATAATGAAACCGGTTTATTGCATTTTCTTTGGAAGCACCTAGCATTTCATAGTTGAGTTTCAATGGTGAAGAAACTTATAGTCTTCCAATGGTGTCGCGTTTAAACGTATTAAGAAAATGCTCTCCGCATTCTATTTCTTCCTTAGAATATATGTGTTTCAGTTTCACTTCTTCCAACTCCCAGAATTTTTGGAGTTGATTCTGAATTTCAATATTCATTGTCGACAAGTGACATATAGTTTTTTGATGATATAGAAGATCTGAATTCAAAATGATCGGACCGGAAACAATCCAGCCGAGCTTAGTTTCTTGTAACATGAGACTATTACCGTTGATTATTAATTGCTTGTTGCTCAAAATTTTAAAGAAATCGTTTGCACCTAGGAGAACGTCAACGGAATCAGAAACATTGAATAGGCTGTCAGCAAGTTTTATGTTTGATGGAATATTCAACATAGAAAAGTCGAAGGAAATTTGCGGTAGCTTTTCTGTGATTTTGTTTATTATTGGAAATGTTGCTTCGAATGAGTATCGGTGCCATCGGTGGAATGAAATATGAATTTTGCTTCCCTTGAAATGTTGTTCAGAGAATTGTTCATCCCTGCCACTGGTATACCAACCTTTTTAGTTTGTAGTTTCAATTTATTAGCTAAAGCGTTTTTTATTACAAATACTGCAACCGCTCGATTTGCATTCTTTCGAAGTATGATTTGGTCTCAGACAATTGTAGCATAATCTTGAGTTTTTGATTTCTGAAATTTTATCCGGAATTGACATACTTCTGAACTCATCGCAACGTGAGTTGAAATGATTTTGTTGACAGAAAGAACAAGAAACCTTTGGGGTCGAAATATGAGTTAATGATTTTTCTTCAAGGCTAAATGTTTTCGAAAAGTTTTTCTTTTCATATACTTTATTTTCAACTGTTTCCAACAATTGACAATGTTTTGATAGGAATTCGTTCAATTCTTTAACTGTAGGGTTATCATCATTTTTGACATGTTCTTCCCACTTCCGTTTAGAAGTGGTGTCGATTTTAGATGTTAAAATATATATTAAAAGAGTATCCCAGGTATCGGTAGGTTGACCTAATGATTTCAAAGCTCATATATTCTTGTTAGAGTTATCTAGTAACTTCCTGAGTTGTGAAAAGGATTAATTTTTCATATGCGATAATTCAAATAAAGTTTTGACGTGAGTGTGAATTATTGATTTTTTGTTTTCGTATCTTTCTTTCAGCATAGACCAAGCAATATTATAATTATCGTTGGAGATTCATAGTGCCTGAATCACTTGTGCAGTTTCATTTTTTAAACAGGATTGTAAATAATAAAATTTTTGAACGTTAGAGAGATTCAAGTCCTTGTGAATAAGGCTATTGAAGGTGTCATAAAAAGTTAACCATTGGTTATAATGACCATGGAAATCAGGTAGATTGATACTTGGTAATTTTACTTCGATTGCACGGTTGGTTGACTTACGAATTGATTCACAGAATAAACACTATTTTTGTCATTTTCCGAAAGATTTATATTTTGCAGTTTTGCAATGAGTTTCCTTGCATTTCCAATGGTTTTGAAGAATTTATCTTCAAACGCCTGTCTTTCCTCCCCATCTGTGGATTGATTTGAGAGGGATTCGATTTCACATTGAATTTCTTCAAATTCATCAATAAGATTTCGATATTTTTCCAAACGAGTTTCAACTTCATAGATTGATGAAGTATCCTCGTCGAATACTTCAATGTAGTTCATGAATCGAGATAATTGACTTTTCATTGAAGCACGTTTTGATTTCAATTGTTGTAAATTGGCCATTATGTATGGACGCGTATTGTATCAAATGACAGGAATAACTCGGAAATTGTGAGGAAAGGTATGATTTGAGTAGGATAGGAAGGCAACTCACTGCGTTTCGTTTGTTTCCTGTGCGTCGTTTTGGATTGGTTGTTCTCTTCGACTTGCTTCTTGCTTTTTCCAACACTTTGACTTCTTCAGGTTAGAAAACTATCCGGCTCGAAGGACCATATGATGCGTTGTGGAGTAAAACACTTGTACGTTGATCTTGGTTTATTCCTCAAGTGTCTACTACATTGATAAGTGGACTGTAAACCTATTATGGGAAAAAGAAAATGTGGAATTAGGATTTGACGTGTGTACAGTCAGCGAGAGAGAGTTCTGTCACCCTCGACCCGCTATTGTCAAAACCCCTCGGCAGAGTTCGTTCGAGATCGGGTCGGAATGGTGATCGACGCACTGCTGAAAGGATAAATGTTTACCATAGGCGTTTGAATAAGGTTTGCCACTGTACGATTATTCTTGAATAACTTCATTCCACTAAAGTTTGTGGAAATATATTTTGTTACAAGGACTTCGGAGCAGTATTGAGTATTAACAAAATTCACAAGCATACCATTGTTAGGTTAAATAAAACACAATTGATCTACTTTAGTTATACCAAATAACAAAAAATACTCGATAGTAGCTCAATCTCTCAGTTTTTTACAAATTCATTTCACTAAAGTTGGTAGAAAATAAGAAATAGGTATTAAAAAAAATATATAAATTGGTTAAGCAAGTGAACCAAATAATATGTAATAGTGTAATAATACTTCTCTCTTATTTCGAGGAGATATAATTTCTTAGTTACCCACTTTAGTTGAATAAAACTTTCACAGAAAAGGTAATAATGGCAGAGTATACTGATAATCAATTAGTTCATTGTGGTTAAACGTATAGAAGGCCATGGAATTCATGTCAAACCTTGTAATTCTAACTTTTAACGTTACCTGAGTATAAATTATCTAAATAAATTCATTGTGTTGTAGAGTTTATAAGAACGGAGCGATTTGCGATTTACGTTGCAAGTTTTGTAAAGAAGTTAGTGAAATTGAAATATATCATCGGAACCTAAAATTTTTAACGTAATAATTAGAATAATACGGGCCAGAAATTTATTAACCGAATTTGTTTGGGATTATCAAACATCATTTGCTTCTGGTGTGTAAATAATGTGGAGCTCTTCGTGGATTACACCAGAATATGATTGTTCCGAAATACTACATATATTTTATAAAACATAGACATTTTGTACATTTTAGTGAATGTTTGCTTCTATATACTCCATTGAAGAAAGAAAACGTAGCTAAGGAACTTCCACAACATTTAGATGCTTTAGTTAAAAATGGTTGTTTGTGTTAAAATATAAGAACTAAGGTAGTAACAACATGTGCTTTTGTAAATTTGGAATTTTCAAGTACTTATTATATGGTAACTTCTCTCCGAGACCTATCTGGCCCAGCCAACCTCTAAATATAGAGGTTGGGCCAGATAGGTCTCGGAGAGTAGTCAGGATCTGAGAAATCGGTGTTATTCTGGTGAAAATTCCACACCTAACATTTTCGACGGATTGAAAGCCTGCATTTTGTATCGTTACCATAGCAACAACAAAAAAATCCGGAAATTTTTCTCCTCCTTGGGGTAAGGGGCATGAAATTACAATGGGAATTTTTTGACGTCTATAGGTAAAATGATATTTACATTTAATTTCAGATTATGTCGAATTTATTCTATAAGTTAATAATTAAAAATTATTTATTAACAGTTTACCATATAATATGTACTTGGAAATTCAAAATTTATAAAAACACATGTTGTTACTACGTTAGTTCTTATATTTCAACACAAACAACCATTTTCAACTAAAGCATCTAAATGTTGTGGAAATTATTTAGCTACGTCTTGTTTCTTTAATGGAAAATATAAAAGCAAACATTCACTAAAATATATAAATTGTCTATGTTTTATAAAATATATGTAGTTCTTTGGAACGATCTTATTCTGCTGTAATCCACGAAGAGCTCCATATTTTTTACACACCAGAAGCACCTGATGTTTGATAATCCCAAAAAAATTCATTGAATAGATTTCTGGCCCGCATTCTTCTGATAAATACGATGAAAATTTTAGGTTCCGATGATACATTTTAACTTCACTAACTTCATTATAAAACTTGCATATAATGTATTTCGAGAATCGCTCCATTCTTATAAACTCTTCAAGACAACAAATTTATTCAGATAATTTATACTCAGGTAACGTTAAAAGTTAGAATTACTAGCTTTGATATGAATTCCATGGCCTTCTATACGTTTAACTACAATGAACTGATTCATTATTTGTATACTCTGCCGTTTTGGAAAAAACCTATATAGTAGATTAGATTCATTCAAAAAAGAAAAATTAAACCATTCTTAACTTTTCTGTGGAAATTTTAATTAACTAAAGTGGGTAACTAAGAAATTATATCTCCTCGAAATGATAGAGAACTATTATTACACTATTCCATATTATTTGGTTGACTTGCTCAACCAATTTATATTATTTTTTTTTTAATACCTATTTCATTATTTTCTACCAACTTAAGTGTAATGAATTTGTACAAAACTGAGAGATTGAGCTACTATGACTTATTTTCTGATATTTTGTATAATTAAGGTTGATTCATTGTGTTTTATTTAACCTAACAATGTTATGCATGTTAATTTCATTAATACTAAATACTGCTTCGAGTTCCTTGTAACAAAATATATTTCCACCAACTTTAGTGGAATAGAGTTAGTCAAGAATAATGGTTTGAACTACCACCAGCTGCCTCATTATTATTTTGCGCAACTAAAGTCAGTATTTTGTATTTTATTTAGCGTAATCTTAACTGGAGTCTTGGTACAAAATTATCTCTCAGATTTAGAACAGAAATTTAGAACAGATTTGGAAATGAAACCACCGATATTGATATTTGAATACCTATAGCTACTCAAATATTAACCAAAGAAAAATGATTGTATCACCCGTATGAGCAAATTCGATATATTTCGCAACAAAGAACATTATTAATTATTATTACTGTTATTTTGACCACTATTATTAGTATCATTATTATTCTTTGTAACATTAAATGTACAATTATTATAATTCATAACTGATGGTTGATTCGCATCCGATTGCACCATTTTTGACACTGACCCATTGGCGCAGCTGCCATTCGGATAACACCGCATCGCTTCAAAAATTTCTTTATGATGTCCTATATCCATTTGTAAATAGGGTTTTATGGATTGATTGCTACTATGGCCCGTAAATTCAATCATTTGTTGCACCTCAATTTCCTTTTTGGCAAAATTGGACACAGCAGTTGCTCTCGTCGAATGTTTCGTGATTTTCACTTTTTCTGTGTCAACACCAATCTTCTGTGCAGTCGATTCAAACCATGTTGAAATCGTGTTCTTCCCCAATGGACAATTCTCATACCACCCTTTTGAATTTCTTCGATTCCAAAATGAATTAGGAAATACAAACAAACGATTGGTGTCTATAGAATCACCTCTTTTTTCTATCATCTTCCTGAAAATACGAACGGGACATATGCTTGAATCATTTATTTTTGTAATAAGTCACTTGCTAACAGCTAACTTCTTTGAGCCGCCTTGTGTTGTCTTCGAAAAAATGGGATTATACTCTATGCGACCAGTAAAGTTATCGGTCTCTTCTACAAAGTATTCAATACTTGCTGCTGCACCTTATTCTCTGCCCCTCCAATCTAATTCGTGGAAACGATATGAAAAAACCTACGTTAAAGACCTTCTGAACAATCTTCATTCCACAGTTCTACAATCTCCATCTATTCTGCGTCACTTAACGCCGAAGCAGTAAGCTTTCGTTTTGTTGAATCTTTTTGTAGTTCCCTACGTTTGGCATCACGTGCTGCTCTTGCGTTTTTTCACGTTGTGTCAGAAAACGGATCAAATTCAACTTTATATTTTTCATAATACTTTTCCTGTAGTTGTTTTGCAGTTGAATTCCACATTACTTTTACAACACTTTCTTTGTACTCTTCCGAATTTGCTTTTCTCATAATAAATGAATAATCTTCTAGAATACTAGACAGTTGTTCAATAGGTTACTTTTCGTGGATATTATAATCGTAAAATTCTAGAAACTGCTTCCAAATGCTTGTCTTTGATTTTTTGGGATTATCTGAGATCAGATATTGAATTCCTTTTCTCTCTCAAAACGAGACATTTTCATAAAAACACTATAATATACTTTCCACTTTTGACACCACGCACATGAAAAATGACATATATAAAAAAATATTATCCTTTTGAATTAACATGCAAAGCCTACTATTTGAATTTCAAAACCATCAAAAACCATAATTATCCTAGTGTATTTTTTATTAATATTTCGGTGTAAATTTTCTTACCATATACCATTCTAGCTTCAATTAAAAACAGAATTTTTCTTCTCCAACACGAATATTTTTTAGAATTTTCAAAATATTCGTGTTTTTGAAAAAATTTCCAGTAATAATTGAAGCTCTAGTGGTATTATAAGTGATAAAATTGCTTTTGAAAGGGGTTTGACCTTTGGGCCTGGGTGTTGTTTGTTTGTACATTGGCTTGATATTTGGAACATTTGTTATCGGTTTGAAATTTTCGTGTAAACTACCATACATTTTCTCGAAATTTTCATACTCATTCACGTACGCCATTTCATCCCCTAGAGAAACGGGTTTCTTGTGATGCATATCATTTCTCAGAACACCTGTACAATCTGCAATGTACTAAGTGCGACTTTATCGTAATGTAAAATTTGGTTAAGTTTTTCGTCTTTATCTATATTCGTATTGTTGCTGACTCTTTGTACAACTGTAACCTGCTTCTCAACAACTGTAACCTACTTCCAAAGCTAAGTAAGTGTTCTCCCTTGTGGGGACGGCTCCTGGTTGACGCTTGTACCAAACAATCTATATCTCTACGATCCGAGAAGCATTGTCCGAGTGCATCTTTTGAGGAGGCCCAAGTATTGAGTTTGGCCCTGTTCCCTGCCATGAATTCAGCTTTTATTATAAATTTTTCCTGAATACACTCAAGAATATGATCGTTGAGCATTCGTTCATTGTAAATTGAATATGCGTTGATCAGATTATCACACCTATCAATAAATTTATTCAATGAATTACTATCACCATCAAACGGTCTACTATTAATTATTCTAGTTCACTACCTGGGGTTATTCTGGTACTACTGGTGGGACCGCATATTGGATGCTATTATATTTTCAATTGGTGAATTTGATTCAGTGAAAGTTTTATTTTCTTCGAATGATAAATTATTCAGTCTATCTGAAATGTCTTTTATATCAGTTTTTGTAAATTTAGTGATCCAATATATACATATAATATTGAGGACGTTAGTTGAGATTTAGATCAACTCTGTAGAAAAAAACTATTGATTCCTTGCCAACGTTTCGAATTTAAGTAAATTCAACTTCAGGGATCTGTAACAATGAGTTTTTGAGATACTGGAGAGGAAGAAAATGATAATGCCTTAGCTTCCTCAGACACCAATGTCATTAAAACTCCAACAGCGTGTTGAAAGTAGATTGGTGTAACAAACCAACTTCTTCAGAGAGGTTTCTTATCTATTTTTCACATCATAATTTCCAACATAAAATAAACATCATTAAGAATTTGAAAACAAGAGCGCTCAAAATTTCAAACGCAGTATATTATAAAAAAATCTTAACAAATCAAACAATTTCTATTAAAAAACAATTACCCTCTATCATTAGTCAAAAAAATTATCCAGGATAACAAACTCTCTGATAAAACCAATGAGTTGGCAATAAAATATTACAAAATACCGTATGTGAAAATCTCTCTGAAAAACTTGTAAAAACGTTGAACGCAGAAAATTCCAACATAGCATTTTCAAACGACAATTGTAGATAATGCTACGTTGGTCAAAGAGACCGATATTTTGAAAAACGCATATCTGACAAAAAGAAACGTAATGCCCAAAATCCCACCGCTCTAGTAGAACATACTAGAAAAAATGGTTATTCCTTTGGTTTCGCAAACCCCATTATCCTTGATAAATAAATAATAGTTCAAAAAAACTAAAATACACTACTTTTCAGTGTGGTTTATTTATAAAGGCGTGTTTTTTTAATTTTTTGTAAACTATTATTTTTATTAATTTTTTGCAAATTGAAAAATGGAATAATCTTATCAAATTAGATAATCAAAATCTCCGACCCCAAAAACCCCCACACACCAATTTTGAATGAAATCAGACCATAATCACAAAACTCGGCCGCCATTTCGAAACCGCCATCTTGAATTTTTCAATTTTCACAAAAGAATCATAATATTCGACCCCAAAAACGCCAACACATCAATTTTGAATAGAATCAGACCATAAGCACAATACTCAGCCGCCATCTTGAATTTTCCAATTTTTACAAAAGAATCATAATATTCGACTTCAAAAATTCACACATACCAATTTTGAATGGAATCCGACCATAATCACAAAACTCGGCCGCCATTTTGAAGCCGCCATCTTGAATTTTCAAATTTTCACAGAAGAATCATAAAATTTTACCCCAAAAACCCCCACATACGAATTTTGAATGGAATCAGATCATAATCACAAAACTCGTCCACCATTTTGGAGCCGCCATCTCGAATTTTCAAATTTTCACAAAAGAATCATAAAATTTGACCCCAAAAACCTCCACATACCAATTTTGAATAGAATCAGACCCTAATCACAAAATTCGTCCACCATTTTGGAGCCGTCATCTTGAATTTTTCAATTTTGACAAAAGAATCATAATCTCCGAACACAAAAACTTTCGGATACCAATTTTGAAGCGAATCGAACCATAATCACAAAACTCGTAAGCCATATTGGAGCCGCCATTTTGTTTTTTTTTCACACAAAAATGTCTTAATGCATTGTCACCGGAATTATGTACACCTGCCAAATTTCAAATCATTCGGACGTCTGAAAGTGGGTCAAAATCGCGCCCAAAGGAGTCGGTTACAAACAAACATACAAGTGAAGCTAATATAAAGCGTGTAAAAACCCTTTCTGTCGAAAAGACTTCTTAGCGAAATGATCGAAATTGTTCACCAAGACATGAAAAGTCGGATTCCTAAATGACTTGTTATCGTATTTTTCCACAACTGTTTTTCTCCGTTGATACAAGAAATATATATATTTTTTTAATTTTATCTCAGTTTTCGTTTGTCTTGTACTCGATGTTAAACCTTTGTCCCGTGAAAGTGATTTTCGTTGTATCTAGGATGCCTGTTTATGTATTATATTTATTTACATCAATTTCGGAAAAATCAATTTCTGGTGGGTTCTTCATTTTTTAACAATATTTTCCACTGTGGAGTGTTCCAATTTTTAAGGTCAGATGTTTCTTTATTTTTACTATTTCTTAGCCCCTTCAATTAACAAAAACTCATTGTTATAGAGCCCTGGAGATGAATTGGATCAAATTCGAAACGTTGGCCAGGAAAATAGTTTGTCTTCAACAAATTCATCCAATTCCCAACAAACCTCTTCAATATTACATGTCCTTTATATCATTCATAAATGTTTTCTATACTTCACGTTGTTCTTAAGATCAATTATCTAGAATTCACAGCAATTGTTTGCAATGAACAGCCCCAAATATCTTCAGCGAAGTCCCCATTCAGAGGAAGGCAAGGAGGAATATTTGGCACTTACAGGTTTTTGAAGATTCAAATCTGCGTAGCCTCCAGTTCTTTCTTCGTTGATTCTACGTAGCCTTCCAGAGGTTGGGTCGTCAATTCGTCTTCTCGTTCGGGAAATATTCTATAGATTTGTTCGAATTGTGCTTGAGGGGTTGAAACTCCACTTCGAACGAGAAAACGTTTTTTTTTTAAGTATTTATTTGTATAAAATATGGACGACAGTCTCTAGCGAGAGATGCAAAAAAATGAATAAAATATCTCAAAAATGGTTTGCTCCAAGAGATCCGAAATGGGAAAATTGTTGGAATACTGTCTGGTCAGCGAAGTTTCATCAGCAGTATCCATGAAAACGGATAATTGGTGGAAACGGTCGCTACATAACTCGCTGCCGTCCATAATGAAGCAAACAAAAGGACACTCACTTTAATGAATGATTTTCCCTGACCTTGGTTAACAAAACCACGCCGGGTGTTTCGCTCTATAAAAGCCTCTTCGGGTGAAGATAACTTGTCTTATCCTTTGATGATTTCCCTGTTCGTTTCAAATAGCGTTCATCGATACATTTTGTCATTTTAATAAAAATTCTCCATTTGAAACGACTCCTGATTGCACATTTTGTGTCTAATATCTCGACATTTCCAATCTCAAAATACTTTTGTCTGTTTTAAATAGTAGTATGGATAGAAACGTGAATACACCCAATACATAGATTTCCATTCACCAACTATCAGAATTTGGTGACATATGTCAAACCAATAGTGTAATTTTCTTTAGGTAACATTTTGATCTTTTGATATACAATCAATGATATACTAAATTCTCAATGTGAATATGAGACGGATACATTCTTCTATAAGTGTTGCATCGTCCGCTAATATCAAAAAAATCATCACTAATATGGAGATATTGACAAAGTAAAGTTTTTCCGGAATCCATTTCTGAATTTTTTGAAAAACTTCAGAAAACGCCATCGGAGACGACTCACCATGGAGGAAATCACCAGAAGAGCAATAAAAGTTTGGAGATTGATGAATGAGAGGGAGAGGTCCCCTTATATAAACATGGGCAGGAGAGCTCCAAAACCCAGAAACATGTCAGAAGAAAGTGAAAGAGTAGTGAAGAAACGGAGGGAGAGGTGGAGAAGTTCTGTATCTAAAGAAAGATATGCTTTGAAGAAATTGAGGAGACCCAAAATCTCACGAAAACAAAAAATCTCGGGAAAAAAGAAAATAACTGGAAAAAGAAAAGTCACTGCAAAAAGAAAAATAACTGGAAAAAGAAGAAAAACAAAAAAGAAATAGTGTGAACGAAAAGGGTTAACGAATTGAAGTTTGATGTTCGCATTGTATGGAATTTGAATAGAATATATATCGATGTTCTGAAATGAAATCAATAAAATAAAAAATTACCCACATGAATGAAGTCTGTTTGGAGTGATGATTAGGCTTATTCAGGAGTACATTAGTTATTGAAATCATCCTGACAGTTCCCCCCATAGAGAAACTAAAAATAAAAGAGTTGTCAAACCTGCAGTTAAAGTTGGCACCACGTTTAGACAGTGGCGACATATCTCGCAACTGGCCGAACTAAGTACAGTTCGTAAGACCGATTGAGGGGGTTTTTCAAATGTGTTACTTTTATATGATTGATATGGTATATATTTCATAAGTGATCGATATGCCATTCTTGTATTCATATGAATGGTTGTATCGTATGAAATACAGGAATGGCAGATCGATCACTAATAAAATATATACAGTAATCGATTTGTAGAATCTGTTAGTTCGTTCGTGGTTAAAATAAAGTTTCAAAGTCAATCTTTATTTCATGATATCAAGAACAAAATTGAACATCTTATAACACAAAAATAATAAGTTGAACACTATAAAAACACATTTTATTGTATCTAGGACAAGGAACAACTACAGACAAAACAATAATAAAACTCCGAAAAACAACATAATTAAAAATATTCTTCAGTCGCTCATCATCAAATCAACCAAAATAAAAACAAATTACATTTACAACAAACCATCAATAATTTTGTTAATTTATTAGCACAAAGGAGACCATGTACTTCGTACTTCCTCAAATGGTAATAGGAAATGGAAACTGATGGATGGAAATAAGTACCAGTTTGTGAAAAAATGTCTGCAACTGATGGATAGAAATAAGTATCAGTTTGTGAAAAGCAGCTTATATTTTACCTTGTGAAAGAATATTTCGAGGAATTTCAGCGTCAACTCGAATAACAAAACATTCCATTTTCGATGTTGGGTTCATAATTCAAGTCCATGGTATAATTTCTATAATTAATTTTTCGATGACAATTAACAGTAGAATTATTCTGAAATTATTACTTGGTTTGTCATTTTCTGACAAATGTCGAAATTGGAAAATTATCATGTCGTCAGTCGTCTGACTCGTCTGTTGATTGCGGGCAGCGCCTCCATGCGCGACTGGCCGTACCAAAAACATGGTGGTCAAGATCGCCAATGTTTTAAACAGTCTCTTTATTTATAATTTGTCTATGGTTCCCCCCCTCCAGTTCATGGTTAATAAATAAAGAGAGAGAATCGAGATGTTTGTTTCAATAACCAATATATCTCATAGGTACTTCTGAATATGCTCTAATAGAAGCATGCAATGAATTCGCCCAATGTCAAAATTGGACAGTGCACATATTTTCTGAATTCGTGCAAGAAAATTAATACTATTGAAAAAATTTGATATGAATTACACATAATATTTCAAAATGATATGTGTGTACCCTGAACCCAGTAGAAAATTATTCGAGCCTACTTCCGCTTCTTAGTTTTCTCCACTAATACAATAGCCCAAACAACGGATTGATTATACAGGGTGTTTCATAATTGGAAGCTGATTCTAGACGGCGATAATCTTTGGATGATTTCAAGCAGAAATCTTCATATGAACATAGGTCCGCAACCGTTTATTGGAAAACTTGCACCAGTGAAATGTCACCGATTTTGACGGAATTTTCACAGTTGTTTCAAAATGCGCTAAACTACGTTGAGCAACCAAAATTTTTCCGCGGAAAGAGTTCGTCAAAAAAAGTCAAACTCCATGGCATGTAGGTATCAATGGACAGTTGTACCTAATAACAAAAAATTGAACCGACGAAATACGGAACTGAAAAGTAAAAAATAAAATAAACCTTCTTAGTCTCAATAACTAACCTCCTACACTGATGTAAGTAACCAATTTCGAGTCGGCGCCAAACAAACAAGCAAAAGATTTAGGTAAGGCGTAAAATGATGGCATCGAGTTGCGCGGTGACATTCTGATAATTTTTTAAGAATAATTTAATGATCTTCGTTGATTGTTCGTTTGGCGCCGACTCAAAATTAGTTACTTACATTAGTTTAGGAGCTCAGTTATTGAGACTAAGGAGGTTTATTTTATTTTTTACTTCTCAGTTCCGTATTTCGTCGGTTCAATTTTTTGTTAAAAAGTTATTATCAGTTATCGATGTCATTGTGATGCCATGTAGATCTTTTTTGGTGATTGGCCTTGTGGAGTTCATCCTTTTCTAAATAATAATCATTATTTCATTATTCATCCAAGGGTTCCTCTTAATCTTTTTTATCTGAATAATATCAATACTTTTCTATGTACTGTAATGTTTTGGATTACATCTTTAGATTTTTCAGCAAAAATTATTACATTATTCAAGTTATATACTCCCAACTTAACTTACGATGAGGTTGATTGGTTTCTTCATGTATATATTATTTTGTTAAATACTTTTTTGATATCATCTCTTCCTTCCTCACACTCATCAAATTCAAGCATAATGAATCGGTGGTCTGACATATTCAAATAACAGACCAATTATTTTTATCCATGAAATGTATATATATATATATATATATATATATATATATATATATATATATAAATCACGCGTCACGTTGTTTGTCCACGATGGACTCCTAAACTACTTGACCGATTTCAATCAAATTTGCACACCGTGTGCAGTTTCATCTAATTCGAAAGATAGGATAGCTCTCATCTCAATCTATAGCCGCACTATTATTTTATTGCAAATTATTTGTTTATTGAAGTGAAACTTCTGTAGAATCGTTGTGATTTCAAACTCGATACACGTTCTCGGTCTCCTCTTTGAACGATACTCCGTAGCGTCCCCACTATCGTCTACTAAGCATTGTCCATATGTATGCTCCTGTGTAGTGGAATAGTCAGTATATCTATATATTGCTCCAGTTCCGAGCGTCCCACGTGTTTATGTTAGTATGTGTTCTTTAGACTGAGGTATAAATTGAATTCATATAGAAGAAAATCAATCATGGAGGTCGCCATGTTTTTTTTACAAATGGCATCTGTGTAAAAAAGCATGGTGGTCCCCATGACTGGTGTTCTCCTACCGTTTCCCTTGAATAGTTTTCTACTATGTAATATAACAGAAACCTTAGCCACAGCAACGCGTGGCCGGGTCTGCTAGTATATATATATATATATATATATATATATATATATATATATATATCATTTTGTGAATGAGGAAATTTTTCCAAAATCATATCACTATGAAACACTACTAGTGATATATATAAAAATTAAACAATTGTAAAAGCACATATTGTTCAGGAAACTTAATTTGAACAATTTAAAATTTGACAGGACAATTATGCTCCATCATACTCCAAACATGAAAACTAACCTGGTGAAAGGTATGAAAAACAGAGTAGTGTGTTTATCACATCCAACTTTTCGAAGGGAATGTTTAAATGAATTACAAACTATTTTAAAAGAAAATTAATATCCAATTAAATTTATTAATGACTTACTATTCAGTACTGATCGTCAACCCAGTGTTACTATTATTGAACCAGGAAATGCAAATATAGATAATGAGTTTGGAACATTAAATTCTAAAATTATAAACTCAATTGTTCAACCTCAACCAGTAGAATCATTTACTTACAAAACATTACCGTATGTAAGAGAACTAACTTCTAAACTGATTAATGTGTTTAAATTAGATAAACTACGCATTGCCAACAAAAATGTTGAAACTATTGCTAGCCTTCACACTAGAACTGAAGCCCCTTTAACGATCTATGGAAAATCAAATGTCATTTATAGTATTCCTTGCCTTAACTGTGATAAAATATATATCGGTCAGACTAGTAGGGATTCAACAGGCCGCATAGCATCTCATTAGAGTGATTGTAAAATTAAAAAAATAGTTGTGCATTAGCTGAACATAATATAAATTCTAATCATTTTAGTAATTTCAACAACCCTTCCATTTTAGCAGTAGAGAATAACTACCACAAAAGGAATTTCCTTGAAATGGTTTACATAAAAAATGAACCTAATAGCATGAATAAACCATCTGATATTTCCAACCTTAGTGTTATTTACAATTACTTGTTGAAACTTGATTCAAACTAAAGTTTTGAAATATAGAAAACTGCTTAGTTTTTCTTGATTTTCTCTTTCATTTATTAATTTTTGTCATATAGTACTATTCCTTTTGTTTTGTCGACAAAACACATGTTTCTCCCATGACATTTTGACTTTGACATATGACACTTGACATTTTATGTCATGCATTTCCTGTCATCCACCATTCCCATTTTCAGTCATGCTTTAACCATGTGGTAATTGTCCTGTCAAATTTTAAATTGTTTAAATTAAGTTTCCTAAACAATATGTGCTTTTACAATTGTTTAATTTTTATATATATTACTAGTAGTGTTTCATAGTGGTTTGATTTTGAAAAAAAATCCTCATTCACAAAATGGTGATTAGTTCGCTGTCTTCACTCAACCTCACCTTGGTAAGTTCTATAAATTTGTGTAAAATTGCATTTAACAATTGTGTTTTCCTTTTTCACAGCTGTCTTGATAATGAAAATAAACATTTCCGAAAGCTTGACAAAATAAGAAAGAGTTTTTCTTTTTTCACTGGCCATTAAATTTGACTGCAACCTCAAGGAATATCCTTCCTACAAAGTTTATTTCAAATTCATATTCATTTATATATATATATATATATGTATATATATATATATATATATATATATATATATATATATATATATATATATATATATATATAAATACACAAATAAGCCATGTAGTGAAGAAACTTAGGTTTACACTATATAAATTCGAATACCTGTCTCAAATAATTACCTTTGAACAAATGAAAATATTATACTTTGCGCTTGCTGAAACTCATATCAGATATGGAATAATAGCATGGGGAGCTGCCACAAATAATCACATTGCACACCTACAAAAAATCCAGAAATGGATAATAAAAGTTGTAATGAAAAAACCTTTCCTCTACCCAACTAACGAACTATTCCAAGAGTCAAATATTTTTGATACCCGACAATTATACTTCTTAACCACAGTCACGAGGCAACACAAATTCAAATCAGAACTCTCTTTCTCTGAACATAAATATGAAACGAGGAACAAACAAAAATCTATTATTCCCCGAGCGGAAAAAAACACGTTCCAAAGATGTTTTTCATATTTAGCTCCTAGGTTCTACAATGTTATACCATCAGAAATTAAATCAATCCTATCAATATTCACATTCAAATCAAAAATAAAGAAATGGATTAGAAGTCTTCCACGACTGCAGGTGCATCAATTTGGGTTAATAATACATATTTTTAATATCCACTCACTCCTTGTACACATGGATTTTAATATCAAGAAATCGAAAATCAATCCACTTTCAACCTTTTAAATTTTAATTTTAATGTTTATTTTTATAATACATAAAACCGATTGTTCTACGATGTTTTTTTTTCTATTTTATCTCTATTTTGTTACTAATTTGTTACTGTTACTTGTACTTTGTTAGTTAGTTATTCTGCAATTTTGTTAGTTCATTAATTAGTCACTCTACTGCTACGTTGGCATTCACTCAATGAGGTATATTATAAGTTTATTTTAATTTTTTTACTTTATACAATGCGGTAACCATATGAAACCACTTTCAAGGTTAAGCCTTTAGTGTATCACGTTTTTTATTTGCAGTATGCATAAAATGTAATATATGTAGTATCTATAATGAATGTACTGTTCTTACGGCAAATAAATTATTATTATTATTATTATTATTATTTGTTATATGCTCCATTTTTTATTCTATGTTAAGTATATACTGTAAACGAGATTCTGTCTTGTGATAATAAAGCATATTTATTATATATATATATATATATATTTTTATTCAAATTTTCGGAATAAAAGTCAGATTTAGTCAATTCATATAATTTTTTTAACGACGTTTCGACATGGTATTTGTCATCACCAGGTTAAAACACTGAAATTAAAAATATGGAGTTTGAGACATATTTAACTTAACACAATATTGAAATGTATGCACTAAAATAATTCTTGGAAAACATATGGTTCGAAATACAACACGTTATTTAACTCAATATAAATATTTGTAACATTTATGAGTATTCACTTACAAATTATTTTATTTGAGTTTTGCGTTCGCATCGTACGAAGGTTATTGTGGGAGTGTGACCTGCGTCGAAGTTATCGGGAATGGTTTGTTTATCTTTCATGCATTTTTACCCTCTTCATAAGTAGGTTCATGAGATTGTTTATATTGAGTTCTAATATATGAGCCGGACTGTATTTTTTTTTGTAGCATGTTAAGATCAGTTTTCATTATGAATACTATAAACAAAGTTGAAAGAGGTTGTTATAAATCTGGCTTAAGTTTTTGATATCATTTCTATTGTTAATGTCTTTTTTGAATTAAAAAAGACCCCAACATGAAAATGATATCAAAAACTTAAGCCAGATTTATAACAACCTCTTTTAACTTTGTTTATAGAAAGAAGTCATCAGAACGCAGCCGTGCATCTCGCTGCCATCATTTTACGCTTCACCTAATTCAATTGCTGGTTTGTTTGGCGCCGACTCAAAATCAGTTACTTACATTAGTTTAGGAGCTCAATTATCATTTAGACTGAGAAGGTTTATTTTATTCTTTGCTTTTCAGTTGATTTTTTCTTTGGTTTAATTTTTTGTTAAATTTTTTTTATTTTTTACTCTTCAGTTCCGTATTTCGTCGGTTTGATTTTTTGTTAAAAAGTTTTTATTTTTCAATTTTTTGTGGCTTAAATCTACCAATTACTACTTGGTTTTTGATTACTTCCAAAATACTTACTTACCCACCATACTTCACCTATTACCAGTTAAATAATATGATTATCTACTTTTACTATTTGTTGTAATACGAATTATTTTCGTTGTTCTGGTTAGTTTATTTCATTACTCTGTATATCATTCCATCCTCTCATAAAATATACTGATTTTGACGGATGTGAAACAAGAATAATGTCAGTAGCGATCTGTCATTGTCAACTATGTATGTGTATGCCAATGTTCACTAGTGAAAAATCAATTATCCTCTATTTTTCCACCCGTCAGGGTGGCTAATTCCTTTCGAAATCCAAATATAAGGTATACCCTATCTATTAAAAAAGGAATCATCCAAATCGAAGAACCCAGTACAAAGTTATGCCTGATGGAATCGGTTAACGGACCAGAATTCAGAGGGTGAGTGATCAATATCCTTCATTTCGCTACCCTTAGGGGTGGATTTCATCTTTAAAATTCAAATGGGATCAAATTCGAAGTACACCATATCCACTGAGAAAAGAATTATCGGAATCGGACGCCTCAGCAAAAAGTTATGCGTGATCATACATAAAAAAATATGATGGAAAAAAAAATATATGGGTCGAATAGAGAACCTCCTCCTTTTTGGTTTCGTCGGTTAAAAAGGATTATTCCACAATTATTCACGGCATAAGCACTATAAACAGTATGAACCAGACTTTACAAATGCGATACTAGAAGATATGTTTTGAATGACCCGTGGAAAGTTTTGATAAAAACGTAGTTTTCCCATTTGACAGTGTTTTCATTCGAGTAAACAGGCAGTAAGATTCGAGATGATTGTCAATAATGTCAATTGCCATTGATCAATGCTAAAAATGCTATGTTGCCAAATGTAAAAAAAATCCGATAGACATGAAGAGTTTGCATTCATTCAAAATTATGTGAATCAAAGGTTTTATCCAGTGTATTGCTGGAAAAATAAATCAAGCCTTCTCAAATAAGTAGAAGCTGAAAATGGACTTTTTTTACCTTCCTGGAGCCATAATTTCGAAAATAAACGTTTGTGCGAAAATATTTTGGGTAAATATCCGGTAAAAGCACTCCTTATCTCCGAAAATTGTTGAAATACTTCTCTTACTTCTTTTTGTCTCCTCAACAAGAATCCGAAAGAACGCGACGCTCTCTTCCCTTTCCGAGTTAGATGGCTTTTTTTGATCCAGAACATGTATTTTGCAAGCTCCGTTTTCTCACGCAAATACCACTCACAATGCCTCATTCTTTTCACCACCGTTAACTACAACCACCAAATCACTAATTTCGGCACAATTTTACATGAAATATAGGCAAATCCTGTCAATGTTTTACGTAAAAGAAGGGAACACAACCTTACCTTACTTGGCTAACCTTGCTATCCAAATTGAGGGACAGCCAATCAACTTTTCTCCAAAACACGCTTCACTTCGCTCGCGGGCATTTTGGTAGCGGTGATTTATCTCGTTTTTTACGTATCATTATTTGGGCACAATAGTTACAGTCAGTGGCAAGATGCAAGTACACTGAATAAGGTTTCAATAGGAGCACATATTTCAACAAATGCGTTATAAGTTCAATGTGTCTCGGTATTTCAAGAGCGGACCGAGACACGCTTTCAGCGCCAAATATAGGCAAATCCTGTCAATGTCTTACGTGAAGGAAAGGGACCACAACCTTACCTTACTTGGCTAACCTTGCTATCCAAGTTGATGGCTAGCCAATAGGGTGGGCCGATTGGTACAGGGGATTTGAAAATTTGTAAATGCTTGTTTCTGCAACTATAAGAAAGTTGTGAAATACGAAAAGACAAATATTTCATTATTAATTTTTTTTTATATTTCTATTTTTTGAACTGCTACAAAGACACTGAAGTTTCCATTTTAGTAATTTCATATTTTCAAAATCTTCATATTCTCAAAAGTTGCACTACTTAAAGAGAAACACATTTTCTTAGATACGTTTTTCCTTATTTTTGCAATTTAAACTGCCACAACAGCATTTTTTGAATTCTGAATCAGTTATTTGATATTAAGCCAAATGGAGTAGTTCAAGATAGAGGTAATATTTATTATAAAACGAATTCACAAGTATTACGGAATGCAAAATTGAAATATTTTAGTATCTAACATAATGGTGAGTTTTATATAGGTTTAGATATATAACGTAAAAATAGGTATATTATCAAACATTATTTGAACAAATAAAACTTAATTTAATTTATAATCTTGTTTTGATCCAAAAGAAGGTATAATTTCACGTGATTCCAATTTTGCCCTTATCACACCATTTCTGTTTTCACTACCAGAAACTGTAGCTGAAACTCCCTTCACAATTTTAACAGCTCGTTCCACCACTATCGTGGGACATGGATATGATTTTATTTCAGAGAACACCATTGATGTATTTCACAATATCGATCAAAACTTCTACAGGTAACCCCATTGTTGAAGGCGGTTCAGTAATGACAAGAGTACTCCAATCAATCAAGTCCATATAGCTTGAGGCGTTTATATTCAGCGAATTCGGAACTTCAAATTGTCGTAGTGATTGCTGCAGGTTAGAGCTTCGAGCTTTGAAAATTTGACGCACAGCAAGCTCCCGAATATGCAGTCTGGTGTCTCCTAGCATTCCAAGCAGGATATTTTCACGATCTGCCAAATATCGCTATATCACTGGATCAATCAAATCCTCCATATTTTTCGGATATACCTAGATAACTGAATTGATTTCCAGACATTAAAGGCTTCCTGCAGGCATGATGGTTTTTGTTTCAATAATGAACCACATAGGACCATACTCCTTTAAAATAAAAGTAACCAAGACAACAGAGTTTTCTGATGGTTCAGCGGTTGAAACGTACAGCCGCAGTATACGATTAGCTGTTCTTAGCCATCGGGAATGCACAATTTTACCAGGGCTTCGTTTGGATAATTTTTCATCCCTTTGAAATCGCATCACATATATCAATAATGTATTTTCGATCTGTGCTTAGATCAGTCTTAACAGAATCATTCAATGCCGGAACATTTGACTCTATTATGTTGAATTGAATGTAATGAAAAAATAAATAATTACAATAGAAAATAAAATATAAATGAATAGATTACCAATGGAAAGACTCTCACATCACTTCAATGCCTGTCCAATAGGTCCACAGAAGCCCTTAGGCCTAGTTGCGCCGCCATCGAGGAAATTCATGAGATGTCACTATGGCAGTTCATTAGCATGCAACTGGCAAACAAACCATTGCACCGTCTATTCAAATGTTTCTCCAATTGTACAATTATTTCCGAATTTTTTCCAACACTGACGTTCGTTCCGTCGCATCCTATTACTTTCAGCTCGTTGTAATATGAGATTCGTCCAAGTACTTCAAAATACATTTCATGATGTTTGGCGAAGTTCCTGATTCAGGACAAATATGCGCCAAGTATACCGACTCTGGCATTCTTATGATAGCAATGTGCTCTTCTCAAATTTTTCGCTGACGATTGTTTTCCATCTTCAGCGTTTCATCTTTACGTTCATCAGAAAACAAGCCACGTAATAATGAATTTTGTGTGTTATCTATTATATCGTCACGTTTCTTCTAGCTCGACGTATCTTGTTTTTATCTATGATACTTTTATTGTCCTCTTCATGTATGATACCAACGTCCTGTATAACGGCTAAAGCTACTGCAGCCCCAGCTGTATCAGAAATAGCATAACAATCAAGTGTTCTCGCTGGCACAGGTAGTTGTAATGGATTGTAGCGGATTTGTGGACTTCCTTGATGTGGCAGTTTAAAACATGAAGATATAGAAAAAACTATTTTACCAAAATGTTTTGGCATTTTTTCTTAAATATTTTTTTCATATGCAAATATTTGAATTTTGACCTTGAAATTTCGGTGCCCTTGTGGCAGTTGAAATAATGAAAATATGGAATACTTTATTTAACAAAAAATGTTCACTTTTAAGTCTTAAACACGTTTCGCGATTGCAGAATTTTCCATTGACAACATTCAAAATTTGAAAATTAGCTGTCATTGTGGCAGTTGAAAACATGAAATTATAATTTTTTGTGAAATGAAAAAAAAATCGTTTCTTGGTTTTGCAACTTTTTTATAGTTGCAAATTCCCATTTTTGAAAAACATCGAAATCGGCCCACCCTACTAGCCAATCAACTTCTTCAGAACACGTCCCGCTTCGCTCGCGGGCACTTAGGTAGCGGTGTTTTTTCTCGTTTTTTACGAATAATTATTTGGGCACAATAGTGACAGTCAGTCGCGAGATGCAAGTACACTGAATTAGGTTTCAATGGGAGCAGACATTCCAGCAAATGTGTAAGTGATGATAAAAATGAAGTTTAGAGACATTTCGCTAGCACCAAAATCGAGGATGTTTCTACATTGTAAAAAAAGGAGGAGGCATTGTGAATGATTTTTGCGCGAGAAATCGTGCTTGTGTTCTGGACCATAGAAGCTCTCTAATTCAGAAAGGGTACGACACACAGTGGTCTCAAATCCAAAATCGCTGGCCAAAAATCGAAAAATAAAGTTTATATTTAAGGAATTCTAACTGTCGGGCTGGGTAGATGGGTATTTTCCACGACCCTTCCAGGGTCGGGAAGTGGCAGGCGTTATATATAGCCGTTAGGATACCAATCTGGCTAGAACGCTCGAGCAGGTAGCATCGGTCGTGCGGTACGGTCTAAAAATTACGTTGTGTTTGAAGTGAAATAACTTGTAGTAGAATTGAGTAATTTGAGTTTTTCATAATGGAATCTCTTCCTGGAAGTAAGTACATTTATTATATCGTTGGAATTTTTCATATAAACCACACACCGAGCAACAAAAAATTTAAACATCTACTGTAAATTCTCGTGCCCGCGGCGAAAAAAAGTTATGTTTACATTGAGTAAAAGTTATTAATTCAACATAATTCAGCGACAAATCAACTGTCACGTTATTCTTTATACTCTTGAGTAATACACTACCAATAATCAGCTGCTCCAAATTGCCCCTTTAGTTACGGTGAATTTTGTTTCTTCGAGAAAACATATTTAGAAAAAAATTCCGGAGGTATGCACGCTCTAACTTTCGCAAATTCTGATATATCGGGCTGATTTTTCTCATACAAATAGGCTGGGGGATAGGAACGGTTGGTATTGGATTTGAAAAGAATTTTTCAAAATTTTGAAAATTTCAAAGATCCTTTCTGGTCGCTCTAACTTCCAGAAATATTAAGATATCGGGCTAATTTTTTCCATACAAATAGGCTGGGGGATAAGGACGGTTGGTATTGAATTTGAAAAGATTTTTTCAAAATTTTGAAAATTTCAAAAATCCTTTCTGGTCGCTCTAACTTCCGGAAATATTAAGATATCGGGCTAATTTTTTTATATAAATTGGCTGGGTGATAAAGATGGTTTTTATTGAAGTAGGCCAAAATCGCCCAAGGGGTTAATATTTTCTAAAGTTTTGAAATTTTCGAAAAATGTCGGTGATCGCTCTAACATTCGCAAATTTCAATGGTTGGTATTCAATTTGGCAAGAATCGCTTGGAGTGTTGAAATTTATCGAAATTTTCAAATGATCGAAAAATTTCTGTGGTTGCCCTAACATTCGCAAATTTTTAGATATCGGGATACATTTTTTCCCACACAAATACGCTAAGAGACAAGGATAGTTGCTATTAAGTTTGGCGAAATTCCCTCAAGGGGTTCAAATCATTTGAAATTTTTTAATTTTCAAAAAATGTCTGTGCACACCTTAACTTTTGCAAATTTTGAGATATTGGGTTATATTTTTTTGGATACATTGAGTATCTACCATGGATATTTGGAATTGAATTTGGCGAGAATCGGTACGAGCATTAAGTTTTATTGCATTAAGTATTATAAGTAGTACTATTTTCTTAATTATGTATTATTGTCTCACTGTTGAATTGATTTTTTCAGGCTCTCGGAAAAGCAGTGAAGTGGTTGCAGTTGATTTCACGCGACAAGAGTTGTTCGATTAATTGGAAAATCATTTGCATTATAATGCGAATGAAGTGTACAAAGTCATGGAGGTCGCATTGTCCAAAAAAGTCCATAGCCCTTACGCCTTATCCGCGGATGAAAAACAAAACAATAATGATAGTGATTCGGCCAGCAATTAGACTCTATAAGTCTAAGCGTCTTTTTGTAATTTTTTTACACAAAAGTAATATTCAATGTAATTTTTAATAAACTAGTATTTATATTCAAAGTGTATTTGTATTTACATGCTTTCCCAATCTACTTTATCCCAAATAGATGTATGTATTGATATATTCTTTCGTTCTATCAAAAGAAAATCGTGTTCAGCGACCTTAAAACCTCCGAGTACCAAATTTCGTAGTGATTGATCCAAATTTGGAGGAAATGGTCCGTCATTTTTAGACCGTCATCTTGTTTTTGGAAAACTAGACTATCAGATTCGTGTTCATCGATCTCAAAAATCTCCGAGTAGTAATTCGTAGCGAATAATTCAAATTTGGAGGAAATGGTCCGCCATTTTTAAGCCACCATCTTGTTTTTGGAAAACTTGACTTCAGATTTGGGTTAATCGATCTCAAAAATCTCCGAGTACTAAATTTCGTAGCGATTGATTCGAATTTGGAAGAAATGGTCCGACATTTTTAGGCCGCCATCTTGTTTTTGAAAAATTTGACTACAGATTCGTGTTCAGCGACTTCAAAAACCTCCTGAGTACCAGATTTCGTAGCGATTGAATGATACCTTCTATAGTTGGCCAGCCATTGGGGATTTGAAACCACCGTACGACAGCGTCGCGTTTTTCTTTCAGATTCGTGTTCAGGAGACAAAAACACCAAAGAAAAGTCTTTCAGCCATTTTCGGAGAGCAGGAGTGCTCTTACCGAATATATGAAGGTTTATCAAGAATTGAATAATTGGCAACAATTTTTTTTTTCTTATGTTCTGGTTCCCACGAAAAGGGATATCCTGTAATGTACAGAGAACATCGTGGGAACCAAGGGAAAAAAGGTAGGAGTTGGTATTCTTCTTAAATTTCTGGAGGTTGTATGCCTCGGGGAACACCTCCTTAGGCAATGAGTTCCAAAGCCTCGCTGTTCGTTGAATGAACGAGTCTTTGGAAAGTGAAGTTCTGCAGGTCTCCAAAGTGACCACGAAGGGGTGTGATGACTGAACTTGACGGGTTAGTCTCGAAGAGACTGCCAAAGCAGGAACGATTGTTGATATTCCAGAAGAGCATCGCCCATGAAAATATCTATAAAATAGCGACAAATCGCCAACTTTTCTACGGTGCTCCAGACAAGTGAGCGAGTTTGTAAGCGAGGCATCACCGACGAGACGAATTGCCCTTTTTTGGCAGAATCCAATAGTCTCAGGATATGTTTAGGTGTCGTGCTCCGAATATGGGAACTGTATTCCAGGACAGGTCGGATCTGTGCCTTATAGATCATAAGCAGCTGAGTGGGGGTGAAATAGCTCTTGGCACGAAACAAAAAACCAAGTTTTTGGGATGCACTTTTGGCAAGGGACCTCACGTGATTTTCCCAGGAAAGGTTATTGTTGATAGTAATACCAAGCATCGATATGGATGACTTCAGTGGTATGGTTACTCCTGACAAAGTTATGTTAGGCACAGTGAGATCGGCTTTTCTAGAGAAAAGACATGCTTCTGTTTTGTTTGCATTGAATTCTACCAAGTAATTAGATCCCCACACGAGAATTGTCCATATTTATATTATTAACATTTCTTCCTCGTCCATTTCTGGTTTCACGGGCTGATATAGGGGCCCTGGAAGAGAAAGTGGTATGGAGGGTACTATCATCGGCAAAGTTGTGTACTGGACATGAAGTTGCTTTCAACAGGTCGTTGATGTGAAGTAGAAATAGTGTTGGTGCGAGAATAGATCCTTGCGGAACACCAGCATTAATGAGTAGAGTGTCAGATGAAACTCCATCGACCACTACATGGAGATACCTGTTCGAGAGAAAACTAGCAAGCAGAGAACACAGCTGAGGGGGCAAGCCATAAGACGGAAGCTTGGCGAGGAGTCCCTGGTGCCAAACTCGATCGAACGCCTTGGAGATATCTAATGCCACAGCTAAAGTTTCTCCATACTTTTCAATAGATAGCTGCCATATATGTGAGACGTAAGCGAGCAGGTCACCAGTTGATCTCTGATGGCGGAAGCCATATTGCCTATCGTTGACAATTCCTGAGTCTTCCAGATATTTCATGAGCTCGATGTTGATGGCTTTTTCCATGACCTTTGAAATAATAGATAGCAGTGCGATAGGTCTGTAGTTGCTAGGTAGGGCCTTTTTGCCTTTTTTAGGGACTGGCTGTTCTCTTGCAATTTTCCAATTGGACGGAAATACCCCCAAATTGTAAGAGTGGTTGAACAACTTGCAAAGAACAGGTGTTAGTTCGGGGGCACATTTCTTGAGAACAATCGGCGGGATTCCGTCGGATCCACAGGCTTTGTTGGTGTTGAGACCCAGCAAAATCTTTCTGATAGTACGTTGGCGAAAGGTGATCTCGGGCATGTGACTGTCAATAGGTGTAATGTTCGGGGGTTGTTTTCTCGATGAATCCAGAGTGGAATTTCCAGCAAATAGGTGCGCAAAGATATTGGCTTTTTCCTGGGCAGTCGTTGCTAGTGTTCCATCTTCTTTGGTTAGAGGAGGAAATGAGCTGGAAGTGAAGTTTCTTCCCACAGCTTTGGCGAAAGACCAAAATGAACGGGATCCGTTAGGACATTCAGCAAGTTTTGATCTTATTTTGGCATTGTGGGCATCTTTTGAGCATTCTATTGTCTCTTTGCATATGCCTCTAGCCTCGACATATGCTGCTCTGGTCTCAGGGCCCGGATTTTTAAGCCATCGATGGTATGCTGCCCGTTTGGAAGCCACAGCTCTAGAGCAGTTTCTGTTAAACCAGGTCTTATCGGATGATGTTCTTCTTTCGGTATTCGGTATGTAGGTTTGCATCCCCAACATGATGATTTCAGAAATTGTCTCAGCACATCGTGTTGGATCTACTGAAGAGAAACAAACTCTCTTCCATGGAAACGCTGAGAAAAACATGTTGATGAGAGATGAGATGAGATGAGAGGTATGACGTGATTTTTAATTTTCTGAAAGTAAACTAACTATTATCCTGAACACGAAAAAATAATTGTTATGCATTGAAGAAGGTATCGAACAGAAATTGAGGGTTTCCTGAAGTGTGTTGCTGAAAAATTATGAAATTAAGTCGTTCCAAGTAAGTGGAAATTATGATTGAAAATAGACCTTTTTGAATCTTTCAAGCGCCATAATTCCGAAAATATGGATGGATCTACTCTTGTGTGATAAGTAACATAGCAATGCAGTATTTTCGAGTCTCAGTAACCTTCAAAGTGTCTTTGTGTGAAGTTGCTGTTTTTTATATTTGGTCTAGTTCTCGAATTCTGATGTGTAAGGCGCTTGCACAAAAAATTCCAATCGACTTTTTCAATTAGTTCGGAAACGGTTCCATATAATATTTAAAATTCCTCAACATTTAATTTTCTCTGATTCATTGACTTTAAGAACGCAAAGCAAAAAGGTTGTTCGATATAGCTTGTCGCTAAGTATTTGTTCGTGTTTCAAATCCTATCGGAGAAAATCAGAATGACGTGCTGTGTACCGAAATTATGTGTCGAAGTAAATAAAAACGTAAATGTTGACAGAAGAGGAGACTTTGACTAACGATGCGAGCCCAACTTGTGGAATGAAAAGGGAATTAAAAAAGATGATTCGTATACAAACATTTCCAAAAATTTTTGTTATATATTTAAAACGTGTTTCTTCGACTGATGGCAGTAAATTGGACAATGTGATTAATTTTCCCATACAAAATTCGGATTTGGACCAATATTCTGCTCAGGATGGAATGATTACTCTTTATAATATCTACGCCATATCTAATCATAGCGGCAGCATTTCCAATGGACACTATACTGCATATTGCAAACACCCTTATTCTAATTGTTGGTACCTCTTCGATGACTGCCGTGTATTTTCCAAGATTGATTCTCTCAGCTCCCAGGGAACATGTGTCCTTTTCTATGAGAAATTTGATGATCTGATTTCTGATGATGTTGTGGATTTTTCCGGGTTTTCCTCCAACTGAAACAGTAAATGCGCCATCACTTCGAGTCCCGGGCTTCAACAAGCGAATACATTGTGTAAACGTAGAAACAACTTACATAGGCGGAACAAGGCAAAGAAAAGATTTTTACCGTAACATTATATAAATAATGTATAAAAATAAATGAAATAAAAATCATTGAAAAAAATTGAGAGAATTGAAGAATTGAAACCGCCATTTTGTTTTTTCTCTAGCAAAAATTCGATAATGAATTGTCACCGGAATTATGAATACCTTCCAAATTTCACGTTAATTGGACTACTAGAAGTGGGACAAAATTCACTTGAAAAATTTGTACTAAACATACATACACACAAAAAAATCAGCTGTGGGACACCCCAGAACTTGACCAACACGGCTTTGGTGTTATTGGTGTTATTTTGAAATAAAACATTTTTAGGGCTGTACGAAGTCAATTTACCGGTCAATTGACCAAGTTAGAATCTTTTGTTGTGATGCTCCCCGCCGAATTTGGTTCAATCCATCGAATATATTTTGGATATAATTGAATGGAAAAGTTTGAAACTTTTCATTTTTATTTTTGGCAGATGTCAGTTTTTGAGGGCTTTTAAATGACATATTGCAAGTCGAATTGCGTGCAAAATAGTTTCTGTCATTTTTCAAAACTCAGGGTCGCATTCCGCGCAGGAACTGTATCTTCACACCAAATTTCAGCTGGATTGGTCAAACGTCGGCAGTTATCGTTGGAGATTACAGACGGACGGACGGACGGACGGATGGATGGATGGACGGACGGACGGACAGGCAGACAGACAGACATACAGATAGGCAGGCAGACAGGCAAAATATTGGAATAAATTGAGAATTTTCAGAATTACTGAAAAGGGGTCACGACCAAAAAGTTAGCAAAAACTGTCATCAAGTAAGTTACAAAATAGTCAGTGCCAGTCAGGTTGAATCCGAACAAATTTTAAAATATAAGTATCGGTATTCCTGACTTGGAAATGGGGGGTCCCTCAACCTCGTGTCAAGGTGTTCTTTCACAAAACATCTTCGGAAGATTTCCAGCATATAATAGTGATGGCGTGTTGGAGTATTCCTGCTTGAACCATCTGAAAGGTGAATTCCATCTGTCAAGATGTTCTTAGTGGTCATTTTTAACATTTAATGTAATAAGGTTATTCATGTAATATACTTCCATGAAACCTCCTTAACTACCTCAATAGTTATTGGAATAAAAACCATATCATGGTCATAGAGGGTTGAGAAGAACATCATAAATGGGGTATCAGTTGACCTGTCGCCTCTCCAACAACGACCATTAGATTTCACAGAAATATATTCAATTTGAAATAATTCCAGCTTGCTTTCGTCTCATCTCAATTTCCAATAAGTATCACAATCATTCAATACCTGAAATTTCAGTGGACTGGTAATTATCTTTTGTTTTTCCTGTTTTTCAGGACAGAAATATGCTCTTCACATTCCTTTTCCCAACTAATCCCATGCGGATAATACGCCAAAACCATACTTTATGAAGTGTGGCACACAAAGCAGAAGTCATATAATTACTTCCTCCAAAGTTTAATGCAGCAAGGCACACGTTGGATGATTATTACTTTTGCCCTGATGAAGTGGCCATTTAGAGGAGGTTTTAGTGGTACTCTTGCTACTCCACAGTTAGGCGAAGAAATTGCATCGTAAAAAGCCGCAGGGCATAGAAACCAGCATCAACAAAAGATCTCAGGGAATGTATTGAATTCGTTGAGCTGAAAACAGGAAGAACTGCGCATATTACTCAAATTATGGAATAATTTTATTGTTTCATGGAAATCACAGTCCCATAACAATGAGTCTGCAGTTGAAAATAACTATGATTATAAAACGAAAAGAAACGGTGAGTTAAGTATATCGCACTCATGTTGTTGACAAAATATGGTGATGAAATAGTTATTTATTTCACTGGGCAGAAAAGCACAAGATTTAATGCCGCGGCTGGTGTTACATAGCCGAGGCTAGAAAACCAGCCAAGGCATTAAATCTGCTTCTCTACCGTGTGAAAAATAAAAATTTTTCTCCAAATTTGTTCTAATTGCACGAAAAATGGTCTTTTCAATATTTATTAATTGCGTTTCATTATCAATTTCCAATTAATTAAATTATTTTAACAAAGGTTACTGGCTCTTCGTTACTATGTTTACCGCTGATGACGTTTGTTGAATTGTTTGTGTTTACTTCAATGTCATTGTCAATTTTTTTTTTCAAATAACTGTTCGGAATGGATGTAAGTGAAAGTGAGTATGAGTTATTACCATTAACACCACCTGAGATAAGAGACCTGGCGCGAAATGTGAAATTGAATCTATTACCGGATAAGTTAAGAACTGTATATGAACATACAGCAGATTCATGAGTAAAGGTGGCATATGTGGGGACAACTGGTATTTCGATGAAATTTCAACAGATGCTTCCAAACATGATGAAATCACCTCAGTTATCGAAACTTTGTTGCGGAAAAAGTATCTTTGGAAAATATGGCCCTTTAAAGTTTAAAAAAATTGTCCATTGAAACGTCACTTTTCGATCCTGGACACATTCACAGGCCACTATTTCACTTAATTATTAATTTTTGTTCTCAATGATGCATTGATATAAACACCAGTACCCCTAGCATTGAAAAAAGTTTTTATGCACTCCAATCGTCAATTTCATCACTTTTGGTTCCATCTATATAACGTTCAACGGAAACAAATCAAAATCTAGTATCAATGACTTCCGTGGAGCTCTGGTAGTTACAGTGTTGCCACATAAGTTGGCATTGATCAAACTAACTGGTTAAAATTTCCCTCACGGTTAATATAATTCTGCGATCCTACTTCGTTATCTACATCACTGAATAACTCTGTCTGACAGCGTTTCTTCCATAAGCTGAAGAAGCTATTCATCGGTTGTGGGTCTGTTTCCGGTCCGCAAGATAAGAAAATATTTAGTAACAAAAAAAACGAATTGAGATTACCTATATTTAGCCGTTTTCAGTTATCTCTCTATTCACCGTGGTCAATTGCCTTATTTTAGAGAAATATTAGCCACAAAACGTATATTTTTTGTATTACCAATTTATAAAATAGCACTCTCTTATTTTACCAGAAAATAAAATCCACAGCATTTGACAATATGATCATAAAGAAAATGAATCTGCAATACAATGTTCTACCAGCTGATTCATTTTAAGCTCTGTCTAAAATCTCATTTTCCTGGTACGTTTACTACTGAGTCATAGATGGCAGCACACTAGTTCCAGTAAAATAGACATTTGTAATGCTTACCTGTTTTCGGTTATCTCCATGTGAGAGCTGAACAAATGATAGTACCTTATTTCAGAGAAATATAAGAATAATCATTTTTTGAAATGGTCCTCACCAATTTGCAAAATAGCACTTAACCAGAAAAAAATCTACACCATTTGATAATCTGATGATATTGAAATTGAATCTGCGTCACATTCATGTTCAGTTCTGCAGAAAAACTGTATTTTTTACTTTCAATAAAAAAAAAGAATTGCGTTCAACTTGGACAGCAATGTGAGCCAAGTAAGGCTAGGTTGTATTTTCTTCTTTAATATTATAAAGTAACACTTGGATTTCCTTCTACTTGAAAAAAATTTATCACCTTCAACTTGGATAGCGATGTAAGCCAAATTAGGTTGAATTGTGTTTCCTTCTTTTACATTGAAAAGTTATGGAGTTACATTTCCTAGTGAGCAATAGCATTTACTTTTCATTAAAAAAAAAAATTCGATCACCTTGGGTAGCACTGTTATCCAAGATAGATTAGGTTGTGTTCCCTTCTTTCACATTTGGAAAATTAGAAACACGTAGTTGTGATATTAACTCATTCCAACCCTTTTTTGACATCAACTTCCTAACTGTTCATATATGCGAACAAAAATGTAAAAGCCTTTTTTTCTTCGGGACTGACTTTGTAAACAGTTCATATAGTTAAAGTGAATCTCCTTATTCTAGAAACAAATTGGCAACGTCGCATTACCTGCTTCCAAAGTATTTGTCAGCGCAAGTTGGCTATCATTTGTTAAACTTGTTTGTTATTTATTCTGTCACTTCCGTAGTGATTATCTAGTTTGAAATGTATGCTTACTTGGTTTTCAAAAATACTTATTGATATAATACATAATTTCCAGTGTTTACATTTGGGTACGGTGCAATTGAATCAAATTGACACGCAAAATGCCGAATCTGAAGGATGTATGCCTAAATTGGGTATGTTCATCCTACGACATTTTATTGAGAAAAAAAATTACAAACTGCTTTCCGCGCCAAATTCTCGATAGCTGATGTGATTTTATCAGGTTTTGAAACATCTGTGAAAGTTTCATGGAAATACTCGTTGTCCTCATATACGCCACATTTTTCCGATTCACGGAATAAAGACAGAAGAAACATGTAGGACTTTTCTCTGAAAATGTGCTGACGGACTATTTTTCCGATCATTCAAAGAAAATTATTCCTTCAACATTATGGTCTACCTATTCGATGTTGAAAGCTACCTTGAACATAAAAATTAACATTGGTTCGGCAAAATATCTGAAGTTACGAACTTTTTTGAAATGGCAGTTAGATAGTTTCCATGTAAGAAAATCCCAAGATTTTCAAAAATAAGAAATCGAGAAACTTTTATCAGAGGCCCCAAATGAACTGTATCTGAGCACGGAGGTAGGATTATATTGAAAATTGTCTATTATGAATTAAAAAACAATTTTTCGGTTTATATTTCAGGTTTTACTTATTGTTGCAGACGCTGGGGCTTGTAGATGTGATGAGCTTTTGCAAATGAAAACGGATGATATAAATGATATGGGCGACAAATTGCTAATTATGCTTCAAAATACTGAGAGAAGATCACGATCTTCTGTAGTAACGGAATATTTAAGCGTTCACAGAAAATATGCAGCCTCTCGACCCTCGAATTTGAATAATAGGCGTTTTTCTATGAGTATGCGAACGGTAAAGCAATCATCAATTCATTGGCATTCTCAAGTTCGGTAAAATGCCAGAAGAAATTGCTACTTGTCTGACACTAGCCCATGCGAAATAGTATAATGGGTACTGCTTTCGCAGAACTTTGGCCACGTTGCTGGTGCATTCTGGTGGGGACATGACAATGTTGAAGCAACATGGGAGATGGGAGTCTTCCGTGGTCGCGGAGGGCTATATCGAGGAATCGCTAGGTAATAAATAAGTCGAACATCGGCAATAAAATATTTTCAGGCGTTTCCGGAGTATCAAGTAGTGTGAATAATGATCCTGTTGGGTTTACGAAAAAGGAGGAAAGTGGAGAGAGTTCAATTGTATTCAATTATTGTTCACAATTCACCATAAATATTTCTAATAAGTAAAAATTTCCTGTTGTAGTTGTAATGTAATAAAACCAGTTTTGTGTAATTTTTTTCATTTAAAACTCTATCATTTTGTGTTTACCTGATGTCATTGTCAATTTTAATTTTCTGTTTGATTCAAATGATCAATTGCTTAGCAACGAACTTTTTCAGCCTAGGCAGAAAAAGTCCACATTTTCTGACTAAGCAGTAAAAATACATGTTTTGAGCCTGTCAAGTGTCTTTAAAAAGCCGCTTTTAATAGCATTTGGAAAAAAATATATTCATGTATATATATATATATATATATATATATATATATATATATATATATATATATATATATATATATATTATATATATATATATATATATATATATATATATATATATATATATATATATATATTCATATATAAATATATATATATATTTATTTATATATACCGTGTGTAACAGGATCATGGTACACCCTCCGTATCTCCCTTAGTTTTGAAGATAAATGATTGAAATTTGGGATATTCTATATACATGATAAGCGGCACTTTTTGACTTTCTAATGATTTTTTTTTCACATCCGGTTTCGCCGGAAGTGATACTAACTTTCGATTTTTGAATAGAACACCCTGTATATTATTACATTTCTGAAATCTGCATGATACCACATAAGTGACATTTCAAACGTCAATATTTTTGATAATTAAATTTTTTGTTTTCCATTTGAGTGTGCCATGATGGTTCCGATTTATTCCAATTCACCCGTCTAATGCTAGAAAAATCGAAATCCCGTCAAAAGTACCATATTGCGTTTTTTATGAGCAAATAAAGTTCATCGTAATCGATTTTGGGGTGAAACTCAATTTTTTCAAATGGAACCATATTGGTACCATGGTACCATTCATAAGTACTATCAATAAGGAATTCATTCATACCTGCTGATAAAATGTGCGATGAATACAATCAAAATTACAGCTAAAAGAAAATAAGATAATACAATTACTTTGTTCTAATTTAATGCTAAGAAGTTACTGAGGTGGCTTTTAAATACAAAAAATGAACACAAAACATTACAACAATTGTTCTGGATGCTGTCTATTAACGTCAATGCACTCCTGAGCTCGCATATCTGTTTCTTGAAGAACGTTCGCTAATTGCTGGGCCGTTATACTATTAATTACCCGTCTTACTCGCGGGTTGTAACGGCGGTTGCATAGACAATGTTTTTTAAATGGCCAAAAACAAAGAAATCAAGAGGTGTCAAATCAGGTGCCTTGGAGGACATCGCACAGGACCATTTGTCGAAATTACGTTTTCTTGGAATGCCTGTTGAAGGTAATCAGTTACTTTTCTTGAATTATGGGGAGGATATACATTCCCTATCGTAGATGGACAAGTAATTCACTCAACCTGTCCTCAATTCAATTTTGCAGAAATCCTAAGTATCTATCTGCAGTCAAGCATCCTTCAAATATTATTGGACCAATGATTCTACGACCGAGTATTCCAAGCCAAACATTGAAACCGAACCGCACTTGAAAGTTACCCTCCCTCAATAAATTTTGATTTTCTTGTGACCAATACCTTGTATTTTGTTGGTTAAATAATCCCATATTCGTAAACCTAGACTCATCCGAAAATAAAATGCTTCCCAAAAAAGCATTGTTTGGCTGCACATTATTCTGCAAGATCCAATTGCAATATTCCATCCTACGTTCATAATCATTTTCGTACAGGTGCTGGTGCAATTGATATTTAAAAGATTTATAAATATGTTTGTGCAAGATTCGGCTTACCGTTTGGTGACTAATTTCCAATTCAAACCCAATTTGCCTTAAAGAAACAGTCTTATCAACTTCTATTCGTGCTAAAACATTAATTTCCGTTCCTTCGTCAATGATAACGTTTTCTTCGGGATCATGGTTAGGCTATTTTCGGAATTGATTTTCAAGAAGATTAAAATGATTTCTTGCTGGACATTGTCTATCAGGATATCGGTTGGCATAAAGGTTTCTAGCCGCAACGGCATTTTTTCTACATTCCCCATAAACGATGTCCACTTTTTCATCCCTTGTATAAATGTGGGGCATTTTGAATAAAAATATCAACAAATGTTAAGACTTTTCCAATACACAATGAAAACACTGATAAACCAATACCCATTTATTTGACAATCTGAATGAATAATTTCATTGTTTTCAAAGCCTCCTTAGTAACTGCTTACCTTCAACAGGCATTCGAAGCTATGCGAGTTCAGAAGTGCATTGACGTTATGACAGCATTTCGAACAATTGTTGCAATGTTTTGTGTTCATTTTTTGTATTTCGAAGCCACCTTAGTAACTTCTTAGCATTAAATTAGAACAACGTAATTGTATTATTTTATTTTCTTTTAGCTGTAATTTTGATGGTATTTATCGCACATTTTATTAGCTGGTATGAATAAATTCCTTATTAATAGTACTAATAAATGGTACCACGGTACCAATATGGTTCCATTTGATTAAATTGAGTTTTACCCCAAAATCGATCACGATGAACTTTATTTACTCATAAAAAACGGGATTTCGATTTTTCTAGCATTAGACGGGTGAATTGGAATAAATCGTTATTTATATGTTATCATTGGATTCAGAAAATTATGCAGATTTCAGAAATGTAATAATATACAGGGTGTTCTATTTGAAAATCGAAAGTTGGTGTCACTTCCGGCAAAACCGGAAGTGGACAAAAATCATTTGTAGGTCAAAAAGTGCCGCTTGTTATGTATATGGGATATCTGAAAATTCAATCGATTACCTCCAAAACTAAAGGAGATACGGGGGGTGTACCATGATCCTGTTACACACGGTATATATATTTATATATATATATATATATATATATATATATATATATATAAATACATAGATATATAAATTATCGAACAAAATCAACAAATCTATGGAAAAATACAACATAACCACATCGATTAAAAAACACAAAATATATTAAAATTGAAACCCAAAATTCTATAAACAAACAAACCCACACAATATACAAAATTTATTGAAATATTTCAAATTTTAACTTGTAACTGTACCATATTATGTCAATACACATACATACCATGCAAAGACTGTCCAAGCACGTATATAGGTCAAACCAAACTATATTTACAAAAAAAAACTGCGAACCCACAAATATTCAAAGACAGACGTAACAGCTTTGTCAAAACACGAAAAACAAAAGCATCATAAGTTTGCCACTGGAAATGTAGAAATTCTACCAAAAAAAAAAAAGATACACATAAAAAAAGACAGAAACATATCAACAATAGAAATGACATCAAAAACCTCAGCCAAATATACATTCACCTTTTTAAAAATATAATTAAGAACAGGAAAGGAAACAAAAGTAAAATAAAAACTAACTTTTCAACACACCACAATAGCAAATATTTCACACATCTTCAACAACGTTGGAACGAGTAGCAAGAGAATCATACATGAATAAAACGTCAGATTATTCCATAAGTGGAAAGTTTTTAACAAATACGGTTTTTATACCAATAATTTATTAATACTCTATTTATGTACACTATATGTTGTTATTTATAATTTCTCAAATTGTTCTAGTTTCAACCTGAAGATGACAGATATAAATATCGAAACTCGTCGTTTTAAATGAAGCTTATGACTGATAATGACCTTTATTCTGAGAAACTGGGAAAAATAAATTAACATGTATGGTCAAGGAAATCAAAAAGTATATATACATATATTTTATATATATATATATATATATATATATATATATATATATATATATATATATATATATATATTATATATTGTTATGTTGAGAAGGACTAGTTATATATTTTAAGAATGAAAAATAAATAATTTCTGAAAAAAATAATATATTTTCAATATACTTCATTGTTTTTCATTATTTTCTGTGAAAATTTGTCAATTGCTCATAGTTCAAGTTATCTAGCGCAGGCCAGGTAAATTATAAGTTTTCCTGAATAAAGGATATAATTACTTTCCACAATGATATGCTGATCTTTCACCTATAAACACTGAACTGAAATAGTTCTGTTGACATCAAGAAAGGCAGAGTGGCTCTGTTGCCAGTACCGACTCCTGAGGTATAGGCGTTCCAACTGAATTCAGTCGTGGTAAGAAAGGACATAAAAAGCAGGGAGAAAAAATAAAAATATGAAATTCCAGAAAGTCAATGGGGCAATGGTATATAAGAATAATTTCAAAGGGAATTACAAAGAGTAGAAATAATGAAAGTTCTACAAATATTTAGTAAATTTGTTAAGTATTGGGTGGAAGAAATAATTTGACAAATTTCATTGAAATAAACCTCATAACAAAACAACCCATAACATATAATAACAATTAGCTTCCAACGCGGAGCAAAGTGATGTGGCAATTATCAAGTATAAGTTTAAATAAAAATTATTATATTCTACCCAATCGTAACAATAAATGAATGTATATATAAGTTGATATTTGACGAAATTTCAAGTCTCATAACTTTTTTATCTTTAGTTCAATTTTCATGAATTTTTCAGCAAACAACGTTCAAATTTTTTCAAATACCAACAAAAATATTCAAATTTATTCTCGTGCACTTCGCGTAGTGTTTACTGATTAGTTGTCAATTAATCTTCCATTCACCAGCCAATCAAAAAACACTAGTAGAACCTAACGAACTTTCGTTCGTAGACAGCTTTGTGAACCGTACATCCGAGAATCTTGCTTGGCAACAGTGTTCAGTTCAATTGTTCTGAATCGCTACAATGGTCGCGAAATCATTTTTGAAACAATATTCAATATAATTTTCCCTTTTCAATACTGCTTGTGTCATTTGTTTCTCACAAGTGACTGATAATTATGATAAGTGCATCAAAGCAGAGTATGAAGTCAACTAGTTTTGGCTCTATCACCAGTCTGGATATAACAAAGTTAGTTGTTTTCGTTACTTTGGAATTGAATCTCTATCTCGGCAGCCTCCAATGTGTACATTTACCACACAATCAGTTCAACATTCTACATTATTCAAATATCAAGTTAAATGTTTATTGCATTCTGAGCAGCTCACATAAAATTGGGTGTGCGGCTCTACCCAAAATTTTGTCGAAATTAACAAGGAACAAAACATTTTTTTTTCAGATTTTTAAATACTGTAATTCTTAACAAAATGACATTATATACTCGTCAGTCATTAACGGGTGTGCAAGAGGTTAGATCACACCCCCTATATATATATATGCAGTTTTACAGTTAGCACACACCTCTGATGCTCCACCAACTTTGGACCGATACTTAAAGGATTCACTCGTTTATTATAAAGGAAAGTAGGTTGAGTATGTTTCACAGCCTGGTATAAATAACTTGAGCTACGTTGAGTCGAATATTGTCCAGTTGAAGAATCAAGTCGCTTAGTGAAGGAAAATAATCTTCATCATCAGACATGATTCTCTGATCGATTGGATATGAGATTTATGCGAACCTCCAAATGTAAACTTCATAGTATATGAATTAGACATTCTCAACTGTAAGATTGTGTTTCTGGATGGGAACTCTCAACTCAGGAAGTTTGATGTGTCCACGTTAACTTTGACATACAGAAATAGAGTGAGGAATTATAATCTCAGTGCCAGCAAACTGTCTTTATGGCGAAGTTCTGATGTAAGTAGACTGAAACATTTTTTTAAGTCTGTGTTCTACTCGTGATGCTGATATACTTAGAAATTTTTTCCGTCTGTGGAACGCATCACAGAAAATAAGTTCAATCTACCCCAAAAAACAAATTTTTGGAAGCCCTGAATTGTTCATTTCCAAGAGCTTGACAAGCCAATTGAGTGTGTGATAGAAAATAGTATATGAAAAACCCACTCTGACCGACTGAGTACTGATCACACAGTCCGCTTAAAGTAACAGTCATTGAAATTATTTGACCTGAACTCTTTCTAGAAAGTTTTCATATTTTTGGTCCAATAGAGCTGAATAATTTTTGATTTCATTCAAACTAGCGAAATAGGCCAAAACTAGGCAAATAGACCAAAACCTATCATTGGAAATGAGGAAAATGAATTTCTTATTATGGGATCAATCATAGAAAACCCTCATACGAGTCAACGTAAGATGGAGAAAGCTACAGGGATAAGCAGACGGAGCATTTCTAGGGTAATAAAAAAATACAAATTTCACCCGTATCGTATTCAGATGCACCAGGAATTATACGTAAATAGACTTCCATCGACGAATCAAGTTTTGTCTATGGGTTCTGGAGACAAGTTTGGTGAGGATGAACATTTTTTGGATTCCATTTTATTTTCTGATGAATCTACTTTTATAACAATGGCTTAGTGAACAGACACAACTTCCATTATTATAGTGATGTGAATTCTCATTTTTTCTGCACTCTGGATCACCAGAAAAGATGGTCTGTTAACGTGTGGGGAGGAATTATAGGTACACAAGTTATAGGACCATACTTACTGGAAACATACTGGAAACCTGAATGGTCAACTTTTTTTACAATTTTCAAGAGTTGATCTGCCTGAGCTCCTGGAGAATGTGCCGCTCAATATCAGACAACGGATGTGGTTACAATTGGATGGAGCTCCGGCACATTTCAGACAGTTTTTGAATATGTGTTTTCCGAATAAATGGATTGGTAGGGGAGGGCCACAAAATTGGCCAGCGAAATCACCAGATTTGACTTGCCTCGATTTTTTCCTAAGGGGATACTTGAAGAATGAGGTTAATGACACTCCTCCAACCACACTGGAAAATATGGAGGAAAGAATTAGGGCTGCTTTTCGAAGAGTGACGCCTCAAATGTTATTAAATATTAAGAAGTCTTCCATAGAGAGAGGGGCTCGTTGTATTCAACAGGATGGTCGTCATTCCGAGCACTTACTTTGGATTAAATACGATTGTATTTCATATTTAGTTGTTGTTTCAGTTGAATAATAAAAAAAAATTGTATAGTCTGTTTAATGAACTACTGTCAGAATATGAATGTAAATGATAACGTCATTTTAGTGAACAGTAAATATTTTCAATGAAGTGAAATATAATAACTGTCAATGAGAATTCTGTGAGCAAATCAAATAAATGTCGTTTCATAGCTATCTTGATTCAAAGAATGCATTGAAATAAGAACTACTATTCGAAAAAGCAAATATCTGAAAAACTATTTAGGTTAGGTATAGGGAACTCCAATATGGAATGAAAGATAATTGAATTTTATATTGTTCAGACCAGAAAAATACAGGGTGTTCTATTTGAGATAACAAAGTTATCTTCGTCCGAAATTATAAAAAAGTGATAATGATTTTTGAATATTCTGTATAATATTGAGAAACGGGTTTTATCGAAATCAATAGTCCAAAACCTCTCTTATGCCTGGTCAGAATTCGAAGCGATGATTTCTATACATTTCGATGTTATTTAGATTCCAATTGTACCTAGCATTTTCATAAAAAAATCAGTAACTCAAGAACGGTTATAGTTAGGTACATAGTACCTCATATGAAATCATAGGACCTATTCAAAAACGTAACGAAATTCAGGGTGTTCTATTTAAAAGAACACAACTTGGATATGTCAAACTTTTTTGAGCCACCCTGTAGACTCCAAAATAATTTTCTTTTGCATCCTTAATCAATATACATATAATGAAATGAAGAAATTCCCGAAAAACTTAATGGTTTGGTTTACAGGGACCGTGTCGTATGGGGTGCCAAACCCTGTATATATGTATATATATATATATATATATATTTATATATATATATATATATATATATATATATATATATATATATATATATCTATTGGTGGGTCTGTTTGACAATTCAGCACAAAAAGTTTGAATTCAGATTGTGATGTCCCAAATCTATTTAAGGAGTGAACCAATCATAACATGAATGAAATAACTCCAGAATCAGGAAAAAACATTACATGTTCAAAAGAAAATGCAGAAGAATTCAACAAATATTTCACTCAGGTGGGAGAAACCCTAGCTTGCAAGATATCACAACGAACTTATACTCCTACAATACGAAATAAAAATCACTACACTTTTGATTGGATAGCTGTGCCTGTAGAAAAAATTAGAGACTATGTGAGATCACTGAACTTGAATAAAGCACCCGGGATAGACAATTTAAAAGCCGTAATTTTCAAAAAATTAGAGAATCACTTATGTCCTCCCAATCCTAGTCTTATAAACTTAATTTCCAATAGTGAAATATGTCCTCACTTTTAAACAGCTCTGATTTCTCCAATCTAATAAAAGAAACTGTGTAAAATCAGATCATATCCTTGATACCTACTTTGTTCAAATTAATGGGAAAACCAGTGAAGAGAAGGGTAACAAAATGTGTAGATAAATATAGTCTCATTTTGGAGCGGCAATTTGGTTTTCAACGACTCTCAATTAATGACGCCCTCAGTGCTTGATTTCCTCAGTCCATAAATCTATTGATAAGACCGAACCAGTAGCAGTAGTATTTCTTGATTTGGCAAATGCGTTTGACACTGTGTCTTGGATGTTTTGGACGACGCAGTTATACGAGGGTTGCCACATAAATTATTTGAAAGTTACTTGTCACATAGAAAGCAGTTGGTAAGGATATAAAAGGAACTTAGTATTGAAAACCGGTGTCATTTGGGGTACCTCTAGGAATATTATTTAATGTATATTCAAATGAATTATTCTCCTACATCTCTACAGGCAAATTTGCAGACGACACGGCCGTAATATATAATGCTTAGACATGGAAAGGTTCGTTCTGTATGATTTGAAAAATATATTAGACATTTTCAATCATAAGATATTAACAGTTGAACATTAAAAAACATACATGGTCCCTTTACTAGTTATAAAAATAATTCACTTACCTATAAGAAAATAATATCAATAATATCGATATCTCTCTGAAAAACGAAATAAAATATCTTGGGAAAAAACTAGATTCTCACTTAAGATGGACTGCTCACTTGTCAGACGTTGATAAGACGTTGAGATTTTTATTATACAAATTTAAACAACTATATACCATATCTTAACACAATATACAACGTACTTGTTGAATCTCGTCTAAGATACGGTATTGCCAGCTGGGGAAAAACCATGCCTCAATTTGGAACACGTTGAAATAAAATGAAATGAAAAAATCTTAAAAGGCTATTCATTTAAAAAATATGAAATACAGCACAGATCTACTGTTTGAAGAAGCGAATGTTATGGATTCAAAGCACTGTATTTCTTCAGTTTGGTAATTTAAAAACCGTTATGACATGCAAACACTTGACCATGATCACCAAATTAGAAATAAATCTGAAGACTCTGTACAAACAAACGCAGCTACAAAATTTATATAAACAAGATATCCAAAAGAAAAATAAGAAGTCATTTCCACACGTTTAATGGAACCCAAAAGGCTAATCCAGATAATAAATATATATATATATATATATATATATATATATATATATATATATATATATATATAATATATATATATATATATATATATATATATATATACACAGTATGTTGGGTATGGTGTTTTCATGAGAGCGCAAAGAATACCTTGCTATATGTTGAGAGAGCATTACAATTTCTCCTCGACTCGCTCGAGGAAGGGATATCGACGTCACGACACAGAGATAGGAGAGTCAGAGCGGTCAGCTCAGGACGTCAGTATCATACCAGCAGCAGTCGGGAGAATATGTGCGCTGCAATGAAGAAGAATAATTGACGATAATTTCACATCAGATGATTTGAACAAATTAAACTGAATCATTGATTCAATTCAATCTGTCGGACGACAGGTAGATCAAAATATCTTTGATGCCGTGGTGGCAGCGAAAACAGAAGAAAATTCTTAAACATAAACGAAAGCAAACGATATTTCTGCGAGACAATAAAAACAAAAAATTTATTTCTAACAGAAATGGAGAGAAAAAAAATATTTACAGGAAAAGACAAACCAAATTAAATATTTTGTGTACGGAATCATTTTATTAAATGTTCGAACAAGCCACCATTTTGGGCCAAACAATAGCCGAATCTATCGTACAATTCTGTTCTGGTAGCCGCAAGGGTAACTGGTGTTACCTGAGCACACAACTGAATAATTTTTGCCCTCAGTTCATCTAAATTGGTGGCACGCTTGAACTCATGCCGATATACATCCGATTTTAGCATTCCCCAGGAATAAAAATCGAGGGGTGCTACATCTGGTGATCGAGGTGGCTGGTTGATTGTACCTCGCGTACAAATAAACCGATCGGGAAATAATTGATTCAAAAATGTAACCACCGTGCCTGCATTGTGGGCAGGACAGCCATCTTGTTGAAACCACACACCATGTTTTCCTGCATTTAAATTCCCTTCAATAAAAAATGGGCCTATGACGTGATCGCCTAAAAGTCCCGTCCACACATTTAATTTGCTTGGGTACTCTGTGTCCTCACGGCAATACTCAAATGTTAATTTTTACGAGACCAATAACGTACTACAAATGGGTTGTGTTTTCGATGAATTGAGAAGGACGATTCATCGGTAAATAACACCTTTTTAAGATTTACACGAAATGCCCTATTGCATTTTTTGACCATTGTTTCACAAAACTCAATACGTCTGAAATGGTCTCCAGGCAAAAGTTCTTGTGTGGTCTTAACTTTGAAACAATTTTAACCATTTCTTTTCAAGATATTCCTTACAATTCTTTCATTCAAATTCACTCCGTCGGCGATCTGTCTAATCGAACAAAGTGTCGTGTCTGCCAATGCACACACTTGTGTTTCTCTTATTTCCCGTTCCTCGGGTATTTGTCTAGGATGCGGTGGTGGATTTGTGGTACATTTTTTGCAATGTGCTGCCACACACCCAAAATTCTGAAATTTATTATTAATTGAAAGGACTGTCGCTTCCGTAGGTACAGGTCTATCTGCAAAAGCCACTATGAATAGATGTCTAGTATCTTGTACGGAGTTACCCCCAAAGTACCACTTAACGATCTGTACTCTCTCTGCGGTTATGTTAATAGGCGGCATGTTTCAAAAAGTTATAATTGTCACGGTCTTTTGTTTTCGCAACCACGGCTCGGCGAGAATGAGTCGAGTCCCTGTGCGCTGTGTCGCATTGCCAGGTGATCAGTTAATGCGTCGGGTGGGGTAACAGAAGGGGCACACAGCAGTGCGTCTCTCTTGTTTATGTGGTATTATCATATCATTGCGTTCCTTGTTGCTCGTGTATATTTCTGTCTATACCCCAGATAAATTGTTTTCGATATTGTATATATATATATATATATATACGTATATATATATTGTAGCCTTCTGGGATCCATTAAACGCGTGGACCCGACTTCTTATTTTTTTTTTGGATATTCTCACCCACTTCACTTCGAGATTTCGGGCGTTCACAGAAACTATAAACTGGATATTTTCAATTTATAGAACCACGTTTATTTAATTTTTTTCCGGAAATGTATGAAACCTATTCAAGAAAATCAGACTTACCATTATTTATAAAAACCATTTTCAAAGATATATAGGAACTTTTGATGCCAAAGACATTGACAAAATTTTCGAATAAAAATATGTGTACTATATATAACCTCTCTACCGGTCAGTGTACCCTATGCTCAACTTTGACGGTCTTACTGGGTTGCATTAATCAAATTATATGTTTATACTCTTTGTTGTAAGTTTAATGTAATCCTACCCTTTCGGTTCGTTTAGTTAAGTTACTCCTTTTATCTAGACTGTTAACTATTTTTATCTAGATTGTTCGAACTAACTGAATATTGTTATTATTATTGAGAAGATGAGAAAAGTGTGTCTGTGATATATAATGTAAAAGAGAGTTTGCGGGGGGCAGACGAGAATTTTTAAATTCTAGAAATAGGTATCCTCGGACAGGGATTGAACCCACGTCCTCGTGATTACCATATAAGTACTCTCCCAACTGAGCTACCGTAAACGTAGGTTTGCAACTGCGATCCAGATATAGAATTCTAGAATTTTATGTTAGTGTGTTTAGGAAAGTTATGAGTTATGAGGTGGAAGAGAACTCATTCGCTATCAGATGATCATTAAGATCCAAGTTACTTTTCACCTAGCGTCGTCGAAAATTTGCGATTCTCAGCAGAAGTCAGGTATGGATCTCCGACCATTGAACAAGTAGCCGAATGTGAAATTTAAGAAGGTAAATATGTTTCTGTGATACAAGCGGCGTGCAGACAATTATTTTTAAATTATAGAAAAAAAATATCCTCGGGCAGGGATCGAACCCACGACCTCATGATTACCAGTCAAGTGCTCTCCCAACCAGAGACGTGGGTTCGCAGCTGCGATCGAGATGCCGCTTTCTAGAATTCAATATTAGTGTGTTTGGGAAAGTTATGAGGTGGAAGGGAACTCATTCACTATGAAATGGTCATCAAGATCCAAGTTACCTTTCACCTAGCGTCGTCGACTTTTTACGATTCTCAGCAAGGGTCAGGTGTGGTGGATCTCCGACCATTGAACAATTAAGCCGAATCTGACAATTAGGAGGGGAAATTTGTGTCTGTGATATATAATGTTAAAAAGAGTTTGCGGCGTGCGGACAATAATTTTTTAATTCTAGAAAAAGATATCCTCGGACAGCGATCGAACCCACGACCTGATAACCAGTCAAGTGCTCTCCCAACTGAGCTACCGAAGACGTAGTTTCGCAACTGCGATCGAGATATCGCTTTCTAGAATTTAATGTTTAGGAAAGTTATGAGGTGGAAGCGAACTCATTCGCTATAAAATTATCATCAAGATCCAATTTACCCTCCACCTGGCGTCGTCGACAATTTGCGATTTTCAGCAAGGGTCAGGTGTCTGAGAATGTGGGAATGAAATGATTCACTGCCATACTTGGCTCATTTGACAGGCTGAAAAAGGTATATATTTGAATTCCAATATCAAATCACTGTATGTAGTGAGCTCAAAATCCCTTATTCAATCAATTTTGCATTTCTTGTTTCCTCATAGGAATTGAATTACATATGATGACAGGGCATAGTGGTTTTATCTCGAATCTACTGCTGGTTTTATCGAGGGTAATATCATAAGTGCTGGGGTTTTATCGACAATTTTATTTTTTCGATAAAGCATTTTGCCTGGAAATTTTACTAGGTGCGATTTGCGGTCTCATTATCTGATTAAACCATGAAAGCGCAGCTTGAGCGGTTCAATCTTTGATAATGAGGCCGCAAATTGCACGAGTTAAATTTCCTAGAGGGAAAGAGCTTTGAAGAACATTTTAATTTTTTTTCGATGAAATCCTCTAGCACGAATGAAATTTGATAAGATTAAATATTTTTTTTCAAGAAAGCATTTTGCCTGGAAATTTTACCAAGTGCGATTTGCGGTCTTATTATCTGATCAAACCATGAAAGCGCAGCTTGAGTGGTTCAATCTTCGATAATAAGGCCGCAAATTGAACGAGTTGAATTTCCCGGAGGAAAAGTGCTTTAAGGAATTTTTTAAAATTTTGCGATGAAATCCTCTAGCACGAATGAAATTTGATAAGGCTAATTTTTTTTTTCTTGAAACCATTTGGCCTGGAAATTTTACTAAGTGCGATTTGCGGTCTTATTATGTGATCAAACCATGAAAGCGCAGCTTGAGTGGTTTAATCTTTGATAATAAGGCCGCAAATTACCCAGAGGAAAAGTGCTTTGGGAAAAATTTCGAAAATTTTGCGATGAAATCCTCTAGCACGAATGATATTTGATAAGATTATTTTCCGAATCACATTTAAAACTGAATACATCTACCAGAAATCATGTTATATTGAAATTTTCAACGTGGAAAGTTACAACAATTCTTCTCGATCCAAAATCGAAAGAATCGTTCTACAGATTCATAAATTCATACTGAATATTCACTGCACTTGAACTCTCTCAAAAACTCACAATATATAAAAAAAATTCACTATGAAATAAAATATTATTGTAGCTATAACTGATTTGGACAAAAAAAAATTCTACTGCTAGGAATCGACTCCTAGCCTTTCGTGTGACACTCTGTGAAAAACAGTTTGTCAAAAAGTGGTTCTTATTGATTATAGAAATATTCAATACATAAAAATGTAATCTATGATCATTAAGAAAATGTTAAAAGGGCAACGGATCTATGATCATTCAAAAAGTAAAAGTCTGGTTATATAACCACTAGTCCACAACATTACTTGATTGCCTAAGAATATGAGAATCATATTATTCACTGCCTTACTTGGCTTATTCAACATGCTGAGAAATGAAAATCTGAAATCACTGTATGTAGTGAGCTCAAAATCCCTTATTTAATCCATTTTGCATTTCCTGTTTCCTTGAAGGAATTGAATTATATTTATTATATTAATTGAATGACAGGACATAGTGGGTTTTATCGCAAAACAATATCGAATCTGCTGGTGGTTTTATCAGTATAAAACACCGATAAGATGTTTTATCAACAGTAAAAACACAAAAGCTTTTTTTTTATCGGATAAATTTCTTTTTGTAACGAAGTAATTTTGCCAATCAGTAATTTTACGATAAAAACTGACATGACAAAATCGCGAGACCAAAGGTCGAGTGATTTTGTCAAATGTCAGTTTTTCGGCAAAATCACTGATGGAAAAATTTTTAGTTAAAAAAAAAATTATCCTTAAAAGAAAAGCTCGAGTGTGTTTTGGCAAGATGAATTAACGACCGAATATATGAATGAACAACAACAATAATTATCTTCATTGATACAATTAAATTATTTAAATGAACAGTTATTGAATACACAATTGTTATAAATTTTTTGGTTTGGTGTACTGATTTCAAAATTTTCTTCTCTGGTTTTCACACATGTAGAATATTCATTTTGATTTTTCTCACGCGAGGCTCGTAAGGAACTAATAAGATTTTCGTGAAGTTCAGGATCAATTTGGAGGTAGGGATTGATATAAGATGATGATGAGTGTCCCGTTATCTTTATAAGTTGTTGGTCACTTACTCCTGCTTTGGCTAACTGGGAAACTGTACTAGCACGGTTCGAATGATTGGTAATTTTATTATTTGTAATGTCGAGTCCAATTTCAGTTGCAGAATATTTGGTCCAAGTAGAAATTGTATTAATACCCAGTGGAACATTTTTGTACCAACTTTTAGAATTTTTGTTTTTCCAAAAGGGATTTGGAGATAAAAAAAGTCGTTCAGATGTTATGTTTTCATTTCTTTTTTGTAACAGTAATTTTAACAAAGCAACGGGGCAAATACCTTCATCCATTTCATTTTTTGTTATCCATTTGCTGTCTGCCAATTTTTTCGACCCACCCTGTGTCGTCTTTGAAAATATTGTATTGTATTCAAATCTTCTTGTTGAAGTTCCATCTTGATTTTTTTCTTCTTTAAAATGGTAAATTTCACAGTTTGCACCTCCCCCCCCCTCCAAGCTAATTCATAAAAAGCTATATGAAAGAATCTTTTTTGTAATCCCTCTGGGTTGTCTATATTCCACAATTTTGCCATTTTTACTATATCTTTCTTGTTCAATGCTACAGAACTTACTTTTATTTTCTCTGGAATAACTCGTAATTCTTTCCGTTTACTATTTCTTGCATCACGAGCTTCTTTAAAAGTTATGTCGGAAAAAGGATCACATTTAATATTGTATTCATTGAAATATTTTCCTTGAATCATCTTCGCAGTTGAATTCCGAATTGATTTAACTGCATATCCTTTATAATCTTCTCCATTCCTCTTTTTCATATTATAGGCCCAATCCTTCAATATATCTGCTACTTTTTGTAGCGGAGTTATTTTCGACAGTTCGTAATTTCGTACTTGACAAAACTCCATAAATTGTCTCCATATTGACGCTTTAGTATGTTTTGTGCATTGCGGGATAGCTTTTTCTATATTTTTTGTTATTTGTTGAGTCGAAACTTTCCCAAAACGACTCAGTATCAATTATCAACAATACCTAAATAACTGACAGGGCAGACATTAAAGTGACGTAAGCATACTAGATGTAGACGCTTGAGAGGAACAGGCGTTTTTATCGGTGATAAAAGACGATGCACTTTTTTCATCGCTGTCAAAATGACAAAACAGTCATCTTTAAATGACACATTTATATAGGAGTTAATTTATCAGTATAAAACATCGAGAAGACGTTTTATCACTATAAAACTGATCTGATTGGTTCTCTGTTTGAAATTTCGGTAATTTGATCGACTCAAAAACAATGAGGGAAATAGTCAGAAAAAAATGTTTTCCAATTTTTTGAATTCATTTATTGTTGATGAAATATTGAATGTGACACATCGTTGGTAAAATTGGGGGTGGTTTCAAAGACTTGATACTAGTTGAATTCAACATTTCCTCCAGGAATCCAAGTAAGATATTGCCTGTATAGAAAAATGTGAGACACTTGGTCGGGTCCAATATAATAAGATTTTGGTAAGAAGATAGAAACTATTAGATATATTACTCCGGGATGAAGTGCAATTTCCTCAATTCATGAGAGAATCGAACAAACGAATTTCTGAGCCGCGAACTCAAAAACTTCCAGATTTCAACTTTGGATCTAGCTTGACTACATCATCGGAACTGTTTCATTGTCACAATATCTACGTACTGAATTATCAGAAATCGACTTCATTTGTTATTCTAGAAACCATAAAATGTTAATTCTGCAACGAATTCGTCTATAAAGAACAATACTCGTTCATCATTTTAAAACCATTCTCTTGAATGTTCAAATGTTCAAAAAAGTGTATTGTCATGCAAACCACCGGGTCAAAACGTAATGGGATGATATATCACGATACGTTGAAGTGAGTGAGCAATGAGTTACAAAATTTTCAAATTAAATATACCAAATGAAAGTCTATAATGATAAATCCAATCATTTTTCTGGGGAATTCTGACTGATTATCATTTTCCAAGTCGACACAGCAACATGAATAAAATGAGATCTCAAATCCTCGCCTACCTAGGCTACCCTAGTTTCGGCATGCTTTCCAAATGGACCGTGCTCTAAATATAGAAGTAACATTGTGTCTAATAGCAAACCCGAAACTTTGTCCGCTATTACAGAAATCCAGTTTCTCTCAGAGGTGAAAACATCTGGATCCAGTCGATTTTCTTACACATGTCCCTTGCTTGCTCGGCAAATAATAGGGGTGAGTTCTCTATTTACTACAGAATCGTGTGGATATGGAGGGGTGGCGAACCGTCATGTTTTCTGTGAATAATTAAATGGAATAATATTTTGGGAATTCCATTCGAGATCGAATTGTGACCGAAACCAAAGTTATTTGTTTGGGAGAAAGGAGGAAGAGTACATCTAATATCCACGTTGAAGTTTCGCTACTGATGGAACTTCGATATCAGTAAAGTGTATTTGAAGCGTTCTTTCCTTGGGAAGGGCCTCTTTCAGGATGAATTTAAGCGGTATCTGATGAACCTTTCCCACTTCTGACCAAAATCTGCTCCAGTCGCTTGCCTTAGCGTGAACTTCTCCAAAATGATGACTGTCGAATTATTCTATCAATTTCCGAATTTAAAAATATAAATTTTAATAGGATAGAGCTGACATTTCAGGTAAATATTTCAATTGTTCAATGATGCTAATTCACAAACTATTATGATTTGATGAAAATATATAATCACACACATAAACGTTAATGAAGTTATGAAAGTGTTTCACAAGACTGGAAGGTTATTTGCGAATACACCATTCATTGGGTGTAGTGAATAAAAAGAAGTATTTGCTCAAACTAAGCTATTTTTAAGCATTAACTGCGATTCTGGAGAAAAAAAATGTAAGTAAAAACATACCCTAGCATTAACTAAGGAATATCATGATGACTAGTTATTCCTAATATTTTAGGTGAATAAAAATGATCGGTCCTAGTGAATTCTTGAAACTTTTCAAGTCTTGTCTGGGGTGTACTAGTTTTCAGTTTAGTTTCAGCTTTGGCGATATTCGTGCAGGTTCGTAAGATGAAAGTTTACCCCAAACGTAGACGGATTGACAACTATAAGCAGTTGTTACGATTCGAAAATGCATGTGCAGGTTTTTTGACGTCTTATTTTTTGCCAGAAAATAAGGAAACTAGAGGAAACTAGTAATGGTCATGTCTAAAAGAACGAAATAAAGAAACGTTAGAATCTAACTTTGAGTTTCCAGAGTGGGGTAGCGGAAAATATGGGTGTCCTTCGCAGCACTGTAACGAAAACGATTAATTATGTGATAGATTGCATTATAGCGAGAGTTGATTCATTTTCCTGCAACACCCGCAGAAATGAATGATGCTAAGGTTTTGTGGACAAGGTTTTTTCAGATGTCAAGTGTAATCGGAGCATTGGACTGTATCCACATCGAAATCAACAAACCTACAATGCACGCAGATGAGTATATCAATCGTAAAGGATACGCTGGCATAAATATTCAAGCAACGTGCAATGCAGATGAACAATTTACAAGCATTTCTGCCGAATAGCCTGGTAGTGTCCACAATGCCAGAATCTGGATAACAAGCCCTATAAGAGGTAAAGTGTCTAGGTACGATGGTGCTGTTTGCTTGCTCTGAGATCTGGGATATCAGCATGGCTTATAACACCTTTCAAGCCACCACAAGATGGAGTGGAGCGACATTTCGATCTGATTTATGCTAGAGAACGGTGTGTGATTGAGGGATTGTTTGGACAGCTGAAAAAAAGGTTTCCCATTCACGGTAACTGTGTAAGAGGGCATTGGAAAGTCCCAAAAGTGATAATCTCATGTGCAGTACTCCATAATATTGCAAAACATTTGAATGACAATTTCGACTTCAATGAAGAAAATAATGAAAAATAAGCAGAGGAAGCTGCTATTGCAAATGAACAGTATGAAACTATAGCTTCCAAAGAGAGGAGGATACAGAAGCGTAACGAAATGAAGCAGTTTCTCAACGAATAATATGTTAATATCAAAATGCATTATATATAATGAAACAACTGAAGAACATTTTCATGAGCTCTGGTATATTATGGAATCTCACATTTCCTGAGTAGTTTGAGTTGATTCTGTATGTTCAGATTTATCTGAACCTTTTTCACATGTATGTATTTTTTGTTTTAATTCTAGCAATTGTATTTCTTCTTTTTCAATTTGAATTCCCTGTTACTCCAATTGTTGTAACAGAACAATCCCCTGCTACTGAGGTAATAATAAGTCTTTTGTGTTATCACTTTCATGCTTCGTGATAGTTTTTTGACTTTTTCTCATTTGCTTGGAAGGCCTTGGCATATCACTTGATGATTATTCTGCATTTTTAATAATAATAATGATAATAATTTATTGGCCCAAGTTATGTAAGTTACATTCAAGGTTGTCAAATTATACGAAAAACAGAAAATATGAACGAAACTGAGTATAGGTATATACAAGACACGTCGACAATTATAGTAAAATTTTGAATATGAAACTATATGTATACTTATGTTAAGTTCAGTCACCTGAAATACATAAAATTCAATAAAATATATATTCAATTTAAAATTAGTCAATATTACATCACAACAGAAAATACATAGATAAAAATATGCCTGTTTATATCTCAATCAATTGTTTCGTCAAAATTAAATTTGAAATATTCTTCTAGAGAATAGAATGTATTTTTCAATAATATATTGATGATTGCTGCCTTTAACTGTTTGGTATGGGCATTTTTCAGTGCATCCGGTAATTTGTTAAAAATTTTGATGGATGTGTGATTAATTGGCTGTTGAGTTTCTTTCAGGCGGTGATAGGGAATGCCCAACGAATTTCTATTCCTTGTGTTATGAGAATGGTAGGAATAATTTGAAAATAGAGACTTTTCGTTTTCTTTCACAAACATCATACATTGTAGAATGAATACTGAAGGTAAAGTTAAGATGCTAAATTTTGCGAATAACGGTTCACAGTGTTCTCGATAACTAGCCTTTGCAATTATTCGTAAAACTTTTTTTTGTAGTTTAAATATTCTCCTACTTTCTACGGAGTTTTCCCAAAGAAGAAGTCCATAAGAAAAAGTTGAATGTAAGTTACTGTAATAATATGTTAATGCGGTATCTACAGTAGTAAATTCTATTAGTTTCCTAATTTGATACACTACTTTATTTAATTTTTCAGATAAGTAGTTCATGTTCTTCCCAGTTCAATTTCGTGTCAATATGTATACCTAATAACTTAACGCTATTCTCTTTACTACCATTTGAGAACATAAGCTCGTTTGTTTTTTCTGTGTTTAGTTTTGAATTATTTGTCGAAAACCATTCTGAAGCCTTTGCTATTGTTTCAGTATTTCTGAGTTTAAGGTTTTTAATATCAGGGCTTATATTTAAAATTGTAGAGTCATCAGCATATAATGTCATTGCCGCATTTAAATATTTTGTAAAATCCTTTATGAAAATAATAAAAAATATGGGTCCCATATTGATCCTTGGGGAACTCCAATATCTATTGCCATTATGTCTGACTTCTCGCCCGATGGTAGAACCCCTCGTTGCTGTCGTTGTGCAAGTAGGAAGCGAATAATTCCAGGGCAGCACCCCTGATCCCATAAAAATCTAATTTTGCCAGTAGGTATTCATGTGTGACGCAATCAAATGCCTTTGATAAATCCAACATTGTGGCACACGAAAAGTTACTTTTATCAATCGCATCCATGATTTTTTCTAAAATGAATATTATTGCTTTTGTTGTTGATTTATTACTGCGGTAACCAAACTGCTCTTTTGAGAAAAGTTCTTTATCTTCAAAATATGACACTATCCTAGATTTCAGTAAACATTCAAAAATTTTTGGAAAAATAGGAAGCACTGAAATAGGTCTAAATGAGTTAGCTTCGTTATGGTCGTTTGTTTCTGGAATCGGTACTACTTTTGCAATTTTTTATTTATCCGGAAAAATGCTCTGTTCTAAGCACCTATTAAAAATGTAACATAATATTGGAGCCAGTTCATCACACAGATGTTCAACTACCCCTACGCTCATATCATACACATCTCTACTGTTTGAGTTTTTCAAGTGTCTAATAATACTTTTTATCTCCCTCATCAGTAGTAGGGCTAATGAAAAAAGAAAAACAGGGAGAACTATGAGTATTTTGCAGTGCATGCATAAAATCAATGTCGCTATGAGGTATTGAGTTAACAATGTTTTTGCCCACATTGACAAAAAAATGTTGAAATTTTCGGCAGAAATATTTGTTTCATTTTTGTTGATATCTTTTCCTGTCTGTTGCTTGATCAATTTCCAAATTGCTTTGGATTTGTTGTTTGAGTTTTCTATGAAGTCTTTATTTGCTTTTCGTTTGGCATAATCAATTGCTTTTTTATAATTCGATTTCATTTTTTTATAAAGATCATTTGCCTTCTGTGACTTGACGCATTGTTTTATAATATTTATAGCTTCTAGTTGACTTCTCATTTTTTCAGATTTTCATCAAACCAGTTCATACCTATTTCATTTTTGCATTTGATATTTTTTTCCGGGAAATGATTGTGGAATTTGTCTAGGAATATCAGAAAAAAATTGTTAAATAAATCATTCGCCTTCTCAATCCATTCTCTTGTAATATGGTACTCCCCGTCCTTGTTTCATGTCTAACCGATAAGTCCTGTGGTACTTACAAGAAACAGGATTCGTTTTCTTCTGCATAGTATCTAGGAAATCCTGCTTCCATTGTTCGAGCTTCATGGGCTTATTAGCTACTGCAGTCTTGTGAGCATTCTTCTTTATACTTGTTTCCATATTGTTCAGTGTTTTTGAATGCGACCGACTTCCACTTTCTTCCCTGCAGCACGCGAAAATTCCCCAGCAAATGTTTTCTTTGCATCTACCACTGATGGTATATTTATATATGTTGAAGGCTTGTTATTCAAGAGGCTGATAGAGGTGGGATATGAGAGCGTGAGCATCGTGTCATGCCCTTCTGTCCCATGAGCACAAGTTAGCATTAACTAGGGTTAGTTATTACTACCTATCTAGTATTTACTTAGAATATCATGATATTACCAAGTATTTACTGCCTACCTCTAGCCAATTGTTATTCACCTCCATTTCAGAAAATTTGGATACTAGCTAGTTGTAACTAACTAGTATTCACTTGTTTTAATCACTTCACCCATTACAAGCTTTCCTTTAACTTCATATTTGTATGTCTGTTTAGTTCAAATCTTGCAATGAATTTTGACCCACTTCTAGTTGTACTATCAACATGAAATTTTGCAGGTGACAATGCATACTGGATTTTTTTCTGGAAAAAAAAAATTGGCGGCTCCAATATGGCGGACGAGTTTTGTAGTAGTAGTAGTACTAACTTTATATAGCCTTTTCGCTATACATTCCAGCAATACATATATAATATTTTCATATTACGTTGACATTTCCTCTTTTGATGAAATTTTTGACATGTTTCCGAAACTTATTCAATTTACTCATCTTCAGTTCATTTGCAAGTTTACTACACGGAAAAAAGGATTTGTTAATTCAACCAAATTTATTTGGTCATTGTTATTGGTTTGACCCGACTAACTAAAATTAATCCCAAAACACAGGTGTATTCGATTAATGGAATCATTATATTGCGGTGACAATATAGATTTCTCAATGCAATGCTAACATTTCTTTGATTTGAATATACAGTTACCGGCAGAAAGTATGATGCATATGGGAAATTCTTTAATTAATAAATTTTGAACGAATATCGATACGTGCAATCGCTTCTGTATCAAAAGATACATCAGAAGACGTTGTTCAGTGCCGTTCGTCTTTTCGTGTGTTGCAGGATATTCAAAAAAATAAAAAAATATGTCTCAAAACACACTTATTCGGAAAAATATCAAAAATTGATAATTGGAAAAGTTTTTCAGAATTACATTTTATAGCTATGTACATGTTTTGAAAAAAAATGGAATTAAAGAAATAAAAATTTTTTTTTTACCATAAAAAAAATCAATTTGGAAAAATTTATTTCTGACAAATAAACTCATTAGTAAAGCCAACAATAATATTTTAAATGATATTTTGTGAATATTCGCAAGCTATTTCCATGTCATTCGGATAGAATTTGGTAATTTGTCATGTGCTCAGCTGCTTCATGAGAGGCCAACTGAAATATCTCCAGGACTTTATAATCGCGATACAATTCCATTAATGAAGGACCATTTTAATTCAAATTTTTCACTAGAACAAAAAATTTATTTAATTTTTCACATAACTAACAAATTTTTATCTTTTTATTTTCAAACAATTCAAAATAAAATTAGAAACTGAATACTTCATAGAATAAACAATTTCATACATACTCAAAACTCTGTAATTGTCCATTACTCGACATGTCTATCCTGACGTTCATTACATGTAGTAGTTCGAGATTTTATTTCTCTGGACACATTTCGCAGCATTTGTGGTGTAATGTAATGTACATTGTCGTATTACTTTTTCAAAATGGTCGATATTATGAAATGGCCGATGTTGATGAACCTCACTTTCGAAGTACCCCCACAACAAAAAATCCGAGGGCGTCAAATCTGGATATCTTGCAGGCCACTGGTTCTCTTAATATCGTCCTATCCACTTATGAGGAAAGTGTTCGTTAAGCCACGCTCTGCCTTCAAGGGTACTATGTATTGACGCTCCGTCTTGTTGGAAAAAATATAAATCATTCTTTATAGCGGTAAGAAATAAACAAAAAATGTTATTTAAAAACTCTAAATAATTTCGTGAATTAAAGTTGCCCCCAAAAAAGTAAGGCCCAACGATCTGCGTATCTAATATGCCGCACCAAACATAACTTTTGAAGGAATATTGACTTTGAGCCTCCATCGTCCAATTTGGGTTCTCATCAGCCCACCATCTATAGTACTGGGAACTGACAGTACTGTTTGATGTAAAAGTCGCCTCATCAGTAAATAAAACTTCTGTAGGGAAATTTTGGAATTTCTCAATCATGCCTTGGAACCAAAATGAAGAATCTAAGCGGGCATCGAAATCTCTATCGAGTAAGGTGTGGATGAGTTTTGTTTTGTGTGCACGAAATTTATTATTCTTTAAAAAAATTCTGATGGATTTTTCAGATATACCAATTTGTTCCTGCCTCTCCGATAGTGCCATCTGTGAATTTGTCACAAAGTCCTGATTTATATTCTTTGTCAATACGTAGAAGTGACCCTCACTATGTAGGTTTTCCCAAAGTTCTGCCACTAATTCTGCCACCCCTCAATGAATCTTATTTTTCCAGTCGTGTTTTTCTCTTTTTTTGTATATTACAGTTAATTTTCTGAAAAATATTTAAATTTCTCTCAGAAAATCAATTTGTTTTGAGGTCCAGAAAAAAGGTTCATTGAGTTCTTCAATATCGTCAAATCGATTTCAATTCAAAATATCAAACAATTTATCTCATTTTCCAATTAATGTAGCTATTCCTATTGCTGCTGATGGTATCTGATTGAAACTGACATAAGTATCCATTGCTGTAGCTACCAAATGACTGAAAACGTGACTACCTACTTTAACCTTCATCGTTTGAAAGTTGGTTGGAGATGAATGAGAATCAGAAAGCTTGGGAGCTAGTCTATATTGCTTTTCCTCATCCAGGTTGTAAAGTTGTTCAAGATGACTTTTGTTTGTTGTATATTCATGAAATTTCAAAGAGTCATCGAAATGAAATAATTAACGAAAAACCTTTTTAAAGACAAACTTTTATTCTAATGCACTGAAAAGTAGAAAATAATTGCTTAGGAGGTGTGACGTAGGTTATTCCTTGAGTTATAGATTCAAAAGCTTGTCGCGCAAACTTTTCAGTTCGAATACGAAAGCGACAAGCTTTTGAATCTATAACTCACGGAATAACCTACGTCACACATCCCGAGCAATAATTTTTTACATTTTAGTACATTGGAATAGAAGCTTGTATTTCATTTTGTGCTTTTTAGTACTTCAGTTCGCCTCAATCCATGCATTTTTGTTAAAGCATCGTTATTATGAGGCCTTTTTTTCCTATAAGTTCTGAGCTATATCTAGTCCTTCAATGAGAAGACGATCTGTTGAAGATTGTTTACTTGATTTATATGAAGATTATTTTGATAGTTCACATTTGTATTTACTCTGTATAGAAAAAGTTGAATTTGTCAATAAAAAAGTCAAAAAAGTCATCGAATATATTTAATTTGAAAATCTTTTGAAATACAAGAAAATAAAGTAAAATACACCATCTAAAGATCAAGTCATCCGCCATATTTGAGTTGCCATCTTCCATTTATGAATTTTAACTAAAAATCAATAATTTTCGACTAAATTCATAATTTCCGACAACAAAAACCCCGACATACCAATTTTGATTCGAATAAGGTCATAATAACAAAACTCGTCCGCCGTCTTTAATTTGTGAATTTTGTTGAAAACTTCATAATTTCAGACCCCGAAAATCCCCACATACCAATTTTGAATAGAATCGAAACATAAACAGAGATATCATCGACCATCTTGGAGCCGTCATTTCGATTTTATGAATTTTGAAGAAATATTCTCAATTTTCCACCCTGAAAACCTCCTCATACCAATTTTGAATCGAATCGGACCATAAACCTATGTCTCGTCTGCCATATTGAAGCGCCATTTTGTTTTTTTCCTAACAAAAATTTAATAATGCATTGTCACCGGAATTATGAACTCTTGCCAAATTTCAGCTCAATCGAATGTCGTCCAAAAATGGATTAAAAATTTTTAACCGGAAAGAATGACATACGAACGAAGAAAGTTAAATAAAAGATTGTAAAAATGGTTTCAGGTACATTTCAGTAGATGAGGAGTATCGAAGAAATCCATTTTTTTGCTCATCAACGGAGAAATATGGTACCTCTACGGTCACTTACCATATACCATTACCATTACCATATTTTATAGAAAAATCTATAAAATATAAACAAAAATTTCTTCGACACTTTGTTGCATATGGTTGTTTTTGTAATTTTCAGTAGTTTCAGAAAAAAATATAATGAGATTTGGAATTTGTTTATAACAAATAGTTAACTTAATAAACAATTATTTAAAAAAAAAAATTTTTTGTTATACTATTGACAAATGCCAATTATGATTTTCTAGGAGAAAATAATTCTAAACCAATTATTCAAATAATGGAAAATAAAAAAAACTATTATGAACAATAAGAATTTTTTTGTAATCATTATAATCTCTAGACAACAAAATGGCAAAAAAAATATGTAAAAAATATTAAATCAATCAATTTGTTCATAAACAATTCATAAACAAATGTACCAAAAAAATATGTTGAATGTTATTAAATGCCATTGTTTGATGCAAAAACAGCAATATAAGCAAATTGTTTTCTTAATATTTCATATTTTGTTAACATAACATCTATGCCTTTTCTTATGAAAACCGAGGACCGAATGATAGGGATTAATTAACAAATGCCTAACTTGTTGAAAAATGAACTTACATTTTTATTCCAACAGGACCTTCCAAGTGTTAAAAACGCACCATACTTTAGAGTTTCAAGAGTCGATTTTTTTTATTGGAAATTTTCCCCTCTTTCAAAATATTTTCTTCGATTTTTGCTGTCGCTTATAGTTTTTGAGGTATTCCCAATAAACTGAACCCTTTTTCATTGTTTTTTGTTAATACCAATTGCAATTTTCGTCAGCAAAAATACAAAAAATATTTTTTTCGGAATTGCATTTCGAATCGATTCAGCATATTTTTTGGAGACTTTGAACTATTTTTCACAGGTAACTCACTTCTCTACTAGACTATATGATGAAAGGAAAGATAGCGAGTCGACAATAGAGTAATCACTCAATATATTTCTCGAGTTCGAAAATAAACAAGTTTTACTACCTACAATTCCCTGTAGACATTACATATATCCTATCAAGACATCCAGAGAGTTTCCTACAAACGAGCTTTCTATCATTTGATCATTAAGGTCCATTTCCTTTATTGGTAGATATTGAGTTCACAAGGATCTCCTTTGATTTTCAAGCTAGTAAAGCGTTCACCGACTTTCTTGTTTCTTTGTAAAGAAATCAAACTGTCCTGGGTGATTGAATTTTATGCACTAGCCGTCTAATTGTTTAATTGCATCAATTCCGAACAGCTGGTAGTAATCTTATTTAGGATGATTCTGAACCGAAGCCCCGAAAAATATCATTAATTCACAATGTTTTAGGAAAATTTCAATAAATATGAATTGAAGTACTTTACAAGGTGTACCAAATGTGACTTTACAGGAACTTGAATACCTTTGAAACCATCTTGAGATTTTCCTTGGTTCTGCATATAATAGGCGACGACACGAGAAATTATTATCGCTTTAAATATGCTTTAAAATACATAACGCATGTATAAATGTACCCAGATTTTTTTGTGACGTAAACGACTGAGCAGCCAATAGGCGTAATCGGGTTGATTGTGACATAAAACGGCGAAGTTGCCAAGTTTCTTAAACTATAAATGCCAGAACTAGAACACTATTCGCAATGTCAAGCGACGATGGCAGATTTGAAGTGTGTTAAAACATTCGATCTGTCATGAAACAATATATTGTCAATTTTACAGTGCTCATAAACCTTGTTATTTTTTATATTATGAGTCATTGCGGTCCATCAAAACGATTTCTGATGAAGAGCCAATCATTTATTATTGTTATGGGGGCGCGGCCAAAGATTTGAAAATACGGCAACGTTGCAAAATTGTTGAAGCTGTCAGCTGTGGGATTGGTTGATCGGGTGATTACGTCACAACATTTTGCAATGGCGCTAGAAAGAAGCCATTTGAATTTTGCCGACTTTAAATTTTGTTTTTCGAGTTTTAGAAAATTCAAAAAAAAGAAAGAAAATAAACAGACTTTTCACAAGCTGTTGAATCCATTAAAAATATTTTGAAAATTTCGTGGCCTTGCCCATTCTGAATTTGACAATACAGTAACAGATTATTCGGAATATTAATGCAAAAATATAGCAATGGTAGAAATGTCAAAATAGACATCCAATTGATTGTCATGATTGAATCCATTTTCATAATTACAATGCAACAGTAGAATAAGAAATATTCGGATTAAAGGCTTTTCATAATAATAAAGAAGTAAATTCTGAGAAAAGGGAAACATTCTCAATTGAATATTGATAGAAATATTTTTTTGGGAATTGAAAAATCCACGATTGAAATGAAGTTATTGTTTGTGAATGTCTAACAGAAAACAACTACTTCCCCGGCTTAAGCCACGCTGGACATTGAACTACACCTGATAGATATTCTGAGAAGGCCCTAACTCAAAAGAAGAAATCTGAAATTGAAAATTTGCATTTTCATTCAGATACTTATTTGATTTTCTATTCGAGTCTTGATTAAGAACTCATAAAGATGAATGAGGCAAACAAGAATGTTTTCCAAAAGAGAGTACTCACCAAAAATCATTCGTAACATTGACGCAGGGGAGACATCGCTTTCACTAGGTCTTCAATACATTTATATTTTCAACAAATCAGTCTATCATACCCCATGACAGGTTTTAATGTCAGAAAACACTAATTTCAAAGTGTCTCTCCTAAAGAAATGATTCTAACTTTTTCCATCTTTGCAAGGTGAGATTGTTTCTTGAAAATGTGTTTCCCATTTCTTCCGGTCTTCCTGATGATCGTGGAAGCGTGAAATAGATTTTCGTCGACAAAAATGTATTGAAGACCTAGTGAAAGCGATGTCTCTCCTGCGTCAATGTTACGAATGATTTCTGGTGAGTACTCTCTTTTGGAAAACATTCTTCTTCGCCTCATTCATCTTTATGAGTTCTTAATCAAGACTGGAATAGAAAATCAAATAACTATCTGAATGAAAATGCAAATTTTCAATTTCAGATTTTTTCTTTTGAGTTGGGCCTTTTCAGAATATCTATCAGATGTAGTTCAATGTCCAGCGTGGCTTTAGCCGGGGAAGTAGTTGTTTTCTGTTAGACATTCACGAAAAATAACTTCATTTCAATCGTGGATTTTTCAATTCACAGAAAAATATTTCTATCAATATTCAATTGAGAATGTTTCCCTTTTCAACATGAATACCCCACAAGAAGTTATCTTGACGATGGAAGATAGTGACTAAAGTTTGTATTCCACATCTGATTTTATGAACATCCTGTTTGAATTTTCAACAAATCAGTCTATCATACTCCATGACAGGTTTTAATGTCAGAAAACACTAATTTCAAAGTGTCTCTCCAAAAGAAATGATTCTAACTTTTTCCATCTTTGCAAAGTGAGATTGCTTCTCGAAAATGTGTTTCCCATTTCTTCCGGTCTTCCTGATGATCGTGGAAGCGTGAAATAGATTTTCGTCGACAAAAATGTATTGAAGACCTAGTGAAAGCGATGGCTCTCCTGCGTCAATGTTACGAATGATTTCTGGTGAGTACTCTCTTTTGGAAAACATTCTTCTTTGCCTCATTTATCTTTATGAGTCCTTAATCAAGACTGGAATAGAAAATCAAATAACTATCTGAATGAAAATGCAAATTTTCAATATCAGATTGTTTCTTTTGAGTTAGGGCCTTTTCAGAATATCTATCAGATGTAGTTCAATGTCCAGCGTGGCTTTAGCCGGGGAAGTAGTTGTTTTCTGTTAGACATTCACAAAAAATAACTTCATTTTAATCGTGGATTTTTCAATTCACAGAAAAATATTTCTATCAATATTCAATTGAGAATGTTTCCCTTTTCAACATGAATACCCCACAAGAGGTTATCTTGACGATGGAAGATAGTTAACCTTTTTTTAAAAATTAAAGAAGAAACTTTATCTTTCAGTCTTCTTATGCAATATTTAGGAATCATCCATGTTCATATCATCATAGTAGCTCTAGGACTTGGAAACAAACACGTCGATTTCACTAGTAAATATCCTTTGTAGTGATCCCGTCATCACAAGAGATTTTTGCCATGTTTACTCTCCTCTCGAAATAATCAGGACAAGACTGGAAAAGAGAATGGATTTTTCGAGACTTGACAAGACGAGAGGTCCCTCTCAAAGAGATGAGATAATTCGAGAGAATGACGTCACCTCGAGAATTCAGAAAAAAATGGTTGAAACTTAATTTTTGGGGGAATACTCATGCGTGATTAATATTTCTGGGTATACAAACCTTTTGAAACCTGTGAATTCAAATTGTTAATTGTAGAAGGATCGACTACAAGTCTATAATTAAAATATTGATTATTGTTATTTCACCTCAAAAAAGGCGTTTTTATTCGACCTGTATATTTATATGTATGTATATTTGTATGTTCATGATTTCCTTGACTACTAATTTGAATGCAAATTTTTGCATAGTAAGACTACAGACTCAAGGAATATCGTGTATTTGAATGAAAAGGACTTACCAGAACTAATTATATATGCCCGCCATTATGATTCGAATGTGTAGTGAACTTGAATATCTAGAAAATATTTTTTAATAAACGTTATTCGTTGATTTTCGACGGTTTTTCTTCGACTTTGAAGCCATTTTGAAGAACTGAATAAAAAAGGGGTTGGAAAATGAAGAAAGTGATTAATACTCCCCAGGAACCATCACGTGAGGATTTCCTCCTCTTTCTAATTTTTTTTTCAGTTCTTGTAAATGGCTTCAAAATTGAAGTCAAAACGTCTAACATTAACGAATTCCAGACGCGGTTCAGAGTTGTCAAGCTCCTGACCTCGAAAACCTATCCGAACAATATACAAAGTGACCCATTTGAAAGCGGGCCACCTCTCTAAAACTGTTGTTTATTATCATTCAGGAGTTTTTTTTTCAGTAGATAGAGCATCAACAGTTCTAGTTAAATGCCATGAATTCGAAATAAAAATAAAAATTTCACGGCCTACTTCGAATTTTTTTCAGTCAAAAGTCCAAAAAACATACTAGGGATTTTTTTCAATAAAATTCGACGACGCCACTAGATTTGTGATGCTTACAAATATCAAATATAGCATAAGTAAAATATTCATATCAATATCGAAATAATTCAAATAGTTGTCATATAAATCACAATTTTGTGAATAATATAGTTTAAAATACTCCTTCTTGGATAGTTATGTCTCTTAGAACACTTCACTTTGTTGTCAAAGAATAGAAATGCACATCTTACATCCAATAATATAATTACCAATATTAATAACATTAATGAACTACTACAAAAGGATGTATTGGCATGACAGTGCCTACACATTCAATTTTGGACTGTTCAACCAAATCTGCATTTAATTCGATACATTTATCGTATCGTTTTCTAATGTTAACCAAAACATTCGATAATTGGTTTGTGGTGATATCTCTGCAAGCCTGTCCTATTCTTTCACGCAGTTCCTCCTTGCTCGTTGGGCAAGTTTTGTAAACTTTTTCTTTAAAGAAACCCTAAAAAAAAATTCAATGGAGTCAAGTCCGGGGATCTGGGGGGAAACTCGATCAATGCACTATTTCGCCCTATCCATCGATTAGGAAAATTTTCTTGCAACCAATCTCTCACAATCCTGCTATTGTGGATGGAACAGCCATCTAATTGAAATAGAAGATGAGCCTCTTCTGCCAGTGGAAGTTCATCCATAGCGTTAGAAAATTCGTTTTTCAAAAAATACTTCTTCATTAGTGTAGGTACTTGAGGAGTTATTAACTTCACTGGTACTGACAAATTTGTGTCTTTTCGTCTATTGTTCTGATGACTTGTCATCTCTATAGCAACTTAAGTTACAAAGCCTCCTAATAAAAATAATATTTTTGAAATGTGGTATCCCAAGCATGTGTGAATGAAACCAAGATTGATATTTGGAATAACTGTCAACCACCAAAGAGGAACTGCGTGAAAGAATAAGACAGGCTTGCACAGATATTACCCCAAACCAATGATCAAATGTTGATCGAATTTTATGGTTAGTTAGCATTAGAAAATGGTAGAATAAATGTATCGAATTAAATCGGGATTTGGTTGAAAAGTACGAAAATCAATGTGTAGGCACTCTCATTTCAATCCATTCTTTTGTTGTAGTTCATTCACGTTATCAATATTGATTATTATTGATTATTGATTACTATTTTATGTGATGATGTACATTTAATTTCTTTGGCAAAAAACTGCAGTGTTCTGATGGACATAACTATCTCCTATACTACGGAGTTACGTTTGGAAGAAACATAATTTGACGCCATTTTGATTAATTGCTGTTTACAAACTCAACTGCTATTGACCTGAAAGGGCATTTTAAACGATATTCTCAACAAGAATGTGATTTATATGACGACTATTCGAAATATTTTGATAAAGTGATATGAATTTCACGTATGCCATATTTCTGTTGAAAAAAATAATTTCATCGTGAAATTTCGGTCACACCCATTCAAAAGCATCACGAATCCAGTGGCGTCGTCAAATTGAGAAATAAAATTGATGGTCTATCTACTGAAAATAAAAACGTTTGAATCGGATAATAAATAACAGTTTTAGAGAGGTGTCCCGCTTTCAAATGGGCCACTCTGTGTCCGATATTTCACAGGACGATTCTTCAGTTCAGGTGAAAAGTTCATATAAGCATGGGTCCGCCAGGCCTTCATATTTTATATACAAGGTGTTAAATCTTAATTTTTATTTTGGTTTTTTGTAAATAATTTTTGAAATAATGTCGATATTTGGACAAAAGTTGGTATTTGGGGATTTTTTTATATGAGAAATTCAAATTCGATCTTTATTTGGCCCCCAATTGTAGGGGGCGCCGCCTACAGGTCTTTGTCTTTTTTGGGGAGTCACAACTTTGTCGTGCATGTATGTATCACATTTTCTAGGAGAAAAATCGATTCTTCATCATTTTAACGTGATAAAGGTATGCCTTTCAAAAGTCGCTACAAGCAGCCGTTTTCGAAATATTTTGATTTGAATTGATCGATGCATCCAATCTTCTTCTCATTGATTCGTGAACTCTTTGAAAATAAAGGAATCGAGTAGGCTAATAAGCTTATTCCAATGTTTTTTTTTTTGTGCTGTCATGTCAAAAATTGTATCTTGACGCATAGTTGAATAGTTTTATTTATTATTATTATGATCATTTGTTGAGAAATGGTAAACTTCACCAAAGCAGAGTATGCTGACATACATTTAACATACGGACTTGCTAACGGAAATGCATATGAGGCTAGACGTTTGTATTAGGAGCGTTTAAACAGGAAGTTTTGAGAACGCTAGTCATCTGTCGGGTGCACATCGGATGGTAAGAACCCCAGAAACCAGGAAAGCAGTTCTCAATCTGGTAGGAGAACACCCGGAAACAAGCTCCAGAAAAATAGCGCTGACGTTAAACATTTCTCATGTTCCGGTATGGAAAATTTTAATTGATAATTTGTTATATCCCTACCATATTCTCCAGTGCCTTATTCAAAATCCTTCATTTGAAAATCCAATCCTGTTCACCGACAAAGAAAATTTCTCAGGCAACGCTATACGCAATTTCCACAACAATCATATGTGGTCAGAAGAAAACCCCCATTCGATACAGGAATCACATTTCCAAGAACAGTTCTCTCTTAACGTGTGGGCAGGAATCCTTGGAGATTATTTTACAGGTCCATTCTTTATTCCGGGAAAATTGAACGGAGGGAGATATCGTCATTTTCTTGAAGAAGAATTGCCTATTTTACTGGAAGATGTGCCGCTCAGACTACGAAATGAAATGTGGTTTATGCATGACGTGCCTCGGCACATTTTAGCATCCTAGCGAATTTTTAGATCAAACTTTCGGCAACCGTTGGATATGTCATGGAGGGCTACAACCATGGCCCCTAGGTCACCAGACCTTAAGAGTTTGGATGTTTTCCTGTGGGGTCACCTAACATCCTTAATTTACCAGACACCTATCCAAAATGAGAAAGAATTGAGTTATCGAATAATTAACTCTTGTAGAACGATTCAAAATACTCCAAGGGATTTTCCAAAGAGTGCTCGAATCAATGAGAAGAAGATTGGATGCGTGCATACAGGCAAGCGGTGGACATTTCGAACATTAATTGTTATTTTGAATTAGATTTATATCTAGTGTTCGTTGTTTATTGTTGTTTAAAAATCAGCGTTTGAACTGTTTCTATGTTGAATTAAAAAAAATTTCAAAATTGTTTAAATTTTTGACAAAAATATGCATCGATTTATTTGAATCAAAATATCTCGAAAAGTTGTGACTCCCCAAAAGAGACAAAGACCTGTAGGCGTCGTCCCCTACAATTAAGGGCCAAACTAAGATCAAATTTGAATTTCTCATAATGAAAAATCCCGAAATACCAATTTTCGTCCAAAAATCGACATTATTTTAAAAATTATTCACCAAAAACCAAAATAAAAATTAATTTTTAACACCCTGTATATCTAAAATTAAGGCCTTGTGGACCCATGCTTGTATGAATCACTCACCTTTTATATATATAACTGAGAAATCGTTCTGGATGATATCGGATACTAATTACATAACACCCAGTATATATATATATATATATATATATATATATATATATATATATAACGAATATCTTATCTGATGTAGACTACATCGTGAAAGAAATGTCATCATAGTAGGAGCAACTAATATTATAACAAACCACATCCAGCATTCTAAGCATAACTCAAGTCTACGTACTCTTTTCTTCAAATACAAGGAATTTTTCAAAGACAATCCTAATTTAATTCTCATACAATCAGACAAAGGCAATGATACAGTCATAATGGACAAGGATCAATATCTCAACCTATCCAATGACATCATTATCAACAGTAGCTCATATGTTGAAATACAGAAAGACCCTGAAAGGCAATGAATTGATTAAAGTCATGTATAAAACAAACCAAATTGATGGAGTTATGAAAAAGAAACTCATTCGTCACTCAAAATTCATAAGCCCACCCTTTCAGTCAGACCTGTACTGGCTTCTACAGGAGCTCTTACTGGGAGGCTAGCATATTTTTTGTACTTAAAATAACGCATACAACTTCGATAATGAATATTATATAAAATATTCCTTCGAAGTCACTTATGAATTCCAGAAAATCATATTCCGGAAAGTTTAGATGTCATGTCTTTTTTCAGCAATGTCTATTTGGATGTTTGTTCAAGAGCAATACACAAAAACTGGGATCGTGTTAGTAATTATTGTTGCATTAACGAACATGCATTTTTAGAATTGTTGACATCTCCTTTTAATAATACATATTTTTCTTTCAATAATAAAATTTATAAACAAACCTTTGGTACCCCTATGGGGACCTCCATTTTGCCCATTTCAGCAGCGTACGTCTTGGATGATTTGTTAGATAATGTTATTCCAGTTTTATCTTTCAATCTTGACTTCATAATAAATTATATTATATTAGCATTACCGAACAGAAAACAAGCTTGGTTTAGAAAACCATGCAGCTCAGGCATAAACCGAAATTATCACGCATATCACAAACAGTCTATGAAAGTGAACTTGGTAAAACAAACGTAATTTGGAGTATTGAAAATCTCAGATCCTAAATTCTACAAACAGAATTTGAACATCCTCTGTGAACTTTTCTTAGAAAATTCATATCCAAAAACGTAACCTTATAACATTCTTTATAATACATCATCTCACTTACAAGTAATAGCCTCAAACAGTAATAACTTGAACATCGTCGCGAACAACAATGAGAAACATTTCAGCCTCTGGTTTGCCATTGGAAATGAGTCCGGTAAAGGAATACAGAATGTGACAAATTTGATGAACCACCAAGAAGGAATAACAGGATATTAAATTAATAACTTCAATAATAAATTAAGGAAGAAAATTTTGAATTTGGAAATTTAAATTATCACGAACGATATATCTAAAATGACGAATGAATTTTAAAATATAAAAGAAAAAGTATCAACATCGATATCTCAATATATCATTTCAGAAATTGAAAGCAGGGCAAACATCCATTAAAATAGAAAATTCCATCCAATTAAACATAGAAATATTCATAAAATCGAAAAATTGAAAAATGATAACATTTCCAAAATACATATCGAAAAGAAATGGTTCAAGAATTCAACAGAAATCAATATTCCTACCAATATTCAGAATTTCCTATCACTTGGCCCAAAATTCAGTATATCTCCCAAAAACTGTGATATCAATATTCCACATCTCCTAGCTGACTTGGAATATATCATTGAAACATTCGATGATGATAAGAAAAATATATACAGATCTCGATTTACCAACATGATAACAAATTTCTTTCAGAAAAATAATCGAAATTTGCATTTTTTGAATGAAATATATATGAAAACAAAAAATACTTGAAAGAAAACCCAGAAAATATCATAACAAACAGTGATGAAGGAAATGTAACTAAGGCAATGTATAAGAATGAGTATATTGACGAAAGTAAAATCTTAGTAGAAGATAAAAACATTTCTACAAACAACTCAAATCTGATCCCACTTATACTTTCAACAAAAAGCTAATAAAATTGTTTTAAAACTCAGAGATACCAAGAAAATTGATATTTCTACATCAAAATCTCTAATGATTTACAATTCAGTAGCTCCTCGTTTTTATATATTACCAAAAATTCATAAACCAATCCTATCAATGAGATCAATAGTATCTTCCATTGATACTCCCACCAGTAAACTCTCTGGATTTCCAACCACGATATCAACTAATGCTTATGAAACAGAAAACCCATACTACGTAAAAGATTCTTTCACATTCAGTGAGTTCATCAACATTTATCAACTCCCACAAAAAAAATTATAATAAGTCTTGATATAATTTCCCTCTTCACTAATTTACCATTAACACTAAAAAAATGCATCTTCAAAAAATGGATCCATATCAAAAATTTTTGCACCCTTGATGAGTCCCATTTCATGAACATATTAGAATTCATTTTTGATTCAACGTATTTTGTATTCGTCGATAAATACTTTAAACAAATTTTTGGAACTCCTATGGGATCCAATATTTCCCCTATTTTGGCTAACTATGTTATGGATGATTTACTCGATCATTGTGTTTCTCAAGTGAACTTTAACATTCCTTTTATCAAACGTTTCATGGATGATTTGATTTTATCTGTACCATATGATAGTATTGAAGAGATTCTATCCATCTTCAATTCTTATGACAGCAATATCCAATTCACTTCAGAAGAAGAAATACAAAACAGTATTCCATTCTTGGATATGAGTCTAACCAGAACCGAACAAAATACCATTATAACAAAATGGTATAGAAAACCAATATGTAGTCATAGACTCATCAACTACTATTCATACCATCCATTAAAAATGAAAATCAATTTGATAATAGCTATGAAAAATAGAATCGAAAGAATCACTCATATCAATTTACGACAAAAATACCTAATCGAATTTCAAAAAATATTACTAGATCATTCCTATCCAAAAAATCTCATAAATTTAACCCTTAACCAAAAAATTAGAATAGAAACAATGGGAAAATCTATATATAGATCTCTTCCCCATATCCACAAACTCACTCAAATCCTAATAAATGTATTAAAAAATAAAAATATCAAAATCGCAAAGAAAAATGTTGAAACCAAATCAAAATTACACACAAAAGTGAAAAGTCCGATTCAAAATAAACAAAAATCTAATGTTGTTAATAGAATATCTTGTAGAGACTGTTCTAAAACGTATGTCGGTCAAACATAAAAAACCTTAACAGTCGTATCATATCCCATAAGCGACTGTAAACGTAATGTTAATCCATGTGCTCTTTCTGAACATGTGAATAAAGGAGATCATCGGCTGGACTATGATAATACAGAAATTCTAGATAACGAGACCAAGGAAAACAAAATAATATTTCTAGAGATGGTTCACATAAAAAATTATAAGGAATCATAACATAACTGATTTAAACAATATTACGCAAATCGATACTCACTTGCTAGAAATGAATAGAGAAAAAGATATATCACCCTGTTATCAAAATTTTCCGTCTTGATTCTGAATTGATAAGAAAATAAGTTGTCATTGTCAATTTTTTTTCACATTTCATGGATTTCTGTTCATTTAATGTGCTAATTTTACATCAATCTCAAGTTAGTAAGTGGACAAACAATATATCTTTTCATAATGTAATCCATACCAATGTAGTCGTCCTGAGGAAGGCAATAAAGATTGCCGAAAGCTTGACGGATACCAAAGAGTTTTCCTAATCAGCCCTATACCTGACTGCAACCTCAAATAGAATCAACTTGTATATATATAGATATATCTTAAGAAAACTTCTCCCGGTATATATATATATATATATATATATATATATATTTATATATATATATATATATATTATATATATATATATATATATATATATCTATATAACTGGTGATTCTTCCAATTTTTTATTATTGAAGATAGAAAAACAAAATTTGGGATTCGTGTATTATAGTTCAATTAAAAAATTTTGACATATTCATTTGCTTTGCCGTACTTCCGCTTTTACTGGAAATGACCCCAACTTTCTATTTTTAAATGGGACTTCCTATATATTTTTACTTATTTCGATCGAGAATGACATTCTAAATCCAACAACATCTCACTTGTCAATATTTGACAAATAAAGTAATTTTTATTAAAATTTTTATTTTTTTATCTAGAATGCCATGAATCGTGTAAATCGCTTCATTCTAGATCAAGTAACATGGTAAAAATACGACTTTGAGGCTTATGACTTCACAGTCGTTTAAATAATTATTTAAAAGTCACAAATCAGTCCATTAATTGAGGTTCTAGATTTTCGAAATGACCTCCTCCTTGATCACGGCAAAGTTAAACTTTTTCAATTGTTGCGCGCACTACATGATGTTCTGGAATGCCACCCTTACTTCATAATCCAGTTCTTCACGAGAAGCTGATGCTGTTTTAAACACCTGATTTTCAACTGTTCCCCAGAGAAAAAAATCTAGCAGAGTAAGATCTGGTGATCTAGAATATGAAAAAAAAATACATTATGAAAAAATATGACAACTTACCTCGGAGGCCACTGAATAGGTCCATAAGTGCCAATCCACTTTTCTGGAAAGGTGTCATTCAGATGTTCTCTTACGACTTGAAAATTGTGAGGTGGCAAATCTTCAATCTGTAGAAACTGTAGATATCTTTCCGCAGTAAGTTGTCCGTCGAAAATTATTGGCAACAAAAGTTTTCCTCCGATAATACCCATCCAGCAATTGAAACCAAATCGCTCTTGGAAATTTCCTCTTTGCATCAGATGTAAATTTGTTTGAGACCAGTACCTTTTATTAATCCGATTGAAGAGACCCAAGTTGGTGAATCGAGTTTGATCTGAATAAATAATTTCAAATGGAAAACGTACATCTCTGTATTTAGTCAAAAACCAGTTGCAATAAATCAATCTTCGGTTGTGGTCGTTATCGTAAAGATGTAAATGTAGTTGGTACTTGAATGATCGATAATTATATTTGTGAATAATTCTCCAAACGGACGAATAACTTATATCACACTCAGAAACAATTTGGCGAATTGACGCCGTACTTCACTTCAACATAGGCCAACATGTCTACTTCTTTTTCTTCACTGACGATAAAGTCATTGGCATTTTCTTCTGGTTCATTTCGTATTTTCCTTTCCATTTTTGGAAAATATTGCCGAGTGGGATGGCAACGATTAGGGAACCTCTGAGCATAAATTCGAGCTGCATCAGTTGTATTCTTCTTTGCTTCTCCGTAAATTAGCAACATGTCAATTTTCTCATATCTAGCATAATTTCTCATATCAAATTATAAACTACGCAACAAATAAATTTTCAAAAGTGACAGTATATTAATTAGCCTATTTGTTTAGGTAGTCCCAGCAACACCTTCAATTGTTTGTCATGGATAACTAGAATAACAGTACCGAATACGTATTATTTGTTATCAGGTATGATCGCTTCTTGCAATTATTCACAAAAATAGTGAAAATAAAGTGAAAGTGTGTGGTATCAAATTATTCACAAAAAGCCGACGAGCCATTTCCTCTCCATTTGAAAAAATCAAGTTAACTGGAAAAATTCATATTTGCGACTTCCAAATAATTCTCAAAACGGCTGTGAAGTCATAAGCCTCAAAGTCGTATTTTTCCCATGTTACTAAATCAAGAATGAAGCGATTAACACGATCCATGGCATTCTAGATCGAAAAATAAAAATTGGAATAAAAATGACTTTTTTTGTCAAATATTGACAAATGAGTTGTTGCGGGATTTAGAATGTCATTCTCGAGCGAAATGAGTAAAAATATATAGGATGTCCCATCTTAAAATCGAAAGGTAGGGTCGTTTCTGGTCAAACTGGAAGTACGGCAAAGTAAGTAAGTATGTCAAAAAATGTAAAGTGAACTATAATACACAACCCCCAAATTTCGTTTTTCTATCTTCAATAATAAAAAAGTTATAGTGGTGAGCCACCTTAGAGAATCACCCGGTATATTAAATGAACAAAATATATATACTATATATATATATATATATATATTTATGTATATTAAATATAACTTTTTTATTATTGAGATAGAAAAACAAAATTCGGGGGTTGTGTATTATAGTTCACTTTACATTTTTTGACATATTTACTTGCTTTGCCGTACTTCCAGTTTGACTGGAAACGACCCTACCTTTCGACTTTTAAATGGGACATCCTATATATTTTTACTCATTTCGCTCGAGAATGACATATATATATATATATATATATATATATATATATATATATTATTATGATGACATATATACATATATATATATATATATATATATATATTATATAAGGTCTGATTCAGTCAATTCGTATGGTTTCTTTTAGCGACGTTTCGTCATAGTATTTCTCATTTTGTCATCATCAGGTTAAAACATTAAAATTAAAAATATGGAGTTTTAGACATATTTAACTCAACACTATATCAAAATGAATGCACTAGAATAATTATTTAAAAACATATGGTTCGAAATATAACACGGTATTCAACACAATATAAGAATATCTGTAATATATATGAGTATTCACTTACAAATTACTTCATTTGAATTTCTGTGTTCGCATCGTATGAACGTTATTGTAGGTGTGTGGCTTTGAAGTGATCGGGGATGGTTTGTTTATTTTTCATGCATTTATACCCTCTCCATTAATACAATGGATTGTTTACATTGATTTCTAGTATATGAGCCGGACTGTATTTTTTTACAAATGACTTTATTTGAATTTTTGTGTTCGCATCGTTCGAACGTTATGGTAATTGATGTGTGGCTTCGAAGTTATCGGAAATGGTTTGTTTACTTTTCATGCATCGATACCCTCTTCATTAATACATTGGATTGTTTATATTGAGTTCTAGTATATGAGCCGGACTGTATTTTTTTCTGGCGGCATGTAAAGATCAGTTTTTATTATTATTAATAAAAACAAAGTTAAAAAATATTGTTATAAATCTGGCTTGAGTGTTTGATATCATTTCTATCGTTAATGCTATTGGGGTCTTTTTTAATATGTATCATTTCAAGGAATAACCTAACATGCTCACCCATAATTCAGGAAAGTAATATAGAATTATCCAAGAATATTTTGGAAGGAAATAATTACCCCAGCAACTTTGCACAAGAAGCAATGAAAAAACGAATACATGCGATTTATAATAAAAATGATAATAATGAAAAGAAAACAACAACATACCATACGAACTATCGAATAATATCATTAATACAATGGAAAAACTTAACATAACTATATCACACCGACTGCAGAATCCATTCAAAATCAAAATCAGAAATACCAAAAAACCAACAAACTCATTCAGTATATAGAATACCGTTTGAAGACTGTCAAAGTACCTATATAGGTCAAACAAAACAATATTCGCAGAAACCTGACATTACAGCCTCATCCAAACACGAAAAAGAAAATCAACACAAGTTTGACACTAACAACATTGAAATCTTGACCAGAGGAAGGAATCCAAGAGTTAGAACATTCCTTAAAATGATACACATTGAAAAATACCCCAATAGAATTAACAAAATAAATTGTATCAAAAACTTAAGACAGATTGATAACAACCTTTTTTAACTTTGTTTATAGTAATTATAATGGAAACAGAGCTTCACAGGCTGCCAAAAAACAATACAGTCCGGCTCATTAACTAGAACTCAATATAAACAATCCAGTGTACTCATGAACAGGGTATGAAATATAAACAAACTATTCCCGATAACTTCGAAGTCACACATCTGAAGTTACGTTCGTATGATGCGAACGTAGAAATTCAAACAAAATAAGTGAATACTCATATACAGTGCTTTTCTTCAATGCCCCCTCCCCATTTATTTTTTAAACGGGTCAACTCAAAAAATTTAAACTTGGGATAATGAAATTGATGCATGAATACTATATTCTGGAGTAAAATTGACAAAATACATCTAGAAAATTTTTTTTTTCTCTGCCATATGACAATCCCAACAACCCGATGAGGTTTGATAGGTTATTTTTTGTTTAAACAAACAATGACAAGAAATTTCAGTACGACAACGAACATCATTGTTCAGTTAAAATAATCTCATTTAGTTTTCGGTTTTACTAGTAAATAGGTACCACGTGAACTATCTCTAAAATGGTAAATTCTCGTCCATTGGAAAAAAAATCGAAGTGATTTTTATTTACGGTGCGACGCGTAACTTTCAGGGAACCGAAAGAATTGTTAATGATCGTTTCCCGAATCGTCCTATCTGTAGAAAATATCTAAGTTTGAATTCACAACTACCGGTAGTGTACAGAACAAAAAGCCCCCAGGTCATCCGTCCATTCCGGAAGAACAGCAAGTTTAAATAATTGGTGAGATGATAGTAAATCCTCAACAGTCCACTTCCTCCTTCGCGAATGTTTGTGAGGTGTGGAGACTTTCGAAGAGGAATAAGTATCATCCATACAAAATCAAAATGGTACACCAGTTAACTGAAGATGACCCTGATCGAAGAACAGAATTCTGCGAAATTATGACAGCAACCATTGCAAGGCATCCTTTCTATCTCCACAATTTTTGTTTCAGTGACGAATCTACATTTTATCTCAACGGCAAGGTTCACAGACAAAATTGCCGTTATTGGAGTGACACCAACCCTCACATTTTCCGGGAAACTCGTACTCAATATCCAGAAAAAATTAACGTCTGGGCAGGAATATTGGGAAACCATATTGTAAGACCTCTATTCATTGAACAAAATTTAACTGTATTTGAATATGCTAGGAAATAATGTTGACCCTCTTATCACTGAAATCGTCGAAGCGAATCCTAATGAATTCGATATGGATATTGTATTCCAACAAGATAGAGCACCACCACATTACTACGGACAAGTAAGATAATACTTTCCCTGGTCGTTGGATTGGCCGTCGAGGTCCTACGGAATGGCCAGCTCGCTCGCCAGGTTTGACACCTGTAGACTTTCTTCTATTTGGAGCGAAGGGGGTACGAAACTGAACCTGCTTCAATATTGGATATACGGAAGAGAATAATAAATATTTGTAGAAAAATCGACGTATCATCCATACAAAATCAAAATGGTATACCAGTTAACTAAAGATGACCCTGATCGAAGAACAGAATCCTGCGAAATTATGACGGCAACCATTGCAAGGCATCCTTTCTATCTCCACAATTTTTGTTTCAGTGACGAATCTACATTTTATCTCAACGGCAAGGTTCCCAGACAAAATTGCCGTTATTGGAGTGACACCAACCCTCACATTTTCCGGGAAACTCATACTCAATATCCAGAAAAAATTAACGTCTGGGCAGGAATATTGGGAAACCATATTGTAGGACCTCTATTCATTGAACAAAATTTAACTGTATTTGAATATGCTAGGAAATAATGTTGACCCTCTAATCACTGAAATCGTCGAAGCGAATCCTAATGAATTCGATATGGATATTGTATTCCAACAAGATGGAGCACCACCACATTACTACGGACAAGTAAGATAATACTTTCCCTGGTCGTTGGATTGGCCGTCGAGGTCCTACGGAATGGCCAGCTCGCTCGCCAGGTTTGACACCTGTAGACTTTCTTCTATTTGAAGCGAAGGGGGAACCAAACTGAATCTGCTTCAATATTGGATATACGGAAGAGAATAATAAGTATTTGAAGAAATATCTACGTTACTGTGCTCGAAAATGTTCGGCGTGAAATATCGGATGGGCCGTTCTTATGTCAAGCAGTTCAATACAACCATTTGGAGCAACTTCTGAACTGAACTCAGCTTCTTCCCTCAAATTATGAAGTTAAACGTCGATGTATTCAGGCAATTATTAAATGTTCCGCCATTTTGTAGTTGGTGAAGATATTGACTCTATACTCTAGGGTTGTGAAGTATTCGTCAGAAGCTTCAACAGAATGTGTCACAAGACCCCCCTTTCAATTTTTTTTTCTCAGGTGGCGCCTAGTCGCCATCTTGAAAGTTTCATTTGTCAATTTCACTCCAAGCTATAGAATTCATGCATCAATTTCATTATCCCAAGTTTCAATTTCCTGAGTTGACCCGTTGAAACAATAAAAGGGTGGGGGGGAGCGGGCATTAAAGAAAAGCACTGTATATTACAGATATTTTTATATTGTGTTGTTTAATAACGTGTTATATTTCGAACCAAATGTTATTAAATATTAATTTCAGTGCATACATTTCAATATTGTGTTAAATTAAATATGTCTCAAACTCCCTATTTTTAACTTTAGTGTTTTAACCTGATGATGACAAATACTGTCGAAACGTCGCTTAAAGAATTAACTGAAGCTGACTTTTATCTTGAGAAATTGAAGAAAAATATATATATATATATATATATATATATATATATATATATATATATATATATATATATATATATATAATATAAATATACATATATATTTATATAGTTGTCGAGAAATTAAAGGAAATATATATATATACACGTTTGAATGTTATGAAAAGTCTGTGAGCATCAAAAAAATCATTAAATGTTCAAAAGAATGGACACAAGTGATCAGATAACCAATATAAGTTTCTGGGCCTGATACGTTGCACTTTAGTTAGTTCTACTTATGAAATACCTTGCTATTCTTCCTTTGTTGTGTTCTCCTGCCTTTTGGAAGTGTTCTTGCTCACTGGAAAATACAGCTCACTGGAAAATACAGCTACAAAGCCCCCTTTCTGTTCCTGGCAGTGGCATGGACTGGATTTTTGTTATCTTAATGGGGTGAGTGGATTCTTCTTAGTTGTTCATTCTCCCATTGATATCTGAATTAGTTGTATAACGTTTGAGGAGAGTTTTGCTTGTTTTTCTTTTGTATTTTGATTTTTCTTCCAAAATTGGTACGTTGATTCGTTTCCTGCATCAATTTTTTATATCTCAAGCTTGTTTCATTTTCTCTTGGCAACACACACATTTTGTTTTTTTTCACAAATTTTATAGTTTATTTCCACTTTCTGTCTGACGTTTTGTTATTCTAACTTAGTCTAATGATTTCATTTACCATATATAATTCTAGACCTTATATTATATGTACAAATTTTGATAAAATTCAATTTGACATTTTTCTGTTTTCATAATTTTTATATTTCATTACTTTCCTCACATTGTTTTTGACATCTCGCTGTTGGGTTTCCTGATGATTTACAGTACAGGATGTTCCAATTTGTATACCATTTCATCTACTTGAAATACAAAGTTTTTTTTATGAATTGAAATTTTCATATTATTTTTATTGTTTGTGCAAATTGAATGCATTGTTGGTAACATACTTATGACAATGGAGATACTCCAGGACTGACTTCTCTATACATATGCGTTGACTGGAACATGGTATAATATTCTAGAACAGTGAAAAATAGAGAAAAATTGTAAAACAAACATAGCATGAACCACTATAACTTAAATACCCAACAATCATAATGTATTATCAGTTTCATTACTTCATAAACATTTCCTAACATAATAATATATTGTTATGTTAGGAAATTTTGTAAAATAATAAAACTTATAATTTTATTATTTTTTATTTTTTATTTTATTTTAGTTGCATCAACCACGTAGGGTTATTAGCAACGGAACAGTACATATTATATTTCAATTACAATATATCTTAATTATTATATTGATGTCATTCAAGTACGCTATTAGATTTGAGATATTACAGTTTTCTCCTATTACTATATATGGCCTATATTATTTTTGAGTCTTTCTTCAAAGTATTTAGGGCATGCTACCAGGAAATGTTCCACACTGTTTTGCACTTCACACATGTCACATATGTTGGAGGCTTCTCCTGCTAAAAGGTATTGATGGGAGTATTTGGTGTGGCCGATGCACAGTCTTGAAAGAATTGTTTGATATCTTCTTTGTTTGGGGTTATTTTCCCATGGTGAAGTGGAATCCTTTATCTCTCTCAGTTTGCTTTGGCTCTGTTGCCATTCATTTTCCCAGTATTTTTTTATTATCTTCTTCGGCTATGTTTTGATATCATTGTGTGTTGTTGAGATTTCTTGGGTTATATTTGGTTCGTCGTGTGTTTTCCGAGGTACTTCATCAGCTTTCTCTTTGCCTTGTATTCCAATATGTGAAGGAATCCATAGAAATTCAATTTCTCGGTTTTGTAGAGTTGCTTCATGTAGTTCTTCTTTCAGAGTAGTAATAAGGGGATTTTCTTGCTACATAGGTTGTATACTGGTAATTGCGCTCAAGGAATCGCTTATTATAAGTGTTTTGCTGGTGTTGCGTTGTTTGCTGTGATAATAGCCTGAAGGATGCCGTATGTTTCTCCTGTATAGTTCCTGTTTCAGTTAGTTTGAATCCTTCTGATGCGTCGTTAATAACTATTGCAGCTCATACCTTCTCATCGTATTTTGATGCCTCTGTATATATGTGTGTGAAGTCTTCATGATCATTGATTATTCGTCTGAAGTGTGTCATGATTAGGGTGGTAGGTTTTTTATTTTTGTTGAAACAGTTTAGGCTTGTGTTGGTTTGTGGTGTTTCAAGTAGCCAAGGAGGGATTTGCTGATGGGATGAACTGGTGGAAAGGAGATTTTGAATTCTTTCACATATCTATTTATTCTCTCATAGAAAGCTGGTGTTGTTCGTGATTTTTCCTGAAATATTGTATTGAATCTTTGTGCAAATACGTTTTGGTATACATGGTGCTTTCTATTGCAGAGGATGTTTGTAGCATAAGCTACACTGAGATTTTCTCTCCTCAATGATAAGGATGGTTTGCCGGCTTCGCTATAGAGGCTCTCTGTTGGACTAGTTCTATACGCCCCTAGAGCTATTCCCAAAGAGTGTTATGGACAGGATCCAGTATTTTCAGTATTGATTTTCTGGCTGAGGCATATACAATGGAACCATAATCAATTCGGGATCTAATCAAGGCTCTGTATATTGTGAGTAACATTTTACTATCCGAGCCCCAATGATTGTTGCCCTAGACTTCCAGGAGATTGAGTCCGTTTTGTGCGATTTTTTTGAGATCCTGGATGTGATTATCCCAGCTGATTTTTTGGTCTAATATTATCCCTAGGTATTTTATTTCTTCGTCGGGTTGGATGGTTTTATTGTTGAGTTTCAGAATTGGAGATCGAGGTTCCTGTTTTCTCGAGAAAAGAATACATTTCGTTTTTTGTTCATGAAGTTTCAGGCCTGTATTTCTCAACCAATTCTCTACTTTGGTGATAGCTTGCTGTATGTTTTGTTGCATGGTATTAAGGTTTTTTCCCCTGATGTATAATATTAGATCATCTGCCTAGAGTCTGACTTGAACGGGTTGTTGATTATCCATTACAACATCGTTTATTGCTACTAGGAAGAGTGTGCAACTAAGAACAGATTCTTGTGGGATACCGTTTTGTTGTGTATGTATTTTTGAAAGTTTTCCATTGACTTTTACTCTGAAAATTCTTTCTTTGAGGAAATTGTGGATGACCTGTAACATGTTGCCATTCACAACCCAAGGATCCAGTTTCTTTAAGATATATTTTCTCCAAACTGTATCGTATGTCTTGCTTATGTCGAAGAATGTTGCGATAGTTGTTTGTTTGTTGACAAACCTTTCGTTTATGTAGGATTCAAGGTCTATCAGATTATCAATCGTTGAACGGTGTTTTCTGAAGCCGTTTTGGAATGTTGTTAGTACTTCGTTTTTCTCTAGGAATCAGGATAATCTTCTGTTAATTATCTTCTCTAACAGTTTAAACATTGTACTGGTGAGAGAAATCGGGCGGTATGATTCTGGGTCGTTTTTTGGTTGTAGGGGTTTGATTATAAGTATTATCGTTGCCTCGGTCCATGATGAGGGGAATTTGTTGTCGAGGAATATTTTGTTGTGAAGGTGGAGGAGGTGGTTCATTGCACTGGGTGGGAGGTTCTGTATGAATAGGAAAGGTATATCATCTGGTCCAGCGCTCGAGTTTTTGAGGCTTTTGAGTGCGTCTTTGAGCTCCTCCATTGTGATAGAGATGTTCAATGGGTCGTTTATTTTCGGTTCTTCCTCGAAAGGTTCAAATTCTTCTTCTTCTCTTCTTTCTATCTCCCAGAATTCATGTGTATGGCTTGCATTGCTTGAATGTTCTTGGTATATTTTCACTAAAATGTCTGCAATTCCTTCTGCTGTAGTTGTAACTTCATCTTGTTGTTTTATTTGGGTGATATTCGTTGTTGCGTTAGTTCCTTTGATTCTTCGTATTTTGCCCAAACCGTATTGAGAGGAGTCGAGCTATTCATAGTGGATACATAGTTCTTCCAAGATTCTTTTCTTCTATTTTTCATAGTCCATCTTGCTCTAGCTCTCGCTTCTTTGAATGATAATAGATTCTCTGTGGTTGTATGTCTTTTGTATTTGTTCAGTGCTCTTTTTGATTCTTTGTTGGTATTTTCACATTCAGCGCTCCACCAGGGTACAGGATTTCTATGCAGCATGGTTTTTGTTTTTCCGATAGCTATATTTGCTGCTTCGATGATTGTTTTTGTGAACTTCGTTACTAATCCATTGATGTCGTCATCATCGTTATGTTCGATCTCCGATATTTTTCTTTCTATTTCTGTCTGGAATAGGTTCCAGTTAGCTTTCTGGAATTTCCACTTGGGAGTATGTTTCACATCAATCCTAGTCTTTTTATTGTGTAATAATATTGGGTAGTGATCACTACCATAAAGATCGTCGAGTATTTCAAATGTTAGGTGTACTTTGATTGACGGATCACATATGCTCAAGTCGAGGGCACTGGGTATTCCATTTATGTTGAAACGAGTTTTTTTCCCGTTATTCAATATAATCAAATTTTGATCATTCAGTATTTGCTCTAATATTCTACCTCTGGTGTTTGTTGTTTCACAGCCCCATGATATATTGTGACTGTTGAAATCTCCTAGTATTATTCTCGGTTTTGGAATTTGTTCTAACAAATTGTTTAGTTCAATGTAGTTAATATCATGGTTAGGTGGTATGTATACATTACAAATATATATTTTCTGTGGAATATCGATTTCGATCATTTCTGCTTCCAGGTTTGTATTAATTTTGATTTCTTTGGCCTCTATAGATTTATGAATATAGGTGGCGACGCCGCCACTGGCTCCAGTTTGTTCAGTTCTATTTTTATGGTATACTTAATAGTTTTTTATTTTATAGGTATTGTTGTCTTTGAAATGTGTTTCTTGCAGGTATATTATTTTGGGTTGATGATATGATATAAGTAATTTCAGCATTTCTAATTGGGTGTATACTCCGTTGAGGTTCCATTGTAGTATGAACATCTTCTCTAGGTTAATGAATTTTATATCTTTTTTTTAAATTGAAAACAACCGATTATGATATATTTCAGTATATTTCTTGAGATGAAATTTTGCAATCTGTATCGGAATAAGGTGTAGGATTTTGGTTTATGAGTTGTTGTTTCTTCAGGGTTTTTTTTAGTTTTGTGCATTTCGATTTCATGCTTTCTGTGTGAAAAAGGGGTAAGTTTCAGTGATCATGTTGATTGGAGCGTCTATGTCATTTGTGTATGGTTGGGCTACGCTAAGAGGGTCGCTAGTTCCTTGTACGTTTTCCATGAAATCTGTAAATCGCTGATAATTCAGTATTAGTGTCTCTTTGCTTTCTTCGCAATATTTCTTGCATAAAAGTAGTTGTTCGCTCATTATGGACAGGTTTTCTGTTGAAGTACTTGCTCGGGGTTTCTTCAGGTTGGTAGATATTGGTTGTCGGAAATTTTCAAAATTTGGTTGATGTTCGTTTTCCTTTTCAGTTGGGGGTGTTTGGATTTCTGCTGGCTTCTTTTGTGTGTAATTGAGTTTCTACTGTGGTGTCCTTGTTTTTCGGTTTTTGTGGAGGTGGGTGTAACGTTTGAGCTTCGTTGTTATCTTCCATGTTGGGGTTTTCCTCTGAAATTGTTGTTGGTTGGGGTATAGTGCATTGTGCCGCTATATGCCCATGCTGTTGGCATTGGTGACACATTGAGGTGTTTGTTGATGAAAATATACGGTATGGTGTGTTTTCATGGGTTATCACAATGGAGTCAGGGATGGTGATGTGTTCGGGAGGGGATATGTATATTCGTCTTCTGAAGCTGAGTATATGCGAATATTGGGGATCGGGACTGTTCATTCTGAGGAAAGTTGTTGGGGACATCAGCTTCAGGCCGATCTGTCTCAGTTTTTGCTCTAATACGATATGTGGAATGGTGGGACTTACATTTGACAAAATTAGTTTTTCTGAGGGAGTTATCATTTTTCTTGCATGGATGATTTCATTGTTGATGACGATGTGGCCATGTTCATTCATGAATGATTCCTCTATTTCAGTATTCGAGAGATACACACATATCCTGTTATTTGATATTCTAGACGCAAATATTATATGTTTTGGTTGGATAATAGAACCAAGTGCTACTATGTAATCTTGTATTCTCGTATCATTTATTGCATAAAAGAATGGCTTGGTTTTTGTTCGGGAAACTTGTTATTACTTGTTGATTCAGTGCTGTTGAGTACATTTTCTCAGGTTGAGTGTTAATGGTCGATGGTATAGAGTCTGTTTGTGGGTTATGGGGGTTCCTGTAGTTAGTTCTGTTGCCAACATCATTTCAAACCTGTTATGTTGTTCCAATTGTAACTAAGTACGCTCCTGCCTCCATCAGTTTCGGCGACAAGATCGCTGGGCAAAAATGGTGTTTGCCAGCTGATTTTATCCGTATTGTTGGAGATCTGGCACTTTGTTAATTGATATTGAATCAAATTCTTGTTAAAGACTTACAGTTCAGTAGAAAATTGATGAGTGGCTCCCAACTTCACTGTTCACTTTGAATTTGATAATTAATATGGTTTGAAAAGAAACTTACATAGTGCCGTCTAGCCCTCGAAGACTTTCCATTGGCACCACTATACAGAAAATGCATATCGGCCATTTCAGCGTTAGTGTAAGTATTCATATTGAAGATTCAAAAGACACAATTGAACTTTCAACTACCACATAGAAACAAAGCAACTTGTCAGCCACCTAGTAGATTCTCTTGGTTTTGAAATACTTCGATTGAATTCACAAGTTGTGCAAACAAAACGTGACAGCCACCTACTAGATTTTTTTGATTCCATTATAGAAGATCCGTTCATGCACAATGTTGTATTTTTTTTTATCAGGAAACTTTTACTTTTACGGACACAAAAAAGTTTTGCAATGAATTGTTCTTCTCAACACATATTTTTTGATTGGGAAATTTTGTTTCGTTGAAAAGTTCTGGTGAAAAATGGAATAGAGGTTGCATGTTTCACCCCTTTAAAAGATCACAACAAAATTAACAAACTATTCCTGAATAACTTTTCTATTGGTGGAACATGCATACAAAATGCCATTTCTTCAACTCTACAGCAATTTTTTGTTCTCATTTTTGAAAGCGTGTAACTTTTCAGGGAAAGGCCTAAGAGCTTTTGCAATGAATTGTTCTTTTCAACACATATTTTTTAATTGAGAAATTTTGTTTCGTTGAAAAGTTCTGGTAAAAAATAGAATAGGGGTTGCATGTTTCACCCCTTTGAAAGATCACAACAAAATTAACAAAATATTCCTAAAAAGCTCTTTTATTGGTGGAGCATGCACCCAAAATGCCATTTCTCCAACTCTTAAGCAATTCAAAAAAATATATATATTTTTTTCTCATTTTTGAAAGCGTTTAACTTCCTGGGAAAGGGCCTAAGAGCTTTTGCAATGAATCCTTTTTCTCGACACATATTTTTTTATTGAGAAATTTTTTTTCGTTGCAAAGTTTTGGTAGAAATGGAATAGGGGTTGCATGTTCCACCCCTTCAAAAAATCACAACAAAACTAACAAAATATTCCTAAATAGCTCTTTTATTGGTGGAGCATGCACACAAAATGCCATTTCTTCAACTCTTCAGCAATTTAAAAATAAAACTTTTTTTTTCTTCTCATTTTTGAAAGCGTTTAACTTTCCAAGAAAAGGCCTAAGAGCTTTTGCAATGAATCGTTCTTTTCAACACACATTTTTTTATTGAAAAATTTTGTTTTGTTGAAAAGTTCTCGAGAAAAATGGAATAGGGGTTGCATGTTTCACCCCTTTAAAAGGTCACAACAAAATTAACAAAATATTCCTAAATAGCTTTTTTATTGGTGGAGCATGCACACAAAATGCCATTTCTTCAACTCTTCAGTAATTAAAAAAAACTATTTTATAATCTCATTTTTGCTAACGTGTAACTTTTCAAGGAAAGATCTTTTGTTTACATGAAAGACAGACCTCCATTAATTTTCGACGAGGAATCACCCCCTAGAAACTTTCGCACTTATTTGGTAACACCCTGTATGTAAATGTCATTGTTTTTATTGTCTAGGATAAGTGTATTACTTTGTAATCATTTATCACTCCGATGCACGACCTCAGCCGGACTAACATCCATAAACGATGGTGGTCTATTGGGACCAACATAAATATAACAAATTTTCACCCCAAATTCTTGAACATTTCCAAAAAGTTGTTTCTTTAGGTTGATTCAGTGTATTTTCGATGAATTGACGAAACAACATATTAAGTTTTGATAATAAACACAAAACAAAAAAACTTACAAATGCAAAAACCATGCTTTTTGGCTTTATTGTTACAATAAACTTTTATAAAAAGAGGAATGCAAACAGAGATGAAATTATTCGACATATAGGAAAATAAAAGAACAAAAAAAAAATTATAAAAAATTTAAAATTACTGCGCTATTGCAGAAACTGCATTGACGCGAATTGACAGTACCGGACTAAGGACCGCTTCTGAACACATTTTCTACAACTCGATATTATGTGACTCATACAGAGCCAAGCTTCACACAATTTACAAAAATAACGAGTTTTTTTCTTTTTGCAATACTTGCAGTGGCTTCTTTTCTTGGGTGGGGGGTAAGGTTTTTCTTCAGTGTCGTTTCCAGTATATAGCTTTTGAATTTCGAATGAAGGAAAGTGAACCTGAAGGAGCTCCGGACTGGATATGGTCTTTCATTAACTCCAAACCCAAAGTCTTGATGAATAATCTTCTCTGTTCACTATGATCCTAATCTTGGTCGTTGTGCCTGGTAATTATAAATTCAATTATGCTAGCAATGTTCAAAATACCGTAAAACACAACTACAGGCCATCGTTTCGTATTCCTTGCAATATTACAACTGGAGCTCGTTTTATCCACAATATCGACTCCACATTCAGTACTATTATGAAATAAAATGATTTCTGGTTTCCCAGTTGTTAGATCGACCGTATCACTGTTGTAGAACGAAGATATCATCAGCACATTCTTTTTCTTTTTTGGCACATAGGAAGATGCCATCATATGAACACCAAACCCAAAAACAGAAGAGCCTACAGGACGACCTTCAGTATGTGTTAAAATTTGCGGCAGTTCTCTTTCATTGCTTTTTATTGTACCCACGACAGTGAGTCTACATTATCTTTCCAATTCACGGACGAAATCGCAAACCAGCGATCCATAGTGATATTTCTCCCAGATCCAAACAAATCTTGACACATCCGTAGCGTGACTGATGACGTACTGTTATCAACTTGATATGTCTCAACAGGCTGCACACCAGCGTATGTTCCTAAATCATGCGTATAAAATGTTCTGGCATCAACCGTTGCGAAAACTTTGATGCCATATTTCTTTGATTTATTGTGAATATAAACGCGGAAATTGCACCTACCGCGGAATGCAAAAAGCGTTTCGTCCAAAGTCACATATTAGCCAAGACTGTAACAGCTTTTATAATTATTCACGAACATTTCAAACATATGTCTTACGGGAGCTAGCTTATCAAGTTCAGATCTTGCAATTCTATATATTTTTTTGACCCATGATCTAACCCAGCTAAGTAGAGTAAATCAATGAATGCTTTGAGTTCTGCAACAAATGTTGGCTTTGCAGCATTTTTAACCATTAATTTTATCATTTTTTCGCAAATGAAAAAATGGAATAATCTTATAAAATTAGGTAATCATAATCTCCGACCCAAAAACCCCCACATACCAATTTTGAATAGAATCAGACCATAATCACAAAACTCGGCCACCATCTTGAATTTTTCAATTTTTACAAAATAATCATAATATTCGACCCCAAAAACCCCCACATACCAATTTTGAATAGAATCAGACCATAATCACAAAACTCGGCCGCCATTTCAAAGCCGCCATCTTGAGTTTTTCAATTTTTACAAAATAATCATAATATTCGACCCCAAAAACCCCCACATACCAATTTTGAATAGAATCAGACCATAATCACAAAACTCGTCCCATTTTGGAGCCGCCATCTTGAGTTTTTCAATTTTACAAAGAATCATAATTCCGACCCAAAACCCCAGATACCAAATTTGAAGAATCGGACCATAATCACAAAACTCGTACGCCATATTGGAGCCGCCATTTTGTTTTTTTTTTCCACACAAAAAAGTGGGTGAAAATCAAGTCCAAAGGAGTCGGTTACAAATAAACAAACAAACAAACATACAAGTGAAGCTGATATAAAGCGTGTGAAAAAACTAGATTAATATTGCTGGATATAATACCGTTTCTTATGAACGATCTTTCTTCTATAATATAGCAAAAGTCAAGACCCATATACCCACTGAATTCGTCATTGGATGAATACTAGCTGGCAGCTATACTGATTTTCACTAAATTATTGCTTTACTATGGGATCTATTCTAAAACATATTTTTCATTCCTTTCTGTTTTAGACTATTTGCCAATATATTACTTAAATAAATCCGAAATTAGAAAGGTGAAGTTGGGTTGAATATGGTTGGGTTTGTTGGATAGGTTAGATACCGTTAGAGTAGGACCTCACTCTGTCCTACATTGTGAGCCAACATTGTATTTTGTCCCTCTTTTTTTACAAGCTTTTATTTAGTTTCACCTGTCCCGGTGTCTGCCTGTAAACAAATCTTGCAAGTTAAAGAACCCCGCACCAAATACATGGGAAAATGGCTCTCAGCCAATTTTGAATTTTTTGGGAGATTCTGGTACAAGTCACTAGAAGTAACATGTGCAAGTTCAAATTAATTGCTATGTCTAGTTTCGGAGATATACATTTTTAAAAATCACTAAAATGGCTGTTTTACCAAAACATATTGAGGTTCACTTATCCAAAAAAAATACTTTTTAGTAGATTAGTTACTACAAAATAGCATTTTTGGTTCAAATGAAGTCAAATGACATGTCAGTCAGTAAGTCGTTAAGACGAAAGAAGATTGTACAGGGTGGTTCAGAAATAGCGACAATTTAGCATATTTCGACAATCTTTATCATTGGTCCCCATTAGTGGAACTGAGCATTTTTCATTAGAAATATCTTTTTTGGGAGTCTTTGCTTATAACAAAACTATTTTCTTTAGAAGTTTCAACTATCTTCCAAAACAATAATTATTTAAAAAAAAAGTTTTATATACTTCATGTTTTTAACATTAATCATTTACAACAGCCTGTTTGAGGCAATGAATCCGCTTTGAAGCCAAAACTACTTGAGAAAGACTCATAGTAATTAATAATAATAATAATAATAAATGATTTATTCACACTCACATTTACAGTAATTTACAGAATAAAATAGGTGAATGAATAAATAGACAATACCTACGAGATGCATATATATCGAGATATACATGCATCTGTATGCAGGTTTCGTTGGTTAACATGAGCGTTAGTGAGTATATCTAATACATTATAAAATACAAAATACAGGTAGATCTAAGTAGTATGAAATACGATTCGATAATATAAAATTACATATAAATATAGTTAAGTTAAGTTAAAAGCCTATAATAGTATATAAATATAACAATAAAATAAAAGTAAGATTGGTATGTAAACTGTGATATTGGTATATTAGAGAATTTAAAGAACAAGAATGGAAAAAAAATCTTCAAATTTCAAATTCCAAGAAATGAGCAAATATAAAGTGGTGGTGAATCAAAAATAAATTTTTTAGGGACTTTTTGAAACGATGAATTGTTGGTTCGTTTTTTTTTTCTGGAATGTTGTTAAAGGCTTTTGGTTCCAGATACTGATAGCTGCATTGTCCAATTGACTTATTCATAAGCGGGAGAATGAATTTGTTCCTTTTTCGTGTCTCATATTTGTGGGAGTGAGTGATTAGCTCTATTGAGTGTGAGTACTGTGTTGTCGCTAGTTTGAGGAAATATAGTTCTCTTAGATCGAAAACGTTTGCCAGTTTGTATAGTGCTTCGGTCGGGTAGCGGTTATTTTTGTTGAACATTATGTAACGTAAATAAACTTAACTTGGTTTAACTAATTTATTTAACACTTAATCTACAACTTAATTTATATTACTACGCCACTGAATAGCTCGATCGTATGGGCTCGTTCAGACTGTTTTTGCCATCTGGAGGGCTACCTATTTATCTCCGTCACAGGATTCCCGATCTTTCGAATTCCGGCAGTTGGCGACGGCATGTTCCAATTGTTTCCAATATTGACCGTTGTTTTCCGCGGAAGAGCGACTGGATGGTTCTCGAATATCTCCGGGGATGATCTCATCGCTGTCGATGGCAACGTGTGAGGCGACAGGTCCAGCCTAGGTTCGTTACATTGCCCCCTTCTTAAAGACATTTCGTCCCGAAATTTCATCCTTGGAGTGTGACGATATCTGCATGACTCCCCATATCTGCACCGTGAAGTTCGATGGAAGTAACACTCCACGGTCTTCATGATCGGTCGTGGAAGAGGGTTACAGCAAACCAAAATCCTGACGCCGCTGGATCTGACTATCGCCTCCAGCATACTTCTTATGACTCTCCAGTCCAACCCATCAATACCACAGGATAATTTTGGAATTGCTAGATCCGCCAGATTCTGGTCCACCATAGTATCTCTTAGTTTGGTGAGACTCTTCCAGACATCTTCATAGGACGGTTTATCTTGGGAATGCCTCTTGGTAACTAGGTAGTAGATGTTTCTCTGGCCTTTCTTCAACTGTAGCACCCCACCAACTTCTGGATTCTGCTCCCGCAGTGTTTGGAGTTGACCAAATTTCTTGGAGAACACTACGGCGATGCCCCTGGACATTCGAAGATCTTCTGCCACACAGTGCGCTAGTGCGTAGTCAGCAGGCACCTCGAAAAGGTCTCGTGACACCTCTCTAGTAACCCCATGTAGAACTTTCTGCCCGTTTGAATACAAGGACATAAACTCTCGAACGTCATATCATCCTCCGGTGGCTTGAGGGTGCGAACTTGGTCATGGTTTCCAGCGTAAGGGGCCAACCTGTTGAAATGGACGACCCTTGGTTTCCCTCGGGGTGGCTTATGGATTCGGTACACAAGGTCGTTTATCCTTTTCACGATTTTATACGGGCCTTCCCACGGGTTCCGCAACTTTGGTGATAGTCCACGACGACGTTTGGGGTTGTACAGCCAAACCAGGTCATCAACCTTAAATCCTCCAGCGTCGGCCTTGATGTCATAGGTCTTCTTCATTTTATCGCTGGCACTCTGGATGTTCAGCCGGACTCGTTCGTGGATGTCGTCCATTCTCTGCCGAAGTTTGCTGACGTAGTCCTCTCCCGCAGTGTCTTGTCCTGGCGGTATCCCAAACTTCAGGTCACAAGGCAGTCGCAGTTCTCGGCCCATTATAATACTAGCAGGAGTTTGACCGGTTGACTCGTGTACTGCGGATCGATAGGCCATCAGGAACAAATGAAGATACTGGTCCCAGTCTCTTTGATGGTCAGAGACAACCTTGGACAAGTGGCGGTTGATCGTCCTGTTCATCCGTTCCACCATTCCATCGGACTGCGGATGTAGGGCCGTGGTTCTTGTCTTGCGGATGTTCAGCAGTAGACATATTTCTTGGAAAAGGTTGGATTCGAAATTTCTGCCTTGATCCGAGTGCAGCTCCATTGGAATACCGAATCGACATATCCACTCTTTCACCAAGACGTCGGCGACGGTGATGGCTTCCTGGTTGGGCAGGGCATAGGCTTCCGCCCACTTACTGAAGTAGTCCATTGCCACAAGGATGTATTTATTCCCGTGGTCGGATACGGGAAACGGGCCGGCGATGTCAATGGCGATTCTCTCGAACGGGCTGCCTACGTTGTACTGACGCATCGGGGCCTTGGGTCGTATTCGAGGTCCATTGCTAGCAGCGCATACAGCGCACTTCCTGCACCAGTCCTGGACGTCTGCTTGACAATTGGCCCAGTAAAACCGTTGCCTCACTTTCTGCAGGGTCTTCGTCACTCCCAGATGTCCTCCGGCAACTCCATCATGGATTTCCCGCAGCACTTCCTCTCTTCTGTTCCTGGGAACAATTATTTGGCGTCTGTCTTCCCCACCAATATCGGCCTCCAGCACACGTTTCAGGATCCCATTGTCCAGAATAAGAGAGTTCCATTGTGCCCAATAGGACTTAAAAGCCGGCGAGTAACCTGCGACTTCCTGCCATGATGGTCTTCGATTGCCCTTCTTCCAGCTGACGACTAAGCCAAGGTCGGGGTCTCTCTCTTGGTCTTTCTGGATCTCGCTGTCATTCCAGTTGTCATCCATTGCCGCGGTTCTACAAAGTGTTGCTTCTTTCTCTTCTGCTCGTCGGCAATGTGAGCAATCATCTGGACATGGTCTTCGCGACAAGGCATCTGCATTCTTATGGCTAGTTCCGGCTCGATGTTCGATTTCGAAATCGAATTCTTGGAGTCTCCGATCCAACGTGCTACTTGACCCTCAGGATTTTGAACTGTAAGAGCCATTTGAGAGCTGCATGGTCAGTTCTCAACAGGAATCTTCTTCCATACACGTACTTGTAGAAGTGTTCCACTCCCTTTACAACGGCTAACAGCTCTCGCCTGGTGACACAGTAATTGCGCTCTGGTTTGCTAAGCGTCTTGCTGAAATAACCAATGACCTTCTCCTGTCCCTCCTGGATCTGAGATAGGACAGCTCCAAGTCCCACGTTGCTGGCATCCGTATCCAAAATGAATTTCCCTTTGGGTAGGGGATAGCTCAGTATAGGTGCGTTGATCAAAGCTCCTTTCAGCTTCCTGAATGAGTCTTGACATTCTTCGGACCACTGGAACTTTGTTTGGCCTTCCGTGAGCTTGGTCAGTGGTTTAGCGATGTTGCGAATCCAGCACATATCGACGATAGTATGTGCATAAACCAAGGAAACTTCGAAGTTGGTGAATGTCTTTTGGGATGGGCCAATCCTTAACAGCTTTGATCTTCTGGTCATCCACTGCTACTCCTTCCCCAGAGACAACGTGGCCGAGGTATCGTACTTCTTTTTGGAACAGATGGCATTTCTTAGGGCTCAGCTTCAATCCGGAGTTCCTCAGTCACAGGAATACTTCCTCCAAGTTTTTCACGTGGTCCTCGAACGATCTGCCGACCACAATTATGTCGTCGAGATACACTAGACACGTGTTCCATGAGAGTCCCTTCAGCACTGTCTCCATCAATCTTTCGAATGTGGCGGGAGCATTACAGAGCCCGAATGGCATAACGGTGAACTGCCACAATCCTGAGCCGATGGTAAAAGCAGTCTTTTCTCGATCTTCCTGAGCGAGTTCTACTTGCCAGTATCCACTCTTCAGATCAAGGGTCGAGAAAATCGTGGAACCAGCCAACGTGTCTAGGGTGTCATCTATTCTCGGGAGAGGGTAACTGTCCTTCTTCGTGACATTATTAAGTTGGCGATAGTCTACACAAAAGCGTGTCGATCCATCCTTTTTCTTCACCAGTACGACTGGAGAGGACCAGGGACTGTCAGATGGTTCGATAACTCCTTCTTTTCCCATATCGCTGACTATTTTGTCAGCCTCTGCCTTCTTGGCAAGGGGAAGTCTTCTTGCTGATTGCCGGATCGGTCGGCACCCCAAGTATCAATCTTGTGCTGGACACATTAGTTCGACCCCTTTTCCTTGTCCGGTATCGAAGATGTCTTGGTACTTTTTGACTAAATCTCTTAGTTTGGGCTGTTGAGCTGGTTTTATGTCTTTGGAAGAGATGGCAACTAATTTTTCTAGTTCTGTGGGCAAGTTGTTGGGTTGGCTAATCGTACCTCGTACGCCCCGGATCACAGATGAAACTGACGAGCAGTGCCCTAAAATTGTTCCTTTCTTCAAGGTCACTGGAAAATAATTGACATTCATGACCCTTACGGGCACAAATTTGTCAGCACGCAACAAGGTCTTCCCTAGTGCAATCCCTCGTCCAATTTTCTCATCATGAAGTTTGGGCTCGAACATCACCACGTTTCCACTGCTCGTACTCCCGTCCAGGCGAGCCTCCAGAATGGTTTCAGCCCTCTCAGGTACGCTTACATCTTCAGCCAACAACACACGGATCAACCCCTCACTTCTCCCATGAAGCACCAGCTCTTCTCTGTTGACACGTAGGACGCCGTCTTTGAAATCCAATTCAAACCCTCTGGAATTCATGATGTCCATTCCGATGATTGCATTGTCTTCGATGTCCGCTACAAGTGCCTGATGTTTCACTTTAGTGCTGCCCAAAATTATTTCAATCGGTAGCTCGCCATATACAGTAGCTGGCTCCCCTGTTGCTGTGCGTAGCTTCCAAGTTGTCGGTTCAATCCGTTCCGGTGTTATGGCAAAGGAAGGCCCGGAATTGTCCTAGTCGCACCTGTATCTAGCAGCATGGTGCAAGGCTCGTTATTGATGAACCGTCTACGAAGACACCTTTGTTCTGTCGTTGAAGGATAGCCATATGCGTTGTTAACCGGGGCTTGCCGGACACATGCCGACGATTGCCCCTTCTCGTCGACCTTTTTTAGTTTTCCTGCATCGGAGTCGATGAATGTTGGACATTTGCTACGCACATGTCCAATTTTGCCACAATTCCGGCATCTCATCTGTCTTTTCTCAGGCAACACTTCCTTCATCACTTTTCTTATGGCAGCTTCCAAGTTAGCAGGCTCCTGTGAGTCTTCCTCAATCGTTTGAACTTTACTTTGGCTTTTGCAGCATTGTTTTGCTGCTTCGAATTCCAAAGCGCGTGCCAGTGCGTCTACGAGATGTGTTGGACGAGCTAATATCAACGCTTGTCTGGTTTCTTGGTCACGGAGTCCATCCAAGAATGCTTGAACCGCTAGTCGCTCCATTACATTTTCTGGTGTGGCTGGATATGCGAGACGAACCAAGCGTGCAATGTCAGTTTCGAATTCTTGTAAGGATTCGCCCGATTTCTGGCAGCGATTTTTCAGTTGGGAGTGGTATACGTGTTCCAAATGGGCCTGGCCATATCGTAATTCTAGATGTTTAATCAGCTGATCATAGTCCTCCTGTTCTTGGGCGGTGAGAGTTTGTAGAATAATCGTCGCTTCTCCACGTTATGCAAGTGTTAGTGCTACAGCTCTTTCCCCTGCATTCCATCCATTTGCTTTGGCCGCTGCTTCAAACTGTCGGCGGTAATTTTCCCATGGAGTTTTTCCGTCGAATTGAGGCGGCTTCATGGAAAGCTTCCCTATTTCAGAAATGACCTTGACATCTTGTATACCCTCTTGAACTTTATCCAAGTTCAAACTCAAGTCCAGCATTGCATTTTTTGTTAACCATCTCTGTGGAGGGCGCACTATCAATTCGTTTTTCCAGCTTACTGATCGTTTCCTTTATTTTGTCCATTTCTGCCTCGATTCCGTCTTTGATTTCATCGCTGATTATTTCCTTCATCTTGTCCATCTCTGCCTCGACGGTTCCCATTCTTTTCTAGACGATTCGCCACACCACAGAGTTCTTTTTAGGCCTTCTGTGTTTCTAGGAGCTTATCTTCCAGGCTCCTTGAATTTTCTCGAAGCTTCTCTTCCAGATTTCTAAAGCTTCTCCCAGATTTATAGAATTTTCTTGAAGCTTCTCTTCCAGATTTCTAGAATTTTCTTCAAGCTTTTCTTCCAGATTTCTAGCATTCTCTTCCAGGCTTCTTGAATTTTCTAGAAGCTTCTCTTCCAGATTTCTCGAATTTTGTTGCAGTTCTTCTTTTACGGATTTAGTAGTTTCTTCGAGTTTATTCATTACCAAACTTAAATCACCTCCGGGAACTTCGAATAAAAATGTTTCGGGGTCCTCACCTTCTTGTATAAGTCCTTCTGCAAGTCTTTCCTGGACTACTTGCTTTTTACCCGTCGTTTCCAGTTCCCTTTCCTCCAATTCCTGTTTCAATTCCGCTACCTTCAAATCCGCAAGGCGCACTTTTCTTGAACACATTTTGTCTTTGACGAGGTATCAGTCTGTTTCACACGAAAAGTTTATCAGTTTGTTAAAAATTCACTTCGCGAATTCTTTTCCACGGGCCACCAGTCTATTGTCTGTTTCACGCGAACAGTGTATCAGTTTATATTCCCACGCACAATTGTCCACTTCGCGAAAACCGGGCCACTGTCTATTTTGGACGTACAAAAAGGTCTATCAATTTATTTTTCTGACTATCCACTCCACGATCACTTGTTTATTTTCAAAATCTCACTTCCGACACCAATTGTAACGTAAATAAACTTAACTTGGTTTAACTAATTTATTTAACACTTAATCTACAACTTAATTTATATTACTACGCCACTGAATAGCTCGATCGTATGGGCTCGTTCAGACTGTTTTTGCCATCTGGAGGGCTACCTATTTATCTCCGTCACAGGATTCCCGATCTTTCGAATTCCGGCAGTTGGCGACGGCATGTTCCAATTGTTTCCAATATTGACCGTTGTTTTCCGCGGAAGAGCGACTGGATGGTTCTCGAATATCTCCGGGGATGATCTCATCGCTGTCGATGGCAACGTGTGAGGCGACAGGTCCGGCCTAGGTTCGTTACAATTATTTTAAAAAATCTCCTTTGAATAATTTCTGAAGGTTTCAAGCATGTTTTGTATACACCACCCCATCCGACGATGCCGTAGTTCAAGTGAGATTCGGTTAAGCTATGGTAAAGGATTTTTTTTGTTTAGGGTCCAGTATAGATGACACTTGTTTGTACTCTTCGGAGTTTTTTGAGTAGATAATCTACGTGGACGTCCCATCTAAGGTGACTGTCTATCATTATTCCCAAGTATTTGACGCTCTTTGGTTGTAAGATCTCGAAGTCATCTCCTATTGAAATTTTTTTGAACTTTGGGAGATTCACGGACAGACTACAAAAGGGTAGGTCAAGCGTTTTTTTGGCATTAATAGATAATTTCTTGTTATCAAACCACTTTTTTATTTGGATAAGATCGTTTTCAGCTTTATTTTTCAGGTCACTCTAGTTGTCATCTTCGTAATATATAACAGTATCATCTGCGGAGCTGGTTATGCTACCTTGTGTGTCTGCAGAGAATAGATTATTCAAATGAACATTAAGAAGTAGAGGTCCCAAGAACGTTCCTTGGGGTACACCGCTTTCTACTAACTATGGTGTTGATTTTTGTTTGTTGTTTGCTCAATATGATTAGCTACAAAAAGGTACAATCACATTCACAATATAAGTCGAAATAGGTTTTGCACCAAATATATATGTTTGTTAATTATTCTTGAATGGGGCTGTCAATTTTAATCATATTCATCAGTTATACTTTGAAGTAAATTGCCCTACACTCGTGTGAGTTTCAATAATTTCCTATGTCTAGTTTTTAAAATGTAAATACTGAAAATTGATATCTTATAGAAAATATTATCTAATCTTATTTCTTGATGAAATTAATGTGATCTTGCGGCGCAAAACAATTAGGCCGTTAAAAATCGCATGAACATAAGCCGTGTGACACGTTGAGGTGGGTCCATAATTACTATTTATAGATATTCGTGGAACGCCACAAAGCGTAGAGTACAACTTATATGGATCTCGACACCGAATTTTTGGTAAGCAGGTTGAAAACCGCATATCAACGTGTTAATAGCCATACGCCATTAATAAACACACGGTTTATGGTCATGCGGTTTTCAACGGCGCAATTATTTTGCGCCGCAAGATCATATTCAATTCATCAAGAAATAAGATTGCATAATATGTTCCATAGAATATGAATTTTCAATATTTATATTCCAAAAACCACACATAGAAAATTAATGAATCTCACTCGAGTGTAGGGTAATTTATTTTTAAGTATAACTGGAAAATATGATTCAAATTGACAGGTCCATTCAAGAGTAATTAACAAACATATATATATATATATATATATATATATATATAATATATATATATATATATATATATATATATATATATATATATATATATATATATATATATATATATATTGTAAAATTGTAAAATTGTTTTTAACCGCTTTCTTAGTTGTTTGACCAACCCTCAGAAGTTAATGAAAACTTGTACGAGTTAAGATCACGGGGACCTTACCTTTTATAGTGGGATCCGAAACCACTCTTGGGAACTTGAAAAAAATTTTCACCAGCTGCGGGAATCGAACCCGCGCCAGGTGGAAACAGTTGACACAAGACCGACGCTCGTTCCACTGAGCCACAAGCCCCGTATATATATATACAGGGTGTCCCTCTTTTCCTCTCGGGAATGTATAGATGGGGTCAATAGCCTTCGTTACCAAATTACGGGCCCTCAAATTTACATGATGAAAAATGTTTTTCTTTCATAACTTTCAAAATGAATATTCAAAATCATCTAAATTCCGGTGATTGACTAAATAAATCAATTCCTTCGATGAGCTTTCATGCAGAAGTCAGTTGTTTTGCTACAAAGTCAGGAACGGACTACCCCCGATGGTCCACACCCCAAAACTTTGGAATGACTGGGATTTGTCAATATGTTTTAACAAAACAAGGTTACCTGGACAATTTTCTGAATAAAAGTACGAGTGTGGAAAATCGATCAAAGCAACGATTTTTGATAAAAATGCATTTTTGTTCGACGACATCCAACCTGAGATGTCTACCAATATTCGAAAAGATTAATTTGTAATGAAAATAGAAATGATAGGTACAATGTTCATAACCAATTTTTATCATGCAAACACGTCAACCTTACAAAACTCATGATGTGAATAATCAATCGCAAGCCTCAAGAGCAAACAGAAATGCAAAATCCGCTACAAAAACTGCTCGATATGATACCCGTCTCTCTCAATACATTTTCTCAGTCGGCGCAAACACCCTCTCTGCACTTGAAATAGCATGCCAAGGTCGTTTCGTATGGCTTCACAATGTTATGCAATTCTATTCAACGAGGCATCTCTGGTGTGGATAGGTGTGGCGTAAACGAGGCTTTCCAGATGCCCCCACAGAAAGAAATCCAATGGATTTGAATCCGGAGACCGCGGTGGCCATGGCCCACCTCTACCAATCCATCTATTGGGGAAAATCTGGTCCAGATGGTCCCGCACAATCAAACTAAAATGAGGAGGAGCTCCATCATGCATGAACCACATATCTCTTCGGGTTTGCAATGGAACATGTTCCAAAAGTCCATTCAAATCGTTCTGAATAAACTCCAAATAACGTTCTCCATTCAATCGGTCATGTAGAACGAATGGTCCTATAAGATGGTTTCCTATGATACCAGCCCAAACATTTACGTTGTATTTCTGTTAGTGTTTGGTTTGCAATATCCCATGGGGATTTTCTTCGGCTCATATGTGGAGATTATGAGAGTTGATTACTCCATCTCTACTGAAACCTGCTTCATCAGTGAATGAAACTCGAGTAATAAAAGTCATATCCTCTCTTTGCTTATCCAGGAACTAATTGGCATATTCCAGTCGTGGTGGAAAATCTTCATGTGTCATGGCATGTACCTTCTGGATGTGATATGGGTGGAGCAGTTGTTCCCTAATTATTCTATGAATAGTGGACTTGGATGTATGGAACTGTTCTGGTAGGTTTCTGATGCTTATTGAAGGATCATCAGCGACAGCTTTCAAAATATTTTCCTCCAATACAACGGTATGCACAGCCCTAGGAGCGCCCTCACCACCTCGTTTTGGCAAAACTGAACCTACAATAATATCGAAATAAAACAACAGGCTCCAATTAATTATCCATTAGACATACCCGTCTCCCTCAAGCTACGATCGACACGCTCGAACGTTTCTCTTGCTGGTAACGTTCGATTGGGAAAATGTTCGGCATACAGACGACGGGCTTCTGCAGCATTACCAAATGCTCGTCCATACAATGCATGAATATCTGCATATTCGTTGAATGTTAACTGTTCGGCCATATCAAAACACTTCAAACTGTCCTATTAAAATATTGACAACACAATGACAACGCACCACTCAACAAAACAAAATCGCATTCCAGTTGTCACTTTTTATCTACACTAATTTTATTTCTTTCTACAAGGTGTTTTTGTCAACATCTGTGGAAGAAATGGAACATAAATTTATTCACCGGATATTTTTCACCTATTCATGTGCATATTGTAGTTTATTCGTTTGCTTTTTATTAGTTATGTCTTCCGATGTGCGTTTTTTCAGCTAAATTTATCTTCGGGTTGAAGATTTTCTCCCATGAAATTATACTTATCAGTGAAACACCTCAACATTTAAGCTGTGAATAAGAGTTTGCAACATCCAAATGTTGAGTTTCATGAGATTCAGATAACATAACACGAAACGTAGTCATTCCACGCGTACATACAAAATATAGACTAAATTCGATATTTCATAGTGGAGTAGCTTGTTAGTTCAAAAACACCACGAATCTACATAACTTAATATTTCATTTGAAGAAATATCTACATTGTGAACGAAACTTTTAACTAGGTACTGTACTTTCTGTTTACGACTCTATTTAAGCATATTTTGTATTATTCCTGTTATAAAGGTTGTTGAATTAACGTTAGCATAAGTATTTCTACTGTGAAAATTTTTCATTTCAAATAATGGTGGACGATCGGGATTGATGTCGTCGAGTAAAACTGCATTTTTATCAAGAATCGTTGCTCCGATCGACTTCCCACACGAGTACTTTTATTCAGAAAATTGTCTACGTAACCTTATTTTGTTGAAAACTATTGGAAAATTATCTGTCATTTCTAAGTTTTGGGATGTGGACCATCGAGGGTAGTCCGTTCCTGACTATGTAGCAAAACAACTGACTCCTGCATGAGAGCTCATCGAAGGAATTCATTTGTTTAGTCAATCACCAAAATTTAGATGATTTTGAATATTCACTTTGAAAGTTATCAAAGAAAAACATTTTTCATTTTGTAACTTTGAGGGCCCGTAACTTGGTAACGAAGGCTTTTAGGAACAAAAGTTATATGAAGTACTGGTGATATTTTGACCCCATCTATACATTCCCGAGAGGAAAAGAGGAAGTCCAGGGACACCCTGTATAAACTGAAAACAACTGGGTCGTGACCAAAAATTATCGCATTTATTGTATACAAAATCCCTAGATTTGTCACGTTTTTGTTTATAACTAAATTAATGGTGGACTACGAGGATCCATTGTTCGGGAAGTGGGTGGGTTATCAAAGAAGAACATTTTTCATTTTGTAACTTTGAGGGCCCGTAACTTGGTAACAAAGGCTTTTAGGAACAAAAGTTATATGAAGTACAGGTGAAATTTTGACCACATCTATACATTCCCGAGAGGAGAAGAGGAAGTCCAGGGACACCCTGTATATATTAGGTGCAAAACCTATTTCAAGTTATATTTGTCTTCCTCATGTAGTTTTGGCTTCAAAACGGATTTATTGTTTCAAAAAGTCTGTTTTAAGTGAATAATGTTGAAAACGGAGTATAAAAAACGAATATTTTTAAAACAATAAGTGTTTTGATAGAAAGTTAAAACTCAAAAAAAAATCTTGTCATAAGAAAAAACGTTCAATAAAAATATTTTTAACGAAAAATGATCAGTCTTATTAATGGGACTAATGACAAATATTGGCGAAATATGCCAAATTGTTGCTATTTTTGACCCAACCTGTTTTATCGGCTGCTTTTTTTGTCGTAACGACCGACTGACTGACATGTCATTTGACTTCGTTTAAACCAGCAATGTTATTATTTAGTTACTAATAATCTAAAAAGTAATACTTTCGGATAAGTGAACCTTACTATGTTTTAGTAAAACAGCCAATTTTATTATTTTCAAAAATTCATATCTCCGAAACTAGATGAAGGAACTGATTCAAAATTGCACATCTAACATCTGCTGACTTGTACTACAAAATACCAACATATTTTCAAAATTGGCTGAGAGTCATTTTCCCTTGTATTTGGTGAGGGGTTCTTTGACCCACTTCTAGTTGCCCGATTAACGAGGAATTTGGCAGGTGTTCATAGTTACCGTGACAATGCATTCAGGAATTTTTGTGGGAGTGAAAACACAATGGCGGCTCTAAGATGGCGGACGAGATTTGTGTATATGGTCCGATTCAACTCAAAATTGGTACTTGAGGGTTTCAGGGGTCGAAGATTACGAATTTTTCGTCAAAATTCATAAAATCAGAATGGCGGCACAAGATGGCCGACGATCTCTGTGATTATGGTCCGATTCTATTCAAAATTGGTATGTGGGGGTTTTTGGGGTCGGAGATTATGAATGATTATTCAAAATTCACAAATTCAAGATGGCGAACGAGTTTTGTAATTATGGTCCGATTAGATTCAAAATTGGTATGTGGGGGTTTTCTAGATCGAAGATTATGAATTTTTGTCAAAATTCATATAATCAAAATGGGGCCATCAAGATGGCGGACGATCTGTGTGATTATGGTGCAAATCTATTGAAAATTGGTAGGTGTAGGTCTCATTATTCCCGACTATAATGAATTTCTTATCGAAATTCATTAATTCAAGATGGCCGACGAGTTTTGTGATTATTTATCTTTAGATTTTATTGAAAATTGGTATCTGACGGTTTTTGGGGTTGAAGATTATGATTTTTTTGTCAAAATTGATTAAATCAAAATTGCACCAAGATGGTGGACGATCTTGTGATTATGGTCGATTTATTAAAATTGGTATTGAGTTTTGGGTGGAGATTATGATTTTTGTCAAAATTATAATCAAATGCCCAGATGGTGGACATTTTGGATATGGCCGTTCTATTCAAAATTGGGATGTCGGGGTTTTTGGGGTCGAAGATTATGAATTTAGTAGGAGATTATTGGTTTTTGTCGAAATTAATAAACTGAAAATGGCAGCTACAGGATGACGCACGAGTTACTCTTCAGATTATCTCCCAATTGGATATATAGATAGCTCAGAACTTACAGGAATGAGTCCTAATGAAGACGATGCATTACCAAAAATGCATAGATTAAGGCATATTTACTAAAAAGCACAAAATGAAATAATAAATAAAAAGCTTTTATTCAAATGCACTAAAAAGTAAAGAATAATTGCCTTGGATGTGCGACGTAGGTTATTTCGTGAGTTATAGATTCAAAAGCAGTCGCTTTTGTATTCGAACTGAATACTTGGCGCGACAAGCTCTTGAATCTCTAACTCACGGAATAACCTACGTCGCATATCCCAAGCAATTATTTTGAACTTTTTAGCACATTTGAATGAAAGCTTGTTTCTGAAAAGATTGATTTTATTATCAATTATTCCAGGTGATTTGATTACAGAACATGCAAAACCAAATAATCTTCATGAATACTTTTATTATTATTATACAGTGCTTCTCATAAGTCCCTTCCCCCCCTCTTATTTTTGGAACGATTATACATAAACAAGTGAAATTTGGAAACTGAATATTAAAGATTGTAGACTTACCTACTGGTGATATAGATGACGAAATCGTCAAAGCTGACGTCACAAGGCCATTGTGACCAATAATTTCAAATGGAACCCTACGGCAAGCGACACCTCTTTTTAAAGGTATCGAAAAAACCTATTCAATGATACTAATTTTGTTTGTGTTTATGACAGTTTTGGCAACTCGCTATTGAAAAACGCAAATCTGTGATAAATTAAATCAGTTAATACTAAAATTCCAAATTCAAGCTCCGCCTCTGGATAATTGTCAAATAAGCTGACGTTTTCGTTTGTCTCCCTAATTCGACGTTTCTGTAATTGTCCAAGTTTTTGTACATTTATTAATTTGTATATTGTTGAGCGATCGTTTAACTGTTTCAGCAGCTTTTGGTACTTTCAATATTTTTGTACATTTTAATAATTTGTAAAACTGTTATGATCCGAACGTTTAAGTGCTTCAAGAAGCGAAATGGTACGTGCTCTAGGTGATAAAGTAGCAGCAATCCTAATTCTTGGTGAAACTGGACAAAATATTCATGCAGCAGAACGCATTTTCAATGGGAGGTTTTCCGATCGCCCCGTTTCGAGGACTTATTTGAGGGAGCTTCTTCGTGAGTTTGAAACAACGGGTAGTATCAATGATGCGAAACGATCTGGCAGACCACAAATTTCTGATGAGAAAAAAATTGATATACTAGCAAAAGTAATAGTTAATCCTACTTCTTCAACAACTCACGTTGCATCTACCTGTGAAGTCAGTCGAAGTACAGTACACAGGATGTTGAAAAAAAACAAATTCCATCCATACAAATTAAAAATGGTTCATCAACTCTCAGACGACGACCCAGACCGAAGACCAGAATTTTGTGAAAATATGAAAACGAAAATTAACCAACAGCCAGACTATGTCAAAACAATTTGTTTCAGTTACGAGAGTACCTTCTATCTAAATGGAAATGTGAATACACAGAATGTGAGGTATTGGAGTCACGAAAATCCTCACCTGTTTCGTGAAACACATACCCAATTTCCCCAGAAGGTGAATGTTTGGGCAGGTATCCTGAGAAACCACATCGTTGGGCCTCCTCTTTTGAATACTAATTTAACTGGTGAGGTTCATCTGGAGCGGTTGCAGAACGCAATAGAACCGTTAATCCTTGAAATTTTGGAAGATAATCCAGATTAATTCGGCAATTTGGAAATAACATTCCAACAGGATGGTGCTCCTCTACACTATTACGATGCAGTGAGACGGTATTTGGATGAGGAGTATCGTGGTAGATGGATTGGACGACGAGGTTCAACGGAATGGCCAGCTCGATCACCGGACCTCACACCTTTGGATTTTTCTGTGGAGGTACCTTGAATCGAAGGTTCACGCCACTGAACCTGACAATATTGACGTTTTAAAACAACGTATTGTTGCAGAATGTGAGGCTGTTTCCGCAGACACATTTGCAATAGTACGAGAAGAGTTTAAAAATAGGATATTCCACTGTCAGGAAGAAAATGGAGGTCACTCCGAGCAATTTCTTCAAGTAGATACTGATTCTTAAATCTGTAATTAATATCATACTGAATGGAATTTAAATTTTAATGTTTACTAATGAGCCATTAAAACTGCCATAAACACAAACAAAATTAGTATCATTGAATAGGTTTTTTCGATACCTTCTGAAAGAGGTGTCGCTTGCCGTAGGGTTCCATTTAAAATTATTGGTCACAATGGCCTTGTGACGTCATCTTTGACGATTTCGTCATCTATCATCACTAGTAGGGGAGTTTACAACCTTTAATATTCAGTTTACAAATTTCACTTGTTTATGTATAATCGTTCCAAAAACAAGAGGGGGGGAGAGGACTTTTGAGAAGCACTGTATAAATAAAACGTAAACGAAACGCATATTGTGCTGAAAAATCTTTCAGATTTTGTTTCAACTGAAACAAACTATTGACAAAGAGTTTCAACTCAATATGTGTTCAATAATTTTCTCGTAAGCCTCCGCAGTTGGACCCGCATTTCACGATAAACGTTGAATAATGACATTACAGAAGGTCCTTGTGGGGTGCTCAGTGTCCATTCTGCCTGAATGATCAACGGCGACGATAGCATATCTGATAGATTTATGGCTCATAACTCTCGGGCATCTAATTGATTTTAACACCCACCAACACAGGGAAACACGGGCCTGTAGACAGTTTGACAGAATCAGGACAATTTACACTTTTCAGTGATTTGTTACGAATTGACCGTTCGAGGGAGAGTTCTGAAGCAATGTGGTCGATGCGTTGGAATTTTCGGTTCGGTGTTCAAAGGGGAGGAGAATCAAGATATGCAGATGAACTATGTCACGAAATACAAGTGAATTGTGGAATTTCTTACATTAATACTTGTAACGAGCGGCCTATTTTTTCGACAATAAAAAAAATCTTTAGAAGACTAATTTGTGATCGTCCGATTTACCCTTCTGTCTCAACTATACTGATGCGGTCCCACTTGTCCAGTGCTCTGCAGCCTACCGAAAACAATTTCATGAAAATTTAACGAAATACAGAACAAGCTGCTCCGTATCGTCAATAACAGTGGCAGACACATCTGTCTGGATGCTCTGAGGGAAATCTTCGATATCTCAAAGAGTTCCGACTATCCTCAACAAATTTTGTAATAATTGTATGAATCGTTCATCCCTGAAAGCCCTTTAGCGTGACACCGATATCAGGGCTCACCAGAATATCCCTAGAAAACATAGAGGAGTAATTCATCAAGCTTATCATGAAATAAGTATCGAACGTCCAAACTACAATATCTTCAAAGAGCTAACAAATAATTCCTAGGAATTGAAAATATGTTCTTAATACTTCTATGACCAACTTTTTATGGATGTTTTTTGTAAAACTAATTCGAAAATGTGAGATCTGACAAGAACGAAGTATATTTAGATATTATTTTTTTCATTTAATTGCATTTATTAAATTATGGGACGATTATAACCCATTCGGTGTTCTAGATGGGTCATTTTTGTCTCATTTTCGTTGAAATTGAGAGCAGGTATTGAAAATATCATCATTTTTGATTTACAGTCTATCAATTATGTGTGATAGGGTTGGAAATAAAATGTATCCTCTGCCACAGATCTAAGGGACTAATCCGATACCGTTATCCTAGCCCATTGTTGAAGTGGAAAATATCATAGAAAAGGGACTGAGGATTCCAGGTACGGATTTGAAAATACGTGAATTATTTCCTTCTTTACATTTTGATGCGCGAATTGTCCATTTTATTTGATTGTTATAACTAATTTGATTGATTTTTAGTTTTTTATATTAAATCTTTGGTAGAAATCCATCATAACTCAAAGTGGAGTGCTGGTGATGAAGAGGGAAATAATCTCAAAATCGTCTCCACAACAATTATTTACTCTGAATAATCAAGAGAGAGGGGCCATATTTCGGTACCAGACGGAACCATCTTCAGCTAATGTTGAAACATTCTAAAAAGAGAATATATCGATAGAATAACAATGATACATAAATAATTTTCTTATGTACTTACATGGAGAGGAGGAATCAACAACTACAATTATGTAATACATTAAAAGGTTATAAAAGGTAGAGTGAATCAATTACTCCATCTAAGACCAATGTAGGGCCGTGGCAGAGCAAGTCAAAACTATCTGACGGTAGATAATCCATCAGGTTATGTCCACAACTTAGATTCGTAGAACAACTGTATCTCCATAGGAACGAGGCTGTACATAATATGTCGCAGTACATGGAGCAAAGGAACGTTATAATCAATATTGAATGTAGAATTATAACAAAACTATCAAATTTAGCACGATGTGTAAACATTTCATGACATTAGATGCGAAATAATAAATGAAGTTGTCAACTGTCATGAGTAGCATGGAACATATACTAAAAGACTGCAGAGTGAGGGTTAGGACACAACAAGTGGTATTGCAACTTCCATGGTAATGCGAGTGTGAGATCAGAGCAATTCGAATAACCTCACGTTAAAGTTTGTGGGGAAAATTGTGAAACCTATAGAAAATTTAGGGAATTAAACAATTTTAAACAATTATAATTGATCTGTTCCTTCAGAGAGTTAACAGGGGCTTCTCTCAAAGTGTGATTTATTTAAAAGATTTCGAGTTAATTCAAAAGAATTCCCTTGGAGCAAATGTGTGAATCTTCAAGGTCTTGGTTAATATCAAAGTGGTGTTTAGAATTTAGGATATGTTTGACAAATGAATTTTCAATATCAGTTTTGGATTATGTTATACTTTGATTTTCTTAAAATAATCAGGACATGCCGTCTATTAAACATATCATCTTTTCTGAAAATTTTACAAAATCGAGTACGTCCCTGCTAGTGGTCAGTCGAGCGCTTAGCCTTATCAGTAATGAATAATGATGAATCTCTATCGAGGAATCTCAGAACTATACACAGTGGTATTCGACATCGTTGGCATATGGTTGTAGTTCTTTTTTATTTCCCTCTGTCAGAATATCTTCGACATCTCCTTCTGTTTGTTCCTTCAATTGGTGAGTGGTCCCCACCGTTACTCAGCTTGAGATTCCTGTACTTATTTTTCTAAGAGACACACGAGATATTTTTCTTCCTTGAGATAAGTGTTGTGATAATAGAAAAAAGTAGTCTATCAAACGAATTCGCTTTTTTCGAGCCTGGTTGATATAACCCAAGTGTTTATAACGCTCACCATTAATAATCTAAAAAAAAACGTCTATCATTATACCTATCTGAAAACACTATAATTACATGCTTATTTAGCGCACCGGAAATGGGCTTTTTCCGTGCGCCCGCACGGAAAATTTTACGCTGCGCTAGTGTCATTAGTTGCCCACTTACATGTCAAAATAATATGTTATTGACAGTTCTCTGGAAATCGCAAATCGTTTGTATATTTCCTTAGCAACGGGGTAAATAACGCATGTTTTGTGACAATATTTGGATATTTTTTTAGTGGAAATATTTTAAAATGATTCCACCACAGGAAGAAATATCACGTGGAGCGGCAAAAGTAAGTGCAGCCCAAAAAGTCACGTGAGCGATATGAAAACCAGTATCGTCTATTTTGCAACTGGCGCCAATAAAAGAAAGTTATAAATGTAAGTGATGATATTCATCTCGTTTATTTGTCAGAAAAAAGCAAATCCATGAAAGCTTTAACTTTGTGTAGTCAATTTTCAATGTTAAAAAGTTGTCTGGAAGTAAAATAAAATGTAAATGTTATTAATTTACCAAAAACTACTGCATTTCTCAAACGAGAAAGTGTTGGTTACACACCAAAGTATTAACTGCTGACCAAATCTCCAAATTCATACTTGAAGCACTAGACGAGAAGTGGTTATTAAGTAAAGTAACTTTAATATTTGGCATATTCGGTGCCTGCCGAAGAGATGACTTGATTCGTCTGACTTCAGGAGATGTGGAAGATAATGGCCGGTTTTTGATAGTATTCTTTCGAAATGGGAAAACTTACAAATCAAGAAGTTTCACAATTATAAAGGAAGGATGTCCCTTTGATCCATGCACTTTTTATCGTAAATATAATAATCTGAGTCCTAAACCATGAATAGTAGAAGATTATTCATCACGTATCGTAATGGTAGATGTTTTGCTCAACATGCAGGGTGTCATAGAACAAAGCAGATTGCTGAATATCTGAACCTAGAAAATCCGGAAGATTATACTGGACACGGCTTAAGACGATCTTCAGCATCTCTGTTAGTCGAGGGCGGAGGAGATTTGCTTACTTTAAAAAGGCATGGAGGTTGGCGTTTCTCGACTGTAGCTGAATGCTACATCGAGGAATCGGTAAGCAGAAAGATTGAAATTTCTCGTAAATTGTTCAGCCATTCAAGAACAGTAAAAACAACGCCAACATCAGAATACAATGCAGTGGGGAAAAATCAAAAACTGAATACTTCTACTAATAGAGTAGCACCTTCGACTTTATCAACTACAGTTATCGGAAATGAAGTAACTGCTAAAGGATTAGCTATTTACAACAACACAAATTGTACCATAAATATTTCAATTATTAAAAATACATTGTTCGTTTATCTTCAAAACTGAATGTTTCTCAACAATCTGTGGTTTTCAGGTAGATATAATGGGAAATATCGTTCATTACACGTCCATAAATGCTTTTTTCGTGCTTGCACGAGTTCCAATGTTCGGCTGCGCCTCCCACGGTAAAATGTCGCGCACGCACGGAAAAAGCCTACTTTATCGACTCCTAATGAAATATACCATTCCACCATCTCTCTGATTCCTAGTCCACAAGCTCTTGCCATTTGATCAGCCAAGTCTACTATCCCATTACCCTGTTATAAATGTTGTGACATCTGAATTAGCTTTTTTCCCATATTTTCCCTCGTGTTTCACGGGTGACCATATTGGAATGACAATTGCTGAATAATAATACTTTTTTCTTATCTAACCAAGCTGTGACCAATGTTCCCTGTTTACTTACTAGAAATACTGAGTCTTCTCTATTCATTTTGTGATTATTGTTCTGTTTTTGTTTGAAAGCTTCAGGTATATTTTTTCTTCTGGGCATAACTGTTCCAATTGTTGAAAATTTCATTGTGTTAATAAGATTTACTGATTAAACAAATTTATCCATGGCTACACATACATTTTCTGTCTGATTGTTGAACATAGTTCATCATAAAGCAAGGGCTGTTACAATCAAATTGTAAATTTCATCGTTACCAATCAATGTTCCAGGATTCCCTAACTCAGTTCGAATTAAAATTCCTAGAGATGTTCCTAGGAATATTTTTATTTATTACTTCAAAAGTATTTTTTTTATTTAATTTTTTTGAGGATTTTTCCATAACTCATTAATACCCTTTCTCCCAACAATTAATCAGAATTTATAGACGCTTTTTCCTTTCCATGTTATATATTCATATCGTATGTATTGTCAGTTTTAAAGTCACATCTTGACCACAACTTTTCATCATAACTAAACAACGCCCGAAGGTGATCATTATTTCTCCAGTGCCTGTCATAGCTACATAGTTTTTTTTTTTTGTTGTGTATCGCTTTCCTCTCATTGGTATTTTCTGTAATGAATATGTCCAAGCTGAGAGGAAAAACTATTGAAAATATGCCAAGGTGAGTACTGGTGGACTTTACAGAAGGATCTATGCGACATTTCTATCCTTCTGGAATTATGACTCGGGATGTTAACTCTTCATTCTGATTCCGCAGGTCCTCGACTGGCTTCCAGTTCAGATATATCTACAGTCTGTGGGTCGTTATCGATTGTTTCTCCATTCTCATGATAATCAGTCGGTGTCTGATTCTCAGGTTTGTTTTCAAGTTTGTTCTCAAGTTCAACCGTTTGACCGTCAGAGTTTTCAAATTCCTCTACATCAACGTTATTTTTGAAATCGATGTCACTATCGGGATAGTAGGATTCACCTTCACTAGTTGCATATGGATCATTTCCATCGAAAGACTCTACGTCAGACAAATGATTTCCATTTATAATAGAGTAGTAAACTCCAATTCTGGTTGGATCCTGGAGTCGCCGATCACGTGTCAGGAAAACGAACCATACAATAATGATAATGTTTTTCATTCACCAACGTAAGAATAAGAGGGATTCAACAAAAAACAATTCAATGAATTTGGTAAAGTCACGGAGCGGAATTCAGAAGACATACGTGTGCAACACGCATAATCCTGCTCTTCCATTTAACTCTTTCACTACAGATGACTCACAGAATATTCGTAAACTATATAATAAACATGAATTATATTGCTCATGCTGAAAAAATAGAGAAGAAGAAAGAAGAAAATCGGGAAAAAACAAACATTGAAGACAATACTGGTAGTTCAATGGATACAAAATTGTTTGACTCTTTTACATTTAATATTTTATGCTATAACTGTTGTTTATATAGCCAGTTACGGGAACATACCTCGAATGAGTTGGAAGACTATTATAATGGGTATAGATAGAGAAACTGAATGATATTTCAAACAATGTCATTGTGTGGCGGGGTGCAGTTTTCAGATCTTTGTGTGTCTGATTATCTCCTCGTGTTCATTTTCACGGAAACCTTCCTCATTGTAAATACACTGGGGTAATTTATTGGTAATGTTATTGTAGAATGAGGTAAGAGATTGCACTCAGAAACGATTCTTCATTGTCAGACATTTCGTATCCTGTACAAATCTACCAGACAAGGAGAGTATATTGGTGAGCAGAAAGAAAATTGCGAAAGGATGAGTGCCTGGCATAATCTGGCTTTCGTCTGAGTATTTTGGTATGCTCGGTGAGGGTTAATTACTCTTAGGTTTGCGTAAATTCTCTTTATATATAATGAAACTTGTTTTTGTACCTTATATCATTATCCAAAATGTGACCAATCCTCCGGTACTATATTTGGGGTTATTCGATCCAGAAAAATATTGACTTTTTAAATACCTTTGGTATGACAACTTTGGTCCAAACATAAGAACCTGTGTTTTGATCGGATTGAGTTGCAGTTCAGGATTCATGGAAGAAACATAAGTATTTTGAAGTTCAGAATTGATACCAGCAACAGCTTCATTCAGCATTTTCGGATTGAACGATTCATAAAGTTTGGTACCATCAGCGTAAGCATGATACTTGCAAAAGTTAATCTTAGTCAGTATATATCAAGTATTTCTCCGGGCAACACTACGCATTAATTTTACTGATGCAGATAACTCGCTTCCGAGTTTCACCATTTGATGTCTGTGAAGTATTCTTGCATCATCTTAACAGCTGCTTTTAAGAAGCCAATATAGCTGAGCCTTAATATTAGTTTATTTGAATTCAATGATTCAAACGCTTTACTGTAGACCAGTAAGATCAATAACGAGATGTATTCTTCGGTTGCAGCCAATGTGTCATCCGTTATTTTGAGCAGGGCTGTTGTACAACTATGTGGGGACGCGAAACCCGACTGTAAGTTGGCATTAAATTTAGGTTACTGATATTCTTTTTGATTTGTTTGCTCAAATCTTGTTTCATAACTTTGATATTGTGATAAGAATACCTATGGGTCTGAGTTCTTTGTAGTCCTGAAGTTTTGGTGGCAGGTATAAGTTGGAAAAAAGCTTTCAAAAATGCAGATATTGTTCATCTCTCAGAAGCATGGTGGTACTCGTTAAGAACCACATTTTTCTAGACCTTGAAGGCATGGTGGTATTCAAAAAGGGCCACATATCGAATTGTATAGAACAGACATGCATTGTGGTTTCATTTGTGAACCACATTACGTTGCGGCGTGTCCATGCATATAGCTTCCATCTATATGGCAAAGGACATACTAGTTGATTTCTAACTCAGTTTGCAAGAGCTCAGAGTTTCATGTGACAGTGGGCTGTGCTATTGGCAGTCGTTTTTTGTTCCACAGGTTTTTAGACACATTCTTCTTCAGTTTGCTTGTGTGTATCGATAGAATATGTATTCGGTAAGGACTATCATATGTAAAATTTCTATAATTGATTTCTGATGATAATGATAGATAGTTTTGTGGTTGTTTGAAATGTGTACCACCGTGCAACTGGGTTCTAAGTTATGAACGTGGAAAACTATTGTCCGAGAGAAATTATGAAAAAAGAATTTGTGGCATAATGGACAGATTATTAAATTGAAGAAAGAAGCATTCTCAAGCGGGATTCGAACCCACAACCTTATGCTTGCCGGACATACCCCTCTTACCACTGAGCTATCGAGGCTATAAGAATCGACACACACTCGCAAACACTTTACATCCTTAATTTAATGTAAATGTTGGAATGAATCGAAAATCGAACGTACTTATCGATGGCTGTCGAGACCCGGTACCTATTCACCCAACATCATCGTCGAATTGACGATTTCAGTAGGAGATCTAGGGAGATGATCTCCAACCACTGATAAGATTCAGCCAAATATATAATGTGAAAGTGGGAAATTATGGTCCGAGAGAAATTATGAAAAAGGAATTTGTGGCATAATGGACAGATTATTAAATTAAAGAAAAGAAACATCTTCAAGCGGGAATCGAACCCACAACCTTATGATTTTCGGACATACCCCTCTTACCACTGAGCTATCGAGGCTATAAAAATCGACACACACTCGCAAACACTTTACTTCCTTAATTTATTGTGAATGTTGGAATGAATCGAAAATCGAACGTACTTATCAATGGCCGTCGAGACCCGGTACCTATTCACCCAACATCATCGTCGAATTGACGATTTCAGTGGAAAATCCAGGAAGATGATCTCCATTCCCTGATAAGATTTTCCAAATATATAATGTGAAAGTGGAAAATTATTGTCCGAGAGAAATTATGAAAAGGAAGTAAAGTGTTCGTGAGTGTGTATCGATTCTTATAGCCTCGATAGCTCAGTGGTAAGCGGGGTAGGTCCGGAAAGCATAAGGTTGTGGGTTCGAGTCTCGCTTGAGGATGCTTTTTTTCTTTAATTTATTAATCTGTCCATTATGCCACAAATTCTTCTTTCATAATTTATCGCGGACAATAATTTTCCACTATCACATTATATATTTGGCTTAATCTTATCATGTGGTTGGAGATCATCTTCCTAGATCTTCTACTGCAATCGTCAATTCGACGATGATGTTGGGTGAATAGGTACCGGGTCTCGACGGCCATTGATAAGTACGTTCGATTTTCGATTCATTCCAACATTCACATTAAATCAAGGAAGAAAAGTGTGCGCGAGTGTGTGTCGATTCTTATAGCCTCGATAGCTCAGTGGTAAGGAGGGTATGTTCGAAAATAATAAGGTTGTGGGTTCGAGTCCCGCTTGAAAATGCTTTATTTCTTTAATTTAATAATCTGTCCATTATGCCACAAATTCCTTTTTCATAAGTTCTAAGTTATGTTGTATCGTTTTAGCGCCAATATGGATGATAATGAAGAGTTACCATTCAGATTAGTGGGTATGTCCAGAGAGGAGTTGAATAAAGAATTATACGCCGATATTCCTTCAGATAATGAATCGGGAAACGATTCGGACGCTAATGATATTGAATCCGAGGTTTCAGACGAATATATTCGAACGCCAGAAATAGAACTTGAGAACGATAATGATTGGGATGATGAGGATCTGTCCACTCTCAACTTTCATAGACGTTCCAGTACAACGACAGAAACCAAAATGGAATAAAGTTCACAATGTTTGTAAACCGACACCTTTCTTAGAAGATAGAACATTGTTAACGCTGATATTCCGAAGCCATTCCAACTATTTGAGTGGTTTTCATCTGATAAAATAATTGAAGACATTGTTTTTCAAACGAACTTATATGCAACTAAAACTAGACAAGGGCGTATGCTTGAAAAAAAATTGAATTCAAATGTTTTGTGGCCATAAATTTGTTATTCGAGTTGAGAAAATTGCCTAGCTATAGACACTTCTGGACATCTGATAATGAATTGATGCCAAAACGTAACTTGCCCGACTTTGATGAACTCTATAAAATACGACCCTTCCTGTCTTCACTACAAACACATTTTTTGAAATACTTTGGACCATCCGACCATCCATTCTGGGGTATTTTTTATACCAGTGACTCTGTGCCTTGAAGAGTTAAAATATAGTAAAACATTTTTTATTATCGGGAAACATATATTCATCATTGTCATGTTAACACCATCCACTTCAGTGGCATTGTTTTTCAGGCAGTTTACTGCATCGAAAATGTCTTCTTCAGATACAAGGCTTAATTCAAAATTATGTCCATATACACATTTAGGGATAAGTTATTGTTGTGAAACTCAACAAGTTCTCTGTTGTCATGATTAAAATGTGGGAAACTGTCAACAACGTGGGAGTTTATATGATTGGCATTGTTCAAGTTTTCTGGTATGATTTTCTCTTTGTAACATTTAAGTTTTGCATAATCAAGTATCAAAAACTATTCATATCTGAAATGAGGAGACGCTTTGGACATTTTTGTACGGGAGATATTGAGATAATAAGATATCTTTTTTCGATGGAATGATTTAGAATAACAAATTTTAAAAATTATATAGCGATTTTGAGGCTCTAAATTGACTTTGAAGAGATATTATTACTTTTTTCAGCATTGCATATTTCATTAGTAGTTAGGTTAGGCTTGTTTTATTCATTGTATATAGGAATGTATTGAAATTTTCACTTCCATAGCTTATATAAATGTACATAGTAGGCAATGAAACCATTTTGATTTCGATTTCATTTTGATATGGTTCGTAGTCCAAATTCAATTCAACTCTAATGTACGTGGACTCATATGCAGACGAAATGGTGCTGATAATTTCGAAACCAGTCTCACTAACAATTTATATTTGATTTTGTGTGTCCTGGATCATCGCGACCTAAACACTATCAGTTAATAAGACTTCTTTAGTTTTCTGATGAATAGGCTAGTTAACATATCAAAATACGTGAAAAATACAATTAATGGAAAAACATATGGTCGAGAGCTCATTCGATTCAGGATTACGTCTAGCCAAATGTGGGGAGAAATTAAAATGGGATTTTTCTATTATCGACGACATTGTTGATAAATTTATTTTTGGATATTTGTTATGTGTTATGTAATTTATTCAAAGATTATAAGCCTCTATCAGAAACGATAATATCCAAAAATAAATTTATCAACAATGTCGTCGATAATAGAAAAATCCCATTTTAATTTCTCCTCACATTTGGCTAGACGTATATATATATATATATATATATATATATATATATATATATATATATATATATATATATATATATATATATATATATATATATGTATGGGGTCGGCTTTAGAATAGCCCCATGGTAAATCCTGCCTGTCGTAAGAGGCGACTAAAAGGATAACCGTAGGTGGAAGATTGTCTCATCGCCCGGTGAAATACCACCATATCGACTTTGTGTGCTGTGAAATGGATCATTCCATGTTTCAGTGTTCGGTCGATACTTTCCGGTCTCCCTCCCTCTTTACTTTTCCCCTATTCCTCCTTTATTTTCAGGTGCATCCTAATAGTAATAATGATGAAGTCTCCTAGAGTAAAACACTCCGGAAGCAAAATACCTCTCCATTCGGATTTCCGGGCGAGAGGTACTCGAGGGGACTCAACATTAAAGATTAATTTTCGCAACATCCGCGGACTCAACAAGAACATCAATGACGTCCACCATCACCTACAGACGAAAAAACCGGATATTCTGGCCCTAACAGAAACACAAGTAAACTCGTCCACCAACAAGGTCCATATGCTTTGTCCTGGTTACGAACTCCATTCTCGATTCAGGTTCAAAGGTGGAGTCTGCCTTTACGCTAAGGCTTACCTTTCATGCCAGCGTGAAGAGAGTTTGGAACCGAAAGACTTTGATGTGATGTGGTTCAAGCTATCTGATACCAAACTGACTAAGTTCCTCTGCTGCCTTTATCACTCAAACTGGACTACATTCAGGAGAACCATCCAACAGCTGAAACCATAATCATGGGAGACTTTAATGTACATAACGCTGCCTGGCTCAAATTCTCTAACAAAACAGATGATGCGGGTCGTCAAGCCGAAGCCTTCGCCATCACTCATGGTCTAGAACAACTGGTCGAGCTACTGACCCGCATCCCTGATGTCAACAACCAGTCTGCCAATACACTAGATCTTTTCCTCACCACCAATCCTGACCCGTATAGAATAGAAGTTTGTGCCCCACTTGGAAACTCTGATCACACCCTCATCTCCACAACATGCTCTTTCCATTTACCATCGAGCTGCACAATACCACCCCGTCTCATGTGGCATTACAATTCGGCCGACTGGGAAGGTCTTCGTATGTTTTTCTCAGCGTTTCCATGGAAGAGAGTTTGTTTCTCTTCAGTAGATCCAACACAATGTGCTGAGACAATTTCTGAAATCATCATGTTGGGGATGCAAACCTACATACCGAATACCGAAAGAAGAACATCATCCGATAAGACCTGGTTTAACAGAAACTGCTCTAGAGCTGTGGCTTCCAAACAGGCAGCATACCATCGATGGCTAAAAAATCCGGGCCCTGAGACCAGAGCAGCATATTTCGAGGCTAGAGGCATATGCAAAGAGACAATAGAATGCTCAAAAGATGCCCACAATGCCAAAATAAGATCAAAACTTGCTGAATGTCCTAACGGATCCCGTTCATTTTGGTCTTTCGCCAAAGCTGTGGAAAGAAACTTCATTTCCAGCTCATTTCCTCCTCTAACCAAAGAAGATGGAACACTAGCAACGACTGCCCAGGAAAAAGCCAATATCTTTGCGCACCTATTTGCTGGAAATTCCACTCTGGATTCATCGGGAAAACAACCTCCGAACATAACACCTATTGACAGTCACATGCCCGAGATCACCTTTCGCCAACGTACTATCAGAAAGATTTTGCTGGGTCTCAACACCAACAAAGCCTGTGGATCTGACGGAATCCCGCCGATTGTTCTCAAGAAATGTGCCTCCGAACTAACACCTGTTCTTTGCAAGTTGTTCAACCACTCTTACAATTTGGGGGTATTTCCGTCCAATTGAAAAATTGCAAGAGTACAGCCAGTCCCTAAAAAAGGCAAAAAGCCCCTACCTAGCAACTACAGAACTATCGCACTGCTATCTATTATTTCAAAGGTCATGGAAAAAGCCATCAACATCGAGCTCATGAAATATCTGGAAGACTCAGGAATTGTCAACGATAGGCAATATGGCTTCCGCCATCAGAGATCAACTGGTGACCTGCTCGCTTACGTCTCACATATATGGCAGCTATCTATTGAAAAGTATGGAGAAACTTTAGCTGTGGCATTAGATATCTCCAAGGCGTTCGATCGAGTTTGGCACCAGGGAATCCTCGCCAAGCTTCCGTCTTATGGCTTGCCCCCTCAGCTGTGTTCTCTGCTTGCTAGTTTTCTCTCAAACAGGTCTCTCCATGTAGTGGTCGATGGAGTTTCATCTGACACTCTACTCATAAATGCTGGAGTTCCGCAAGGATCTATTCTCGCACCAACACTATTTCTACTTCACATCAACGACCTGTTGAAAGCAACTTCATGTCCAGTACACAGCTTTGCCGATGATAGTACCCTCCATACCGCTTTCTCTTCCAGGGCCCCTATATCAGCCCGTGAAACCAGAAATGAACGAGGAAGAAATGTTAATAATATAAATATGGACTTAGCAACAATTCTCGAGTGGGGATCTAATAACTTGGTAGAATTCAATGCAAACAAAACACAAGCATGTCTTTTCTCTAGAGAAGCCGATCTCACTGTGCCTAACATAACTTTGTCAGGAGTAACCATACCACTGAAGTCATCCATATCGATGCTTGGTATTACTATCAGCAATAACCTTTCCTGGGAAAATCACGTGAGGTCCATTGCCAAAAGTGCATCCCAAAAACTTGGTTTTTTGTTTTGTGCCAAGAGCTATTTCACCCCCACTCAGCTGCTTATGATCTATAAGGCACAGATCCGACCTGTCCTGGAATACTGTTCCCATATTTGAAGCGCGGCACCTAAACATATCCTGGAGGCTATTGGATTCTGTCCAAAAAAGGGCAATTCGTCTCGTCGGTGATGCCTCGCTTACAAACTCGCTCACTTGTCTGGAACACCGTAGAAAAGTTGGCGATTTGTCTCTATTTTATAGATATTTTCATGGGCGATGCTCTTCTGAAATATCAACAATCGTTCCTGCTTTGGCAGTCTCTTCGAGACTAACCCGTCAAGTTCCGTCATCACACCCCTTCGTGGTCACTTTGGAGACCTGCAGAACATCACTTTCCAAAGACTCGTTCATCCAACGGACAGCGAGGCTTTGGAAATCATTGCCTAGGGAGGTGTTCCCCGAGGCATACAACCTCCAGAAATTTAAGAAGAACACCAACTCCTACCTTCTTTCCCTTGGTTCCCACGATGTTCTCTGAACATTACAGGATATCCCTTTTCGTGGGAACCAGAACATAAAAATATATATATATATATATATATATATATATATATATAATTCTACTATACGTGTGTTGTCACTGCACTCCTCCTAAACGGCTGGACCGATTTGAATGAATTTTTTTGTATGCGTTTGGGTGGCGCCCTGGATGGTTCAAATTCACAAATCATCCCCCTAAATGTAAAGGGTGGTCCACCCCTAAATTTTATTTCTTATTTTTCAGACAAAATGTTTTGTTATTATTTTTTTTTTTTTCAGGAAAATGGGATAACGGGATAACGGGAATAACGGGATATCGGGAAAACGAGAAAACGGGATAACGGGATGACAGGATAAGGGAATAACGGGAAAAAAAAGGGATAGGGTAAGGGAATAAAGGATAAGAAAACGGGCAAATGGGATAACGGGAAAATGGGATAACGGGGTGAAGCCAAAAATGGGTTACAGGAAAATGGGATAACGGGATACCAGGAAAATTTTCGGAAAGAACATTTTGGGGAACATAGAAATTTGGACAGGACAATGTATGTCGGGTCCGCTAGTATATATATATATTGTAACGTAAATAAACTTGTTTCGAATTCGGACGGTTGGCGCCTAGCATGTTCCAATTGCTTCCAATATTGACCGTTGTTTTTCGCGGCAGAGCGACTGGATGGTTCTCGAATATCTCCGGGGATGATCTCATCGTTGTCGACGGCAACGTGTGAGGCGACAGGTCCGGCCTAGGTTCGTTACATTGCCCCCTTCTTAAAGACATTTCGTCCCGAAATTTCATCCTTGGAGTGTGACGATATCTGCATGACTCCCCATATCTGCACCGTGAAGTTCGATGGAAGTAACACTCCACGGTCTTCATGATCGGTCGTGGAAGAGGGTTACAGCAAACCAAAATCTTGACGCCGCTGGATCTGAATATCGCCTCCAGCATACTTCTTATGACTCTCCAGTCCAACCCATCAATACCACAGGATAATTTTGGAATTGCTAGATCCACCAGATTCTGGTCCACCATAGTATCTCTTAGTTTGGTGAGACTCTTCCAGACATCTTCATAGGACGGTTTATCTTGGGAATGCCTCTTGGTGACTAGGTAGTAGATGTTTCTCTGGCCTTTCTTCAACTGTAGCACCCACCAACTTCTGGATTCTGCTCCCGGAGTGTTTGAGTTGACCAAATTTCTTGGAGAACACTACGGCGATGCCCTGGACATTCGAAGATCTTCTGCCACACAGTGCGCTAGTGCGTAGTCAGCAGGCACCTCGAAAAGGTCTCGTGACTCCTCTCTAGTAACCCCATGTAGAACTTTCTGCCCGTTTGAATACAAGGACATAAGCTTCTCGAACGTCATATCATCCTCCGGTGGCTTGAGGGTGCGAACTTGGTCATGGTTTCCAGCGTAAGGGCCAACCTGTTGAAATGGACGACCCTTGGTTTCCTCGGGGTGGCTTATGGATTCGGTACACAAGGTCGTTTATCCTTTTCACGATTTTATATGGGCCTTCCCACGAGTTCCGCAACTTTGGTGATAGTCCACGACGACGTTTGGGGTTGTACAGCCAAACCAGGTCATCAACCTTAAATCCTCCAGCGTCGGCCTTGATGTCATAGGTCTTCTTCATTTTATCGCTGGCACTCTGGATGTTCAACCGGACCGTCGTGGATGTCGTCCATTCTCTGCCGAAGTTTGCTGACGTAGTCCTCTCCCGCAGTGTCTTGTCCTGGCGGTATCCCAAACTTCAAGTCACAAGGCAGTCGCAGTTCTCGGCCCATTATAATACTGGCAGGAGTTTGACCGGTTGACTCGTGTACTGCGGATCGATAGGCCATCAGGAACAAATGAAGATACTGGTCCCAGTCTCTTCGATGGTCAGAGACAACCTTGGACAAGTGGCGGTTGATCGTCCTGTTCATCCGTTCCACCATTCCATCAGACTGCGGATGTAGGGCCGTGGTTCTTGTCTTGCGGATGTTCAGCAGTAGACATTTTTCTTGGAAAAGGTTGGATTCGAAATTTCTGCCTTGATCCGAGTGCAGCTCCATTGGAATACCGAATCGACATATCCATTCTTTCACCAAGACGTCGGCGACAGTGATGGCTTCCTGGTTGGGCAGGGCATAGGCTTCCGCCCACTTACTGAAGTAGTCCATTGCCACAAGGATGTATTTATTCCCGTGGTCGGATACGGGAAACGGGCCGGCGATGTCAATGGCGATTCTCTCGAACGGGCTGCCTACGTTGTACTGACGCATCGGGGCCTTGGGTCGTATTCGAGGTCCATTGCTAGCAGCGCATACAGTGCACTTTCTGCACCAGTCCTGGACGTCAGCCTGACAATTGGCCCAGTAAAACCGTTGCCTCACTTTCTGCAGGGTCTTCGTCACTCCCAGATGCCCTCCGGCGACTCCATCATGGATTTCCCGCAGCACTTCCTCTCTTCTGTTCCTGGGAACAATTATTTGGCGTCTGTCTTCCCCACCAATATCGGCCTCCAACACACGTTTCAGGATTCCATTGTCCAGAATAAGAGAGTTCCATTGTGCCCAATAGGACTTAACAGCCGGCGAGTAACCTGCGACTTCCTGCCATGATGGTCTTCGATTGCCCTTCTTCCAGCTGACGACTAAGCCAAGGTCGGGGTCTTTCTCTTGGTCTTTCTGGATCTTGCTGTCGTTCCAGTTGTCATCCATTGCCGCGGTTCTACAAAGTGTTGCTTCTTTCTCTTCTGCTCGTCGGCAATGTGAGCAATCATCTGGACATGGTCTTCGCGACAAGGCATCTGCATTCTTATGGCTAGTTCCGGCTCGATGTTCGATCTCGAAATCGAATTCTTGGAGTCTCTCGATCCAACGTGCTACTTGACCCTCAGGATTTTTGAACTGTAAGAGCCATTTGAGAGCTGCATGGTCAGTTCTCAACAGGAATCTTCTTCCATACACGTACTTGTAGAAGTGACAGCTAACAGCTCTCGCCTGGTGACACAGTAATTGCGCTCTGGTTTGCTAAGCGTCTTGCTGAAATAACCGATGACCTTCTCCTGTCCCTCCTGGATCTGAGATAGGACAGCTCCAAGTCCCACGTTGCTGGCGTCCGTATCCAAAATGAATTTCCCTTTGGGTAGGGGATAGCTCAGTACAGGTGCGTTGATCAAAGCTTCTTTCAGCTTCCTGAATGAGTCTTGACATTCTTCGGACCACTGGAACTTTGTTTGGCCCTCCGTGAGCCTGGTCAGTGGTTTAGCGATGTTGGCGAATCCCAGCACATATCGGCGATAGTATGTGCATAAACCAACAAGGAAACTTCGAAGTTGGTGAATGTCTTTTGGGATGGGCCAATCCTTAACAGCTTTGATCTTCTGGTCATCCACTGCTACTCCTTCCCCAGAGACAACGTGGCCGAGGTATCGTACTTCTTTTTGGAACAGATGGCATTTCTTAGGGCTCAGCTTCAATCCGGAGTTCCTCAGTCGCAGGAATACTTCCTCCAAGTTTTTCACGTGGTCCTCGAACGATCTGCCGACCACAATTATGTCGTCGAGATACACTAGACACGTGTTCCATGAGAGTCCCTTCAGCACTGTCTCCATCAATCTTTCGAATGTGGCGGGAGCATTACAGAGCCCGAATGGCATAACGGTGAACTACCACAATCCTGAGCCGATGGTAAGAGCAGTCTTTTCTCGATCTTCCTGAGCAAGTTCTACTTGCCAGTATCCACTCTTCAGATCAAGGGTCGAGAAAATCGTGGAACCAGCCAACGTGTCTAGGGTGTCATCTATTCTCGGGAGAGGGTAACTGTCCTTCTTCGTGACATTATTAAGTTGGCGATAGTCTACACAAAAGCGTGTCGATCCATCCTTTTTCTTCACCAGTACGACTGGAGAGGACCAGGGACTGTCAGATGGTTCGATAACTCCTTCTTTTCCCATATCGCTGACTATTTTGTCAGCCTCTTCCTTCTTGGCAAGAGGAAGTCTTCTTGCTGATTGCCGGATCGGTCGGGCACCCCCAGTATCAATCTTGTGCTGGACCACATTAGTTCGACCCCCTTTTCCTTGTCCGGTATCGAAGATGTCTTGGTACTTTTTGACTAAATCTCTTAGTTTGGGCTGTTGAGCTGGTTTTATGTCTTTGGAAGAGATGGCAACTAGTTTTTCTAGTTCTGTGGGCAAGTTGTTGGGTTGGCTAATCGTACCTCGTACGCCCCGGATCACAGATGAAACTGACGAGCAGTGCCCTAAAATTGTTCCTTTCTTTAAGGTCACTGGAAAGTAATTGACATTCATGACCCTTACCGGCACAAATTTTTCAGCACGTAACAGGGTTTTCCCTAGGGCAATCCCTCGTCCAATTTTCTCATCATGAAGTTTGGGCTCGAACATCACCACGTCTCCACTGCTCGCACTCCCGTCCAGGCGAGCCTCCAGAATGGTTTCAGCCCTCTCAGGTACGCTTACATCTTCAGCCAACAGCACACGGATCAACTCTTCACTTCTCCCATGAAGTACCAGCTCTTCTCCGTTGACACGTAGGACGCCGTCTTTGAAATCCAATTCAAACCCTCTGGAATTCATGATGTCCATTCCGATGATTGCATCGTCTTCGATGTCCGCTACAAGTGCCTGATGTTTCACTTTAGTGTTGCCCAAAATTATTTCAATCGGTAGCTCGCCATATACAGTAGCTGGCTCCCCTGTTGCTGTGCGTAGCTTCCAAGTTGTCGGTTCAATTCGTTCCGGTGTTCTGGCAAAGGAAGGTCCGAGAATTGTCCTAGTCGCACCTGTATCTAGCAGCATGGTGCAAGGCTCGTTATTGATGAGACCGTCTACGAAAACACCTTTGTTCTGTCGTTGAAGGATAGCGACATATGCGTTGTTAACCGAGGCTTGCCGGACACATGCCGACGATTGCCCCTTCTCGTCGACCTTTTTTAGTTTTCCTGCATCGGAGTCGATGAATGTTGGACATTTGCTACGCACATGTCCAATTTTGCCACAATTCCGGCATCTTATCTGTCTTTTCTCAGGCAACACTTCCTTCATCACTTTTCTTATGGCAGCTTCCAAGTTAGCAGGCTCCGGTGAGTCTTCCTCAATCATTCGGACTTTACTCTGGCTTTTGCAAGATTGTTTCGCTGCCTCGAATTCCAAAGCGCGTGCCAGTGCGTCTACGAGATGTGTTGGACGGGCTAGTGTCAACGCTTGTCTGGTTTCTTGGTCACGGAGTCCATCCAGGAATGCTTGAACCGCTAGTCGCTCCATTACATTTTCTGGTGTGGCTGGATATGCGAGACGAACCAAGCGTGCAATGTCAGTTTCGAATTCTTGTAAGGATTCGCCCGATTTTTGGCAGCGATTTTTCAGCTGGGAGTGGTATACGTGTTCCAAATGGGCGTGGCCATATCGTAATTCTAGATGTTTAATCAGCTGATCATAGTCCTCCTGTTCTTGGGCGGTGAGAGTTTGTAGAATATTTGTCGCTTCTCCACGTAATGCAAGTGTCAGTGCTACAGCTCTTTCCCCTGCATTCCATCCATTTGCTTTGGCCGCTGCTTCAAACTGTCGGCGGTAATTTTCCCATTTCCCATGGAGTTTTTCCGTCGAATTGAGGCGGCTTCATGGAAAGCTTCCCTATTTCAGAAATGACCTTGACATCTTTTATACCCTCTTGAACTTTATCCAAGTTCAAACTCAAGTCCAGCATTGCATTTTCGTTAACCATCTCTGTGGAGGGCGCACTATTAATTCGTTTTTCCAGCTTACTGATCGTTTCCTTCATTTTATCTACCTCCGTGTTCATTTGCTCCCTAATTTTATCTATCTCTGTCTCAACGGTTCCCATTCTTTCTTCTAGGAAATTAGCCACACCACACAATTCTTTTTTTAGGCCTTCTGTGTTTTCCAGGAACTTCTCTTCCAGGCTTCTTGCATTTTCTCGAAGCTTCTCTTCCAGATTTCTAGAAAGCTTCTCTTCTTAATTTTTTCCAGATTTCTAGAATTTCTTCAAGCTTCTCTTCCAGATTTCTAGCATTTTCTTCCAAGCTTCTTGAATTTTCTTCCAAATCCTCGAATTTTGTTGCAGCTCTTCTTTCAAGGATTCTATTATCGGACTCAAATCACCTCCGGGAACTTCGAATAAAAATGTTTCGGGGTCCTCACCTTCTTGTATAAGTCCTTCTGCAAGTCTTTCCTGGAGTACTTGCTTTTTACCCGTTGTTTCCAGTTCCCTTTCCTCCAATTCCTGTTTCAATTCCGCTACCTTCAAATCCGCATGGCGCACTTTTCTTGAACACATTTTGTCTTTGACGAGGTATCAGTCTGTTTATCTCATCTCCTTTCCATTCCTGTTTCACACGAAAAGTTTATCAGTTTGTTAAAAATTCACTTCGCGAATTCTTTTCCACGGGCCACCAGTCTATTGTCTGTTTCACGCGAAGAGTGTATCAGTTTATATTCCCACGCACAATTGTCCACTTCGCGAAAACCGGGCCACTGTCTATTTTCTGTTTCACGCGAACAGTGTATCAGTTTATATTCCCACGCACAATTGTCCACTTCGCGAAAACCGGGCCACTGTCTATTTTGGGCGTACAAAAAGGTCTATCAATTTATTTTTCTGACTATCCACTCCACGATCACTTGTTTATTTTCAAAATCTCACTTCCGACACCAATTGTAACGTAAATAAACTTAACTTGGTTTAACTAATTTATTTAACACTTAATCTACAACTTAATTTATATTACTACGCCACTGTATAGCTCGATGGTATGGGCTCGTTCAGACTGTGTACTCCCTCTTGAGGGCTGTCTATTTATCTCCGATACAGCATTCTCGATGTTTCGAATTCGGACGGTTGGCGCCTAGCATGTTCCAATTGCTTCCAATATTGACCGTTGTTTTTCGCGGCAGAGCGACTGGATGGTTCTCGAATATCTCCGGGGATGATCTCGTCGTTGTCGACGGCAACGTGTGAGGCGACAGGTCCGGCCTAGGTTCGTTACAATAAATATATATATATATATATATATATATATATATATATATATATATATATATAAATTCAGATATAACGACTGAAAATTGGTATGAACAGTGGGGAATAACGGGGATTTTCAGTCAGCACAAGTATTGAAGAGTTTTTCATAATTCAACACTTGTGCTGACTGAAGATCCCCGTTATTCTGTTTATATATTTATATATATATATATATATACATATATATATATTTATATTGTTATGTTATGTTATGCCAGTTGAAGGTTTGAAAGGAAAAAACCAAAAAAAAATAATAATTACTAAATAGTTATTAGTTCCAAGAGATTTTTTTTTGAATAACTTTTGAAGTTCTATTTATTTATAAGCCTTCGTATAATATGGATAGATAAAAATGTCAAAATAATATAACACAATCAATTTCATACACTGTCATAATGATCATAAACCATAATTGGAAAAAAGCCAACAAAAAGTCTAAATTTATAAAATTTGCATGAATAAAAGGTGATCAACACATTTGTAAATTTGAAACATACAGTATATGAAATTGGAGATACCTAAAAGTAACCAATGGTAGAACAGCAAACGTCTTCATGATAATAGCCAATCAAAAAAAAAATTGAAGGAATAGCAATTGGTTTATATCATAAGCAATTATTATTAGAATTTGTAAATAGTAATAAGTATGGAAAAATGGTTGGATATATAAATTGAGTAAGATAAACCTAAACAGTGAAATGTGACAATTTGGTGCGCGAATTCAAAAATTCAAATGGGAAAACAGGAAGGGAAACTTGTATCGAGGCAACAACAAACAAAGCCAACGAGGAGATTAAAAATAAAATTAGAAGGGAATGGACGCAACATTTTGAGAGAACAAAAATTGAAAGAATTCCAACATTTGAAGAGCAAAACCAGTATTACCTTAATTATATATCATTTCCACGTCTCCAAAGCTGATTTCCGCATCTGTATGGTTCCTGATTTATGGTATTGTAGTTCCTGATAGCGCTTGTAGTGACAAGGTATCCAGTTTCAGGGCATATCTTGAAACACCGACATCTCCAGCAGGTATAAAAACTCTAATAGTGCATTTCCGGTCCTGAACTATTTCACAAATAACATATTTCACATCTGAAGAACTTTATTTCACCTTATTTTGAACAATAACAGAAAACTTTACTCTCACGGAAAAAGTGAGGTTCTGTTTATCTATCCATGATCTGATTTATTATTTTCATCCGTGAATATTTGTTTGATTCACCCTAGCATAAGTTTTTTCTCGTAGGCCAGGTAAACTTAAGTCTTCCTGAATAAAGGAGATAATTGTTTTTTGATATTTTGTAATTTGTTTTCTCACAATGATCAATAACATACCTAAGACCATTCAATAAACTAAAGAGTGTCTCCATTGCCTTGAACCGGCCACCTTGAGATAAGGGCGTACCAACTGCTTCTTAGCCGTGGTGAGGAAATTAATAATTGTTGGTAGCGTGACGAGAGAACAGTGACGTTCGCTGGCAATTATTATTACAGCATACAATAGAGGGGCCAAAAAAAATCTATTTATATCATATCAATTTGGCTCACAAAGAATACCAAAAATAATTAGCAATTTCAATATACAAAAACAATATATATAATATTTCCAATACATCAAAACATAACAAGTGGCCAAAAACGTGGGCGAAATAATACCAAAATAATTTATTATCTCATTACATTACAAGTGTCGCCCAACGCGGTGCAAAAAAAAAAATATATTAATTATAATAATAATGAAAAAATAAATATTTCCAAATTCTCTTTACATAACAATATATATATATATATATATATATATATATATATATATATATATATATATATGTTCAAATATTTATTGACTCTCTAGGAAAATGTTTTTTATATGGCAAGCAGTCGGGTATGTTCAATTCAATGAATATTTTTCGTATTTTCAGTCGAACAATATGTGTGATTAATAACAATAATATTATTTCAAAATATACTTACTAACATAAAAATATTAAAAATTAGTTTCGAAGAGTGGCATTAGACGTTCCTTCCATGAAGGAAAAATTGTAAGGATAGACAGGTCAATTGACTTTTTACAAAATGTCAAAAATATATATAGAGGGAAAAATTCAAAGAGGATTATTATTTGAATTAAGTTCATTTTGTTTGTGAGAAATGTAGGAGTTTTCAACTCAGATCGTCAATATCTGTTTTTTTTTATATGATGTTATGTTTATTTTTATTAATATGTACCATTTCTAAAAAAAAAGTCTTTCAGACAAGACACTTCAAAAATCTTTAATTTCTGAATAATTGTAACCTATACGATGATCCTCATTAATAAAATGACTGGATAGAGCACACGATTTTATAAACCTCCTACAGTCATTCTTGTGGACTCTTGATTCTATCTTTCAATAATTGTTTTGTTTGACCAATGTAAACTTCATCTCAATCAACACATGATATTTCATAAACAATAATCGACTGGAATTCCTTTGGTGTTTTCAATTTAGTATAGAGAATCGAAATTGTTTTTATGTTAGTTTGTGCTATTTTTATATTTTTGTTATCAAGGACTTTAATCAACTTTGGAGTCCGATGTTGAGGTAAACTTCATAAGTTATTCTATTTATGTTGTTATTATTTGGTGAATTTAGAATTGGAGGAATGTTATATGATGAAGAACTGAAAATAATTTTATTGACTAAAGAATTTGGGTATGAATTTTCGAGAAGTATGATTTTTATGTTAAAAAGGGAAACAGATGTAGTTCAATATCCAGCGTGGCTTTAGCCGGGGAAGTAGTTGTTTCTGTTAAACATTCACTAAAAATAACTAAATTTTTATCGTGGATTTTTCAAATCACAGAAAAATCTTTCCATTCAATATTCAACTGAGAATGTTTCCTTTTCCAGAATGGAGAATATCTGGAACAAAACTGAAGGAAATTGAAGACGACATCAAACCATGGAAAATTATTCCACGCCAGCGGAATAACCAGATAATAATCGTTCGCCTGCGTACTGTACATACGAGGTACAATCATGAACACTTGCTGAAAAAGGAGGAGGAGAAGATGTGTGATACATGCCAGGTATCTATATCTGTTGAATATTTTTTGGTGGAGTGCCCGTTGTTTGCGAATGAATCGCAGAAGTACAACATTAGTGCAGATTTAAAAGTTGCTCTCGGTGTGAACTGTAACATTGCTGATATGATTGGGTTCCTTTCCAAAATGGACTTACTTGATGAACTGTGGAATTTTCTGGTACCAGATTGTCTTGTTCACATTGTAACCTGGATTAAGATTTACAACTGAATGTAATATTAATGTACCGTTGCTAAGAAACCCCCAGTGGTTTAAGCAATTTTTTTTAATGAAAAATGTTCCCCTTGTCAACATGAATACCTCTCAAGAGGTTATCTTGAACGATGGAAGATAGTGACTATAGTTTATCTTTCAGTCGCAGATGATTCCAAATCCGATTTTGTGTACATCCTGTTCATATTTTCAAACAATCAATCTAGATTTTTGGTTCATTCAAGCACTCTTTTTTCGAAGAGGGATGAGTTTAGATATTGGTAATGACATTAATTTTGATATTGTTTGGATGATATGAATGGTAATTTATTGGTCTATTGCTATTTATGGGTTTTCTGTACCACCTTGTGATTAATTTGTTATCCTCTGTTCTAATTAGTTTCATGTCAAGGAATGGAACTGTGTTATGGTTCCCTTTTTCCACTGCGAATTGTATGTTATCATCATATGAATTGAATTCATCAAGAATCTCTTCAATTTTCAATAGAGAAACAAAAAGTATGAGATCATCAACACACCTTTTTATGAAGGTGATCTCGATGATTACTTTTTTCAAACAGGCATCAAGAAGATCATCTACTACAAAACTTGAAAAAATTGGTGAAATACTTGGGGAGTGCCAAAAATTTGTTTATAGAACTTCTCATCATATATCATATAGGATGAATCAAATATTAAATCAATAACATTCAAGTTTTTTTTATGAAAATAACAGTAATTAGAAATAATATCTCATTCATTTCCCATGCTAATTTCAACTAAATTGAGTGATAGATTGGTGAAAAGTGATACTACATCTGAACTTAGGATAATATAACCTTTAGGTAAAGTAATATTATTGATGAATTCACTGATTTGAAAGAATCTTCAACATAGTAGGGATTGTTAGTATCATAAGAATCAGTCAATAATTTTGTAATTCATTGGGTTATTTTACTGTTTGGAGAATTAATTGAAGATGTTATTGGTCTCAATGATAACATGGATTTATGGATTTCAGGAAGAATGGAGAACCTTGGAGCTACAGCATTCTCAATTGTCCAGTTTTTTTCAGTTATTTCATCTATTTTTATTTTGGTTTTCAAACAACTCACCATTCCATTAGCTGTTTGTTGAATAGTTGAAATATGATCTCTTTTCAATTCTCTATAGTATTTTTAATCGTTCAGTTATTTCATTTTCATCTTTATATGAATTTGTATACAAGATCACTATTCATTAATTACATTTCCAAATGTTCTCTCAATTTTTTTTATTTAAAAAAAATTATATTCAATTGTTTCTTGGTTATTGTTGATGAAACTAGTAATAATATCAGCGAACTGAGTTGTGTTCAAATTTCGTTGGTCTTCATTGAATTCGTGGATTATATCTTCCAAACTGGCAAGTAAAGACTTTGATCTCATATTTTAATTTTTAGGACAAATAATAAATTCAGGACCTAGAGCTAAGAATGGAAAAATATTCACATCGTTTAAATTCTTGAACCGTTTTATTGAAATTTGACTCATGTATTTCATTATATTTCAGTTTTTCGAATTTATAAATATTCCATCAGTAAAGTGTCTTTGATTTTTTTTTTGCTGTCTACATTTCAGTAGAAATACTATTTTGTTTCTCAATGAAGCCAATTTGTTGTTGAGCTTGGTCCAATGTTTGGTTTCTTCACGATAGTTAGTCCATATTGTTGTTTCGCCTCTTGGAAAATCTCATTCCAGTATTCAGGTTTGAATATTCATTGACTGTGAATTATCAAGGCCAATAATTTTTATTTGGGAAGCGGTCAGGTATGTTCAATTCAATGAATATTCTTCGTTTTTTCAGTCAAGCTTTCGATAATGTTTATTATCTTTATCAAGACTCCTCTACAATATGTGTGAATAATATTAGAATAATATTTTCACAAAATATACTTACTCACATGGAAATATTCGAAGTTTCAAAGAGTTGCGTTAGCCAGGGAAGTTGTTGTTTTCTGATGAATGGGGTTTGAGGGTACCGTTCGTTATCCAGTTAGGGTCATGAAAATTGGTATTTGAGGTATTTGTTACAAACAAAGTAAATACGGTTTTAGTATTTTACAAATTCAACGCTTGACGGGGTGAAATCGGGAACCAAAATTGTTAATTTTTGAGTTAGGGTCATAGCTGTTTGTTACAAATAAATGAATCGTGTGACTTTGTGATAGTCACCATAAAGCATTACTTTTGCTGTCAAATCGATTATGCCACCCAAACGGGATAACGGGTTAATGGTATAACGGGACAACGGAATGATGCCATAACGAGATAACGGGAAACATGATAACGGTTATTTTATGATAACGGCGACGATAATGAGAAAGGGGTTAACAGGAAACGTGATAACAGAATAACGGAACAACGGAAAGCTGGCAAAGCCACAGGCATAAGCTGGTTCCATCCAGATAATGCCTGTAGCTTTGCCAGCTTCTTGTCCCATTATCATGTTGTCCCATTTCCCGTTTCCTTTTTTCAGTTTACCCCTTTCTAATTAATCCGTGGCCCGTTATCCCGTTAAGGCGTCATTCCGTTATTCCGTTTTTTCGTTATCTCGTTATCCCATAATCCCATCATCCCATTATCTTATCCCATCATCCCATCTTCACATTATCCCGTTATCTCAATTTGGGATGATCTAGCTGAAACTGATGAACCTGAATAAATTTACCAAGGATAAAATATATATTGGTGTTTGGTCAAGTTTCAGGTAAGTTTGTTACCCATTATGCGTGTTGATATGATTGTATTGTGGAGGAGATGATTACTAATGTCGTTTTTACTATTCAGTTTCTTCCAAACCATTTTCTGAATCTCGTCTCTCCTGAAACATAAACACTTGCTCTTGAGACATATTGAGTTTGGCTTACCCCATAGACTTGTTTCAACACACCCGAGCGATGCCATTCATGAGTTGGCAAAGGTCCTGGACGCCAAACAAATATTCTTGAGTAACCTGATCCTAAAACAGAAGGAAAGCACTGATAAAGAGTATATTGCTCATAGATACAATACCAGATAAGGTGCTACCTTATCTGGTAGCACGGTTCTATTTGTTTCAAAAACGATCTCTCAAAGATCCGCCTCATTCCTGAAACCCAGAATGTTTAATGCTTCACCTATCGACTTCAATCCCGTTATTCAAATACACACTAAAGAAGTGGATATCAAGCAAAACACGCACCTCTTCTCAATTTCTCACAAGATGACCGTCATCAAAAGTACATACTACAATACAAATCAAATGAAATTGTCAGCTATATTTTGATTAACTAGTAACTTTCGAATAGCAGTCCCGTATAACTGTAACTAGAATTGACTGTCGGCACAAGTCTTTTTCTCAGGCACTTCCAAAACGAGTTCGGGAATATGAGAAATGGATATTTTCAGGCTTTTACATAGGTACATTTTGAATATGATTTGAATGAATAGACACCTCTGTAATCGAGGCATAATGGAATATACCACTATCCACAAGTAGCTCCTTCTACTTCTGTGGTATAACTGTTCATTCTACTTCAAATTATTTTTATATTTGCATATTTTTCTATGAAACTTGAATAAACATTATTATTGTTATAGAACGTTAGATATTCGAACGAAGTCCCACCAGATGAGACTGTTGCGGAATGGATGAATATTACCACCGGGTTTTGCTATTCAGTATGGCAAACTCTTCCTCACTTATTTTTATATTAACCTGTATTATGTTATTGGAAAAAGGTGTGTCTAGTGACAGATGCGCTACGACCAGATCGGTTCTTTTGTGTCCCACCTTCTTATGCTTTTTCAGATATTCTGTGTTTGGAGCAGTGCGTTCCAGAGGAACGTGGATATTGTGAAGGAAGGTATATAAAGTATTTTCTCGTTATTTCTCTCCCAAGCCTAGCTCCATGAGATGTCCTCTGAGTTCTCGATGCCCTAATATTCTTCAATGTACCCTGAAAACAGTTTGCAGATGGTGCAAGCAGAACCGTCATTGATCCCTCCAATCGAAGGAGGAAGCTACTGAAACTCCGCTAGCTTACAATAAAGAACAATGTGAGTCATATATCTAGTACATTCGGATAGGATAGAAAACTCACTTGCAACTCTCACATGGATAAAACCATCAATATAGCTGGAACATTTCCTTGGAATAGCAGAAGGGTCTGTGGAAAAAAATGATTGATCACTGCCAACCAAACTTACTGAGTGATTATCCCAATGATCCTGTATGACGCGGTGGCTTGGTGGACCAAGTAGCTCTTACAAACCGGAAAAGCAGGACTCGCTAGTTTCAAGCTGCTAGCATATCTGATCGTCACAGGAGCCATGCACTCCACACAAATATGGATCCCAGAAATACTCCTGAACCTTACTCCCCTCCAGATCCCCGGGCAAAAAAAATAACCCAGAAGTACGTTCTAATGACTACCCTTGGTGAGAAACTAAGTAAATATGGATGAACTGTTTATTTATGTGTTACCATCCAGGTATCTCAAATGGCATTAGAAACCACAACATACTAGGACCGGAATCCCTCATCCCTTATCCCCTAGTACTAGTTGGAGAGATGATAACAATACTTTCCTGAGCACACTTTTCACACCTATGGCTATTAAAACCAACACGGGTGTTGGAACAGGAGGATTTGAGAAAAGGTCAAAAGTTGAAACCTCGGTCAACCTTTGTTATTTCCATTTTCCAGGCAGAGGTCTTTGCCATTGAATTGTGCACGTGAAATCTGACTAGTTGACATATGGCAGAAAAATACCCACCCCAAATGCTCTGAGCTCTAAGAGAATAGACTCTGAACAAGTGTGAAAATACAGATAACCCTCAAACTGTCTCGAGGAAACCAACAGAATTACACTACTCTAGTTCCTGGGGCACAGCGGGGTGGAAACAGATCGATTGCATATGAGGTCTGCAATAATCAGGAATAACAAAATTGGAGGAAATCAATCATCTTGGAATTTGACAATAATATTTATTATTGTCGAATAACTCACGTGAGGAACAAGAAATGCTGGCGTGACGCCCTTTTGACAAAATGGTATTCAGCAAATTCCTTGTCACGAATCAGAAGAGAACGTATCGTAACGCGAGCAAACCTGCGGGTATATATATATATATATATATATATATATATATATATATATATATATATATATATATATATATATATATATATATATATATATATATATATATATATATATATATAATGTTCAACCAGATTTCATACAAATTCAAATCACAAGAAATCTGTGACTTCGTCTACGTAAATTTTATATTTTTACCATATTTTTTTTGTATCGTTTCATCTAGCTCATGCCTGTGGCTTTGTTCGCTTTCCAATTTCCGTTATGACATTATTGATTACACAGTGAAAGTAATAATAATAAGAGGTCAAATAAGGTGAACCACGATTCATTCATTCGTGAATGAGCCAAAACACCATTTTCATGACCCAAAATTGAAAACTAACGCCATACAAATTCCCACCCAGCATTTGACCGCTTTAGGGGTTGAATCTTCAAAACCACCAGAACTTTCTTTAAAAAAAGGAACCCCTACAAACTTTTACACTATTCCTTTCCTTATTTAAAAACAAACAAGTATTTCTTCATTTGTAACCTCAGATACCAATTTTCATGACGCTAACTTGAAAACTAACATAACATCAATACAAATCGTCACCCCCTCTATTCCGCACCTTCAGGGGTTGAATTTCTGAATACACTGAATTATATATTTCTTTATTTGTAACAAAGACCACGAAAACCAAATTTTATAACCCTAATTCAAAAACTGACGGAACTCCCATAGAAATTACCAATCCCCATTTAACACCTATTTCACCCCTTTAGGGGTTGAATTTCCAATAACACTGGAATAAGTATTCCTCAATTCCTAACAGAGATCTCTTATACCAATTTCCAAGACCGCAACTCTCATTAACTAAAATACGTGTTCATTATTTGAAAGTGAAAGCCCAAATATCGATTTTCAGGACTCTAACCTCAAAATGAACGGTACTTTCACTTTCAACAATTATTGGTGGTTATCTATGTCATCATAGGAATACGCTGTCCAACTTTCAGATCTTCAGGTTCAGTGGTTTGGTCTAGGTGTTGATTGTATGTCAGTCAGTCAATCATGTAATTATATATGTACAGATAATTCATTTGAAACACAATTTCAGAATTCATCAAATCCTCATGCATTGTGGTAGATAATTTTACAGAAGAATCATGAGATGATTGTAATACTTTTTTACATGTGAGATGGCAAAAGTATTATTGAACGGGTACTAAACTATTCTAAATCCAAAAGAATTTTAACAAAAAATCAAACCGACGAAATACGGAACTGAAAAGTAAAAAGTAAAAAAAAACCTTCCTAGTCTCAATAACTAAGCTCCTAAACTAATGAAAGTAACTAATTTTGAGTCGGTGCCAAACAAACAAGCAAATGAATTAGATAAGGCGTAAAATTATGGCATCGAGTTGCGCGGTGACATTCTGATAATTTATTTGAAGTAATTTAATGATCCTCGTTGATTGTTCGTTTGGCGCCGACTCGAAATTAGTTACTCACATTAGTTTAGGAGCTTAGTTATTGAGACTAAGAAGGTTTATTTTATTTTCTACTTTTCAGTTCCGTGGTTCGTCGGTTTAATTTTTTGTTGAAAAGTTTTTATTTTTCATTTTTTGTAGCTGAAATCTACCAATTACTACCAACTTGGTTTTTTATTACTTCCAAAATACTTACTTACCCACCTTACTTCAACTATTACCAGTTAAATATGATTATCTACTTTTACTATTTGTTGTAATATAAATTATTTTTGTTGTTCTGGTTAGTTTATTCCATTACTTTGTATATCATTATATCCTCTCATAGAACATAATGATTGTGATACATGTAGGAAAACAAAAATAATGACATTAGCGATCTGTCATTGACCACTAAATATGTGTGCCAATGTTCACAAGTGAAATAATCAATTATTCCCTATTTTTCTACCCATAAGGGTGTATAATTCCATTCGGAATTCAAATATGATCAACTTTGAGGGTATACCCCATCTAATAAAAAAAGAATCATCCAAATCGAAAATCCCAGTACAAAGTTATGTCTGATAGAATCAGTTAACGGACCAGAATTGTGTGTGTGATCAATACCCTTCATTTTGTTACCCTTAGGGGTGGATTTCATCTTTCGAATCCAAATGGGGCCAACTTCAAGGTAAACCCTATCCACTGAAAAAATAATTATCGGAATCGGACGTCTCAGTGAAAAGTTATGCGTGATCATACATAAAAAAAAATATATGCGTCGACTAGAGAACCTCCTCCTTTTTGGTTTCGTCGGTTAAAAATAGAGTTCAGCAACCAAAAAGTATATTTCCGTGATAAAAATACTTCGAAGAAAACAAACTTGCCATCATAGGAAAGACAGTCCGTAGTTATATCCTGTTTTGTTTCCTACTCCCAACTATTGCTTAATTAACCGACTAAACCAAAAAGGAGGAGGATTTGTTACAAATATTTAAGAGCATTATTCTTTTTAATTATTTTTGACTTGTAATTCGAGAACTAATGAAGAAATCTTACGATAGACAAATTGTAGAGAATCAACATGCGAAGAAAATGAGCGCAGGCACGACTCGATCGGATTATTAGTAACGGAAAACAACCGGAAAAACCGGAAAAATCTCCGTTTTTTTAAATTTTGAAGCTGGCTCTTCACGACATAGTAGTGATTTACATGTACTTTATGACTAAAAAACTCAGGCACTGTTGGATTATTAGTTTTGGCATAATTTCAATTTGATTTTTTAATTAACTTTATTGCCGCAGACCTGGATGCGTCATAGGTGGTCCGATTTCAATAGTTCTGAACGATTTTGAGAGTTGAAGTATAGTTCCACGAAATGCGTTCAAATGCTGTGGAATAGGTGAAAAATACTTGCAAACATGACCGAAAACCGGCGAGTGCATGAAAGCAGCTCAGGAGTGGGGCTAGAGCAGCAGATTCATAACGGGCGCAGCGCGCTTGTATTAATAAACATACGCTTCCCGCATCTGCTGCTCTATCACCAGTACCAAGACTCTTTCACGCACTCGCCCATTTTTGGTCATGTTTGCAAATATTTTTCACCTTTTTTGCAGCATTTTCACGCCAAATGTGAATATACGTTTTGTGGTCTTCCACTACTTTCCTCGAAATCTTATTGAAAAATTGAAATCGGACCACCTATGACGCATCCAGGTCTGCTGCGATATAAGTGCTTTAAAAAAATCAGATTGCAATTATGCCAAAACTAATCATGCCACAGTCCCTGAGTTTTCCACACATAAAGTACATGTTAATCACTACTATTCTGTGAAAACATTGCACCAGAACTTAAAAAGTGATTTTTTTAATGAAAGCTTGTTTTATCCGGTTTTTCAGTTTTTCTCCGTTACTAATGATTGCTTTATTGGTTTCCAAGTTACAAGTCAAAAACGATCAAAATATAAAAAAATGCTTCCAAATGTTTATAACAAAGTAGGCAATGACAGTTGGGAGTAGGAAACATAACAGGATATAACTAGGAACCGTCTTCCGTATGATGGCACAGTCGGTTTCCTGGTAGTATTTTTGTCACAGAATCAATAGAGCAGTAAATCTCTATTGATTGGTCTTTATTGGAATTTGAGTTCATAGCGGAAGTGTCTCCTGAATAATGCTCCCAACCAGAAGAGTGATGACCTTCATTGTTTCATGAAATTTCATATGATATGTTATAACCTTTTTTTTAATTGGTTTCCAAAGTTACAAAATATGACCTTCCTGAAAAGGCGCGAGTGGCTTACTCTTATTGCGAAGGCAGCAAGGGTCATGGTTCAATTGATAATGTGATAAGAATTTTGAAAAATTTGTATTTCCCAGAGAATAAAGTTGATTTAATGAAGTTGGAATTTGGACGCCATTTACAATTGGAAATTATTCACCCAACTCATTCCCTACCAATTTCTGTACGAGAAATGGAACATTTTCCAATGCACACAATAAAACTCTGAACCTTCAAAATATAAGGTTGATTCCTGGTTAAGAAAAAACAATATCTCATCATTGTATGCCTGTAAATAAAAATAAAAAAAAGTAAAATGCTTCTTTCACGGCAACACTTTACGAACTCAATTTCATCCATTCATAAAACATAACTGAACATGAACGGGTGTTTACAAATACCATAAAAACAATTGTCAATGGTTATTGTTGCGGTAGGTATAAACTCCTACACTTTCTTTCTTCGAACGATCGCAAACAAAATGATAGTAAATTCAAACAAGATATAATCCACTTACAAGAATATACAAATAATAGTTCAGTTTGGGTTCGAATCAAGTTTCGATTATCACACCTGAACCCATATACATTTATTGGATGATAACAATTTATATTTCATTTGTTCCAAATGTCACTCATTATTCAGGATTACCACGAAGTGGGTGACATCTAGCATTCACAATTCGAATGTCAAACTAGGGGAGAAAAGGATTTTGCTGTATACTGAATACATTTACAATTTTCTTTCAAATTTGGAGTATATTTCTGAATGGTTGTCATATTTACTTACAAGTCAACTATATATATTCCCATAATACGTTAGTAAAGTTGGATCCTGGAAAAAATGACTGAAAACACAATTAGAGAACAAAACAACAAACGCCAATGTTATTGACTAGTTGACATATTTGACATACAAAATCTATCTCTGAACGTCACTGACTATTGTGAACGGGTTAGCAAATGGATTATAATTGCATATATTGCTTTTCACGTTGGAATATTCGATTAACTGCATTCAAACTAACATGTTTCCCTCGCTATAGTTCCCTTCATAAGGTCACGTAAAAGATTTTCCTCGGCGTCCCAATAACAAAAAATAATAATTGGTTCAATCCAATAGTACATTACTCATATATCCAGGACCTCCTCGGCTCTGGGGATCCTCCGATTCTCTTTCCTTCTATAGGGTACTTGATACCGCCAAACTATCTTGTTCATCAATAGCTTCTATATCAATATCTTTCAAAATAACTCGTGATTCTGTGTATGCATGATCTCATTTGTATGAAAGACCTGAATTGAAGATCTAGTTAAATGACCATGATTGAAGACCTGGCAGAACCATTATAGCAAACAATAGAAAAATATTTTTGTAAAACATGTCTGACGAAGCTAATTTTATATTTGATTATATTCGGTTGAAAATAATATTCACCTCTTAGCAGAACTGTTTTCTTTTTTTGTAGAGATGGTATAGTTAAATTATCTATCACCACTCACGAGTTCTTTCGGTAAAGCCAGGAACAGAAATGAATGAAATCCAACTTCCCTCCTTCCCAATAAAAATGTGAATCCTTGACACTACAAATTTTTTATCACTTTCTGTTAATAATTAACGCTGTGTTTTGAAATCTGAACAGATATACGGAAAGGATTCATAGAACCGAACATAATTAAAGAATAAGAGATATCTTTGTTTGCAAGTGCCTCTTCTGTTTTTTTTTGTATTGTATTTATAGAAAAGCACATATCTTTTTGAAAAGGGAAATATTCTCGATTGAAAATTGAATAGGAAGATTTGCTTGCAAGTGTCGCTTCTGTTTTCCTATTCTGTAGTATGTTGTGTGACTGTGAGTGGTTGGTTGGTTGGTTGAAAGCTGACGAGCCAGAGACAGGATTGGCACTTAGCTTCCCTTGACACTGCGACCAGTTGGGGTCTATTGTATCACTCTGTCGTCAGTGGTTCCTCATTCAAACAGGTTTGTGCCTTCAATTAGGTTTAGAAGCCTGTTGATAAGGTTCTTCGGATTCATGCCTGTTTCCGGGCTGATCTCTCCAAAGGTTTTGTGTCGCCTACCACTTAGGGCGTCACAGTCGAAGATAATATGAGAGGCTGTTTCCTCCTCTCCATCACATAGCCTACATTCCACGGTTTCCCTGTGTACTCCCATGGTGTTTAGGTGTTTTCTTAGGCTGCAGTGTCCAGTCGACAGACCTATTATTATACGTGCCTTCGTTCTATTCAGGTTCAGGAGATCAGCCGTCAGGGTCCGGTTTGGATGCCCTACCATGACTTTGCTGTGTATTTGCCCGACAGTTCGATCCCAATATTGTTGGTGTCTTCTTTCTATCCACTCGTCGATCAGGGTCCTGCATCAGTTTTTGCTAATCCCAAGTGCAGGTTCTGGCCCTGTGAATAGCGTTTCAGATGCTTGTCTTGCTAGCTGGTCCACTTTTACGTTGCCTTCAATGCCTCTATGACCTGGCACCCACATCAAGGTGTCCTTGTTGTGTTTTGCCAGCTCGAAGAGGTTCTGGAGGTAGTCCCAGACCAGTTTGGACTTTATCTGTATAGAGTTGAGTGCTTTGATAGCACTTTGACAGTCAGATAGAATGTAGATGTGTGTTTTCCTATAACCACTTTCTAGATTCTTCTGAATGCATACCATGAGAGCATGTGTTTCAGCTTGGAATATCGTGGAGCATTTGCCAAGTGGTATTATGTGATCCCTTCTTGGCCTTACCCCATGTATTCCTGCTCCCGTTCCTTCAACTGTCTTTGAACCGCCTGTATACCAGACTATGTCCGCAGTTGATTGTGATTCTATACTCGGGGCCCATCCAGATCCATCAATTCGTGTTTCGAATGATTTCTCGAATGAGTATAGGGGTTGCATGTAGTCTGGAATCATTTCGAGTTCTTCGATGTTGATTACATGAGTGATTCTGGTATGTCCAGTTGTTCGGATTCTCCAGTTTTTTGTTTGTTTCAGTCTGTATGCACTCATCCTGGCCTCTCCAATGACATGTAAGTCAGGGAGTTCGAGGTTTGGGATGATTTCCATTGCAGCTGTTGGAGTGCTATTCATTGCACCCGTGATACAGAGACAGGCAAGCCTCTGGATTTTCCCAAGGTTGGTTTTTGCCTGTCTTTGATTTGTTTTTGGCCACCATAAGAGTGAGCCATAAGTTATTCTTGGTCTTATTACCGCTGTGTAAAGCCAGTGCATGGCTTTCGGTTCAAGCCCCTAGGTTTTTCCAAAAGCTCTCCTGCACATCATGAAGGTTATCTTGCTTTTGTTGGTTACATGTTGTAGATGCGGGTTCCAGGTTAGTTTCTTGTCAAGAATCAGCCCTAGATATTTCACCTGCTCTACTACTTGTAATGTTTCACCGAATAGTCTGGGAGGTATGAGATCTCCCATGTTTCTCCTCCGGGTGAAGGGAATTAGTGTTGTTTTGTTCGGATTTGCCCTTAGGATCTCTCTGTTACACCATTCCTCTACTGTCCTCAGTGCATTTTGCATTAGCTTTGAGGTTGTTCGAGTATTCTTTCCCTTGATGAGGATGACCAAGTCATCTGCATACCCTTGAGAGTAATACCCTTGGTTATCCAGAGAAATTATCAGTTCATCTACAACCAAGTCCCACAGAAGGAGGGAGAGTATGCCCCCCTGTGGGGTACCTCTGGAAATTTCAACCTGCTCTGTTTCCTCGAACATGTTGGCTTGGACCAGCCTATTGTGAAGCATTCAGTGTATCCACCTGCTGGTGGTTTCGTCAATGCCTCTTCGAGTGGCCGCAGAGACCATACTTTCAAAGGAGGTGTTGTCGAAGGCTCCTTCGATGTCTAGATAAGTGCATAGTGCAATTTCTTTGTTTGCTAGTGACTCTCCAAGCCTTGAAACAAGCTGATGAAGTGCTGTCTCGCATGATTTTCCTGTTAGATAGGCATGTTGGTGAGTGTGAGTGGACTATGAATATTATAATAACCTCGAATTGGATATATTCGACTTCCAGCCAGCATGGGTGACGGAGGTCAGGTGAATGTTAGTGAATGTCCAGTGAATGTTAGTGAATGTCCAGCCGTTCATAACGTGCCAGCATAAAATTGGCATACTGCCGTGAAAAGTGCAGTGAAAATATATAGGGCTGTAATATAACTTGGAGCAAGACACTGACATCCCCACGTCTACCAATTGGCTGAATACACCGCAACAGGGAGCAAAAGCCATTAAATAAATATTAGGCAATCCATACCACGTGACCCAATATGGCGGTTGTTGGCACACAAACCGATAATCGCCATAAAAATGTCATTGTCAATGTGTACCTTTGGCTTGTAAAAGTGTAATTTTGGTTATTTTCGGAGCTTTTGTGTTGTTAGTTAATAATATCCAGATGGAGAGTGATTACCTGAAGACACTATTGTTGAAAAGCAGAGGCTTTGGTGAACGGTATGAAAATTGAAAATACATCCTCATCTTCTGTTTACATTTTTATCAATGTATTTGTTACAGGTATAAAATGAAGTTGAGGATTGATCAGTGATTTAGATCCTTTTTACACTGAATATTTCTGAACTGAATTGTTGGTGCTCCTCCTGTTGCGAATATGGATATTATTTCGTATTTGCTTTTTACTCAGCTTCCCCAAATGCAGATGAAGCCCTATACAAGTTTAGAATCCATACATACTTTGAATCTGGCTTCGTCCTGAAGGTGAGAACAAAAATTCAGAATCATTTATATATTTTAGTTAGTCTAGTATGTTTTTTCCTAGGCAGCAGGTTTTTTCTAATGGGTACATGTACAGTTGCAAATCTTGAGTCATCGAAGTGAATTATTATAAATTAGGAATAATAATACATAAGACGAATTATAACTTCTGATCTGTTCTATTATGTTTATTGCCACATTTGTTTATTATAAGAGACATTGATTTGATATTTAAGATTATTACTCCTCAACTTTCATAATAGTTCTTTCTAATCGACATTTTTCAGGTCAAGAATTCAGAAAAGGCGAATTAAAAACCTTCAGATGTTTGGTACATAATTGAAAAGGATGAAAGTATTGTACTGCTCACTGTACCTGTATGGCCGGAAACAGTGAAGTAGTTGGTCATATTGGTGCTATATTAGAGGCAATGTCACGCACAGATTTGGAAGCTGTGTGACCAATGCCATCCAGTCAAAAAATTCATTGGACGACTTGCCTCTTGCCCAGTTGTTTTAAGAAATAAAATGTTTCAAATGAATATATATATATATATATATAAATAAATGTTTGTTTATTTCTTATTTTACTGATTCAGTTGATTACTCTTAATTTAATACCAATTATAAAAAAATTACACAATATTGATATTTGTATATAGTACAATTTCGATAAATATCACGATATATCCAATTTTTACTGTTAATAAATTACAATACCCTTTGAAGGTTGTAGACGATGTGGTAGCTTGATTACTCTCGTCTCGGATGTCCATCGTCTTAATGTTCTTGAGAAGGTTTTCACGATGTTTGTATCTGCAATCGTCTGAATACAGTATTCACATTCAAAACATCGTGTAAACCTTTCCAAATACATCAAGACGATGGACGTCCAAAACGAGAGTAATCAAATACAACACCCTTCACAAGACTTGATCGAGGCTTTCGATAATTGCCGGAAATATCTAAAAAGGGAAGGTTGAGATTGAAAGACATATTTCTTAATATTTTTATTTATTGAGTCACCAGAATCCTAACGAAAATTTGTATTCCAGTAATTGAATAACACTACCTATAAGAATGTTTTTTGAGGAGGTAGGTACATATATATGAACATCATTTGGAGTTTTCTCTTTTTAAAATCATTTTTTAATTATAAATATATCAATTATATATATAAATATATAAATATATATATATATATATATATATATATGAACTTCATTTAAAATGTACAACAGTTCAGATATATACAAGTAGGCAAAATCATACAAGTAATCGTAGGAACAAATCAAATACAAAAGTCTGAAGTTATAGGTAGGTATCCATGATGGAATGAAGGATGTTATCACGAATGTGCACACAGGATATGTCTGCTGCAGCCTCTCTGATACTTGATTTTTGAATCCGTAAGATCTTCTACGGAACAAATCAAATCACAAAAGTCTGAAGTTATAGGTAGGTATCCATGACGGAATGAAATATGTTATCACGAATGTGCACCCAGGGTATGTCTGCTGCAGCCTCTCTGGTACTTGATTTTCGAATCCGTAAGATCTTTTAGGTTGATTGCAGTTAACCATACAGCTCTTCTCCTCCTCGATAAGTTATTTTAACTGGTCAAAAACATATGATTTGATACTGTAGACACCGAGTGAAACTCGACTCTATCCCTGTCCTAACGGGACCCACAGTTAATTACAATGCAAAAAAAGGGCATTTTTCTTCAGTTGAAGCACGAATTATGATCCTGAATTGAAGAAACTACTCAAATTTGCACAGAAAATCACAAAATAAACACTTTTACCACTATGGTCGCTTATGACGAATAACCCAACAGCCGCCATATTGCTTTCGTTTTGACAGGTCGATGGATTGCCTAATAGAGAGATAACCTCGAATTCTTTTCGTCAGACAATCATTTTATCCATTACAAATGTGCCCAATATATTGGAATTATATCCTGAGGTTGAGAATAAAAAAATCCGTGGAACGTTAGAAATAATTATTTATGGCAGTGTCATAACCTCATCAGTGTACATCTTATCAGATTTGAATGTAGTATATTACTGTTATGAAATCTATTGCCGTTAAATCTCATAGTACTGTGCACAGAATACTGAAATTGAACGTTCTGAAGAAAGCAAACGTTACAATGTTTTGATTCATTTTGCATTCCCAATTTATAGTCAGCATTCTTCAATCCTTCATGAATATTAAATTTTGGATTACTGTCTCTTGTATTTGTGGATCACCAAGTTTATTCTTATCTTACATCCATAGATTCAATTCCCAGCCTACATTAAATAAGATGATATTTCTTCCCTATATGATGATTTTTCTTCTTCATTTGTAGTTTTCTGGTAGAAGGTCGACCAGAATTTATATAACATGAGAGTTCCGTTCCTTCATTGCGATCTTCCTAATCATCTCGAATTACCAGCGCTGGTTATATCCTGTTTCCCTAGAGGAATACTCTCATCCGATATATCCTGGAAAAGTAAAATGACCGCTTTCCTCGCTATTATTGCAGGAAAGATTACAAATTAAGAATCCTTACAGAAGTTAATTGAAACACTTAATACCCATATTCCTAGGTGCTTTCTCCTTCCTCCTTTCATCAGAAAATCCAATTTGAATCTCTAACCACATATATATTCGAACAAATTGAAAATTTGTGATATTATGATTAAATGAAAGAAATTAGTTCTTCCAGCTCTCACATACCATGGAATATCGAATATACTTCAAAATGCACATTTTTCATTGACCAAATAATGGAATAATTCTGTGAATTCCTATTGAAACGCAATAGAATGTTGAGTTAGTGCTATGTGTATATAATGTCAATAATATTGGAATGCTGGGAGCAGCTTTTGAAATGAATTCCAGTATAAGTCTGGAAATATAACGTTGAATATTGAAATGAGTCTCACATGTACGGAAGTTGTAATATGTGCAGTATAAATAAAATTTATTGGATAATCATTCGGAAATTAATCCCGAAGGAGAGATTCAAAATATATTCCAAGTCTCTGAAAATATGTTAAGTATTGAAGGCTTTATTATAGATTTTTTAACGGATACCAAGCGTTATTCGTTAAATGAACTACATTTATTTCCAAAATGAATTATACTTATTGGAATTCGACTATGAAAATTATCAGAAGGAAATGAATGGGCGATAATTGAGAAATCAAATACCTGAAGATTGGGTAACCATGAAACAACTGTAGGCGGATGGTGGCTTTTTTGGAATCGAGACAAATCTCTCTTTCTTTCGTTATTTGTTTTGCGTTACTCTAAACGCACTAGAAGTACGAAAATCTGCAGAAAGAGTGGCCTGTATGCAATTCAGGATTCGGTGGGTTTTGAGTATTTGGCTATTTGTTTTCCCATCTCTCCAAACTCATTAATTTATTTTTTGGATCGTGAAATTTTCCTCCTGATAATTCAAAGAGGAGTTCTTCAAATTAGATGGGCGAAAATCGGAATATATTTTATATATTTCATAAAGATGCCCAGTTATCGTAAATTTTCGCACAATTCATATTTGCGGCAATTGATCGTCTTCACATGTCCAATAGAAAAGAGGGGTACTTGAGATTTGAACCGCCAGTACTCTGTATTATACCAAGAAAATTTGACAAATCAGATAAGACGGCATTTATAGATGTTTAGTGAAAGTTATATGAATTGAAAGAAATTATTTCAAAGAAGTTTTCAAATAATTTCCATTCTATTAGTATATTTTCATAATTAAGTATCTTAATCATGGGGAATTCATCATTTTCTGGGCCTTCAATAAAGTAATTGATGTCGTTTGCTGCAAATGTTTAAATTTTTTTTCGTCGGTAACAATGTGATCATTTTGAAATATCAAGGTTGAGGGCTGTTCTTAGTATTGAAAATTAATTCCATGAACTTGTTGGTTTGATCACTTTTGCTTATTCACCAAGATATGAAAACAACATGTTTCAGGGAAGCGTTGCTGAATTCATACCATTTCTCCAATTAACGAATAAAACGTTTTTCCTGACATATCTAGGAGTAAATTTAAAGCGGTTATCTTGGCATTTTCCAAAATATATAGAGGTGGTGAATCTAATCCACATCGCGTGGATCCTTCAAATTTTCAATCGAATCAGAACTTTGAATCATTAAAAACTTGTGTCACTAATGTTGAAGTTTTCCTGACAACTTGTCCATAACTTGCTGAAACCCCCTACAGCCGCCATTGAAAGTGATTAAAATATTTTTAACAAAAAATTAAACCGGCGATAAAAGTAACTGAATAGCAAAAAATAGAATAAACCATTTTAGTCCTGATAACTAAGCTCCTAAGCTGATGTAAGTAACTAACTTCGAGTCAGCGCCAAACAAACAAGCGAATTAATTACATAAAGCGTAAAATTATGGGCACACAGGTGAGGGCACACGTCATTGCGGGTGGTCGTGCGGAAAGCACATTTTTGGGATGTTTATGTTTCTTGCTGGAGATTCAACGTTGAATTTTCATGTTATTTTGTTTTGATTATTTCTTCAAAGTAATTAAATGATTTCGTTGATTATTTGTTTGACGCCGGCTCAAAATTAGTTACTCTCATTAGTTTAGGAGCTCAGTTATTAAGACTGAAAAGCTTCATTTAATTGTTCTCTTTCCAGTATCTTTTTCGTCGGGTTGACTTTTTGTTAAAAAGTTTTCAATTTTTAATGGCTGACATCTACTTATTACTACCTACTTAATTTTTCAGTACTTTTAAAATACTTACTAACTATCCTTACTTCAACTTTAAACTGTTATATAATAGAATTACCCATTCTTGCTGATAATTGCTAATAAAAACAAGAATATTTTCATACCAATAATGATATGCCTGCAAAAAATGCTGCTCGAATGGGAAAACGATATTGAGAAGAATCCAAAAATCAATCATCCCCTGATTACTCTCGTTTCGGACGTCCATCGTCTCAATGGACGTCCGAAACGAAGGTGATCAAGTGACCACATCGTCTACAACCTTCAAATAATCATCCCCCATATTGCTACCCTTGAAAATTACTTTCAATGTAATACAATGTACGCTATTGAGTTGGATACATATGGAAATCTATTTTATTTTTGATTTCTCAGAAAAAGTTCGTCGTGCTTAATGTTAGTGTATTGTTCAAAATATACGATGAATTTTCGAAAAGTTATCGAAAAAATGTGAAGGAAGTATTTACTGAGAATGACAAAATCTACACAGATCTAAAATTTCAGAAGAGATGACAATATTCATATTTTTCATAATTGAGTGCCCCAATTTCATCCAAAGATAAAAACATAATAATTTCAGTTCGTAAATCGATGAAGGGTGACATACTTGAACCATTAACAACAGCATAGTGATGGGGTGTGGATTAATATCCATCAAAATGATAAATAGTACATTGTTCATCTAGTAGGATAAGCTGAACATTAGAAACGACCGTTAAAGTTTTCTGTCGAAGTCGAGACTGCCAGGAATGTGGCTTTTTCAACGAGCTTTCTCCAAAAATATAAATTATTACAATCAAAATTCAGAAATAAGCATCCATAATTTCATTCACAAACGAAGGTTGCAATGAATTATTTGTTTTGTAACTATGGAAACAAATTAATATTGGAATATCAAAGTTGACGCATGAAAAGTTAATTTTTTGCGTATTCCCTCAGTGTTTTCCGAGTTTTCAAACATTCTAAAAAGCAAAAGTACAGTGTGAATTGATGAGTGACTATAAGTGTTCTATTTTTGGAACCCCCCATTACTCGTTCTTAATAATCTTTTTAGTTTACAAATAACTATGAGGAAATAATATTTCCTTACGGTACAAAAATAAATATTTCCTAACAGTTATTTCCCATTATCTTGCAACGTCTAAGTGCAAGGAAATATTGACTTTTTCTTTCAGAAATGTTATAAAAAATGTCAATATTTCTAATCGAGTTTCAAAAAAAATTTTTTATCATTCAAAATCTACGCGTTTTCTATATTCATGATATTTCAACTCATTAATATCATCTGAATATGGAAAAACGTAATTTAGCATTAAGTGATGAATACATTTTTTTTAATGCAGTCACTGACCTTTTTCACTACAACCACAAAATAATTTGAGAGAATCAATCAAAGTGTGTTGAAAAAAATAAGTGTGCCACAGAAGAAGAAAAAATTCATTTTATCAATCAGATAACAGACAACAGGTGATGTGTATATTCATTTTCATGAAAAATTGGCTAGTAGTATCAAAGAAACTATTACAAGACGTAATACTGCTACCGCTACTGAATTATACACTAACACCAGTAGAAACAGAATGAATAACTTAAAATAGTACCTACATATAATCAATGTTATTGTTTTCGTTTGTACTGGTGTTAAAGTATTATTATTGAATAACGGTAGGAATATCAGCTCTCGTAGTGGTTGTTTCGATAATACTAACAAATTTTTCATGAAAAAATGGGTTTTGCGAAAAAGTTACAAATACACACTATAAGTACCTACCATATTTAAACTAAAAAAGGGAAAAAAAATTATATAACTTGAATCACTGAATTTCTGCGAATTGCCCGTTTCTCAATATGCACGTAATTATACGACTTGAAAATTAAAATTATCATCTCAAAAATGTAACGTCGAGGTATCTCTCCTGTGACTCCTCTGATCTTTTTCTCTGATATGATGACAGTTTGGAATGGCCCGTGTTTCTGAACTTGCATTATATCGTAGCCCCACAACCAGAACTCAAGTGGTATAGAGACCTTGTAGGCCAGAAATTCATCGACATCGACCACTTTTCCTCAAACTTTTTATTGAACCAGGTAGTAATTTCCTGGGTGCTATAGATTGATGCCCCATCTTGCATAAACCAAAATCGTTTCCTTCAATTCAAAGGCAGGTCATTTATAAATTAATTCGATTGATTTTTCAAATTCAAGTTCTGCCTAAAAAACGGTCCTATTATATTTGTTTCTTCGGAAAATTATATCCAAACGCTCGTCTCAAAATAGTATTGATCTCGATACTCAATCGTTAATCGGGGATTTCCACAGTAGAGTTCTATTAAAAGTGAAAATGGTTTCATCACAGAAACAAAATATGCTTGGGAGAACTAGGGCTATCTTCAATGAGCTCCTTCAACCCCATGCAAGAAACAAACCTTGCATCAAAATCCTTTTCAGAATTTTGGTTTGACGAGTCTGAAACCGTTTTTTTCCAGTGTCCTCTATCACGAAGTACATGAAATAGCTGTAACTTGAGAAATATAACTCACTTGAGTTTTCAACTACATGCATAAGAATATTTCTAACCTCTTCATCATCACCAGTTACCGGACTTAATTGGTTTTCGCTACCAGTTAATCTGAATGTATATATGACGTGGATGTTTGCACCGTTGCATGTAAAATTCGTCTTTCGTGGTGCCTTTCAATGAAATTACCGGCAAATTTTCGGGTTGTTTGTTTAATTATCACCAAATAAAAGAACGAATACAACTTTTTCACGAATCGTGAGATTGATTGGCATGATGACAAACAAAATAACAATGAATATAATTACACTGACAACAATAAGCCTTTCTAACTTTATTTTGGAGGAACATAATGTATTACCTATCAAACTAAACATTTTGATGTGGACAAATTGACAAACTATTTTTAATACATAGAAATAATGAATTTTTGTAACCTTCAAATCGATTGTATATTTTTAGTCACTAATCTGAGATTTCCTACCGAAGAATGGAAGAATTAACGCATTAATGATGGGATAAAATATCATGGATGCAGAGGTGAGATTTTGAATGAAAAAATTATTTCAATCATTTTGATGGATATTATTCCACACCCCACCCCTATGTTGGTGTTTTTGGGTTATGTTTCGATTTTTGAACTGAAATTACTATGTTTTTATCTTTGGATGAAATAAGGACACTGAACGAAACTGGAAAAAGTTCATTAAGTCCAAATAAAAGGGCAGCCAAAAACTATCAACAACCCAGATATCTGTGCTGCCCCACTTCCAAGTGAAAAAGAACACAACACAACTACGCAATCAGAAGGGAGATGCGGCAATAACGGATCCATCTACGAATTCTTCTGTTTATTCACAAAGCAAGGTGCGCAGAAGTGCGATGAGACCTGACACCCGTGCGCACGGAAAGTCATCGACGATATATCATCTGAAGATGCAGGCTTTGCCGAAACGTCTTGCAATCCGACCTTCCGCCAAACAATACCACGATATACGGAGAGACATCCAAGGAACTTTCAACACATTGCATCCTTGCAGCGGAACTTCCAACGCACCAATGATACGGTGGAGACCTACAGATGAGATAGATTCTAAAATTATGCGTCACCAATGAACACCACCTCACCTCACCTGGGAGAGACACGAACAAGAGCGGTGAGCAACCTGAATGGAAATCAACCTTCGTATCTACCAGACAGGAGTGGAAGATATAATATCATAGACAACTTCTTCCCAAATTCGCACTTATTCAATCACTCCGGGATTTGTTAATTCAACCATATTTCTTCGTGAAAAAAATTGTTTTTTATCCCTCTCATGATCAATCAGTGTTTGCAACCTCTACAGGAACTAATATGAAATTAGCCCCCGTCTATATCTCCCATTGTTTTCTGAGGGCACTCACCCTTTGTAGTCAACCTTGCGTAACTCTGAATGCCTCTGCACCAAGCGAGGCAGAGTGGCAATTACTCAACTGCAATATTCCGTCCAATACAATAAAATCTTGGTATTGACAACGAATGCTATTCGAAAATGGGACCTAATTATGGAATATCCGTGCGGCGAATGGCAATTTCAGTTTAGTGAATTGAAGTATTTAGTTGAGAGAATTTTTTAATGTGTTCAACCCCAATTTCATTTTTTACAAAGCAGGCAGAGAAACATTTTTTGAATGAATTTTTCAACAACTTCTTGGATGATGACTGATGAATCTATTATATTCACCACCTAAAATGAAAAAATTGTTCCTGCAACATCCCACTTTCTTGGCAGTTTTCACCTGAAGTTTGGTTATAATTTGTTTGATTTCCAAAGAGAATGATGGAAGTACCGTTAAATGATTTTTTCTGAAATCGCTCAAGAATGCCTACTTTCTCGGTGCAAGTTCAGATCCCTAAATACGCTCATCTAGTATTTCAGTCCAACCGGTTTTTTATATACATTTTAGACAGTAAATAAATATACGCAAACAACCAACTCCCATTGAAAATATTTATCGAATATATTATTACACACATGGAACGTTTATTATAACTATTTTTGTATGTTGCAGCTTGTACAATTATTAAACACATGCTGAACAGTACCTGTGAAGTCATTCTCTTTGTCACATCCCCTTCTAAATTTATCTGTTATGTAACTTGAATAGTCAGCAACGTTATTGCTGTTTTTTTCTTCGGAAATAATACTACTAGTATAAGCAGATTTCTCTTCGTCACTTCCCCATCCAATTATTTTATCTGCTCTGTCTACTTTATTTGTGAAAATCCTCTATATATCCTTTGGCAACGGTTGAGGATTTCCATCCTCCATGCCTCTTTGAAGCAATTAAATCTGCCCCAGGATTAACCAAAATTGTCGCAGACTACCGACGGAAACAATGTCCTGTGTACTCATGTGCATATGGCAAATAAAAAAAAATTCGACAATTTGAGGCATTTTGCCAAACTGATGTATTCCCACTAGTTGCCTACAACCTTTCCCATTTGAATATTCTAAGAAAAAGCGGCAACTTTCAAAATTTTCTGGACGACATGCAACATATTTTCTATACAATAGCATATAAGTTTCGTTTATCACAAATGATTTTGGTTTGTTCGTTTCATTATCGGGTATTTAGATCCAAAATCGTCTATATCATTCAAATTTAATTGATATAGGTCATCACGGTGACATGCACCGGCAACACCAAATATTAAGGCGACCTGAAAAGAACATAAATATCTAGGTAATTTTGAAATTCTCACAATCTAAAGGTACCTTATTCATTAAGAATATATATAATCTGGTGCTTGAGTGATAAACGTTTCAATTTGTTCATCTGACAAAACTTTTGACTTCTTTGGTATATAGTTGTCACTTCAACGTTCCAGGAAAGCACGTAATTTCAAATATTTTGTTATATCAATATCTTTTTTTGTACTAACTGTAGTTCTCATCATGGAGTAATTCGATCATAACTTCAACCTTGTAGATAAATAGGAAAAGTATGCAATCATGACATTTTCAGATCGAGAGGTCGTCTTTTTTTTGTTGGCAGTGATCCATGAAACGTTTGTAAGCGTATTCATATTTTGCCTTGAATTTATTTGGCAATAAATTCAAGATGACATTTTCAGCAGCATTTACTAAGTAAGGTTCTCTAACGATCTATCGTCATATATCGTGCTCATTGATATGACGCCTGCAGCTGCGACTATGCTACTACGTTTTTCTCAACGCGCACCTTCCTCAGTAGGTGGTCACTCAACCAAGTACTAGCCGCGCCCGGTGCTGCTTGGCTTCTGATATCGATACGACTCTCATCAACCTTACCAGCTACGAATCCAATCCAAAAACGGAGTGTTGTTTTACTTTTTGGGCACGTATTTTGAACCACAATACTTGTTCAATAGAATATGCGCTAGTTTAGTATTATTTTGATTATTTGGAATAATTGTAGGGATTCATGGCTCTCTAGATCCGAAAAAAAGTGGATGTTCTGACAAATGATATATCAATTATAAGGTTCATTGGATTCAGATAATTGCGAAGATTTCAAAAATATAATAATGTACAGGTCCTATTTTGAAATCGTGGATGTCATTTCCGGAAAAACCGAATGTTGTCTTGTGCGGTCTTGTGAGCATATTCAATGCTCCAAATTTCAGGAATATAGTTAGAGAAACAAAGGAGAAAAAGGGGGTGTACCATGAGTCTGTGTCACACTGTATATAACTGAATTTGGAAGTAACCATTATAAGAATCTTTACTGCAGAATTTTCAATCAGAATTTCAATAAAGAAACCTCCCTCATCTCCATAACGAAAAGAAAGGATATTATTTCCGCTTCCCAAATTCCGGACTGTCAAAGCACTCCGCTTTTGATCGTCCTCAAAATTCTCTTAAATTCGTCAACAAAATGCATGCATAATCCGTAGTCTATCTCATTACTTCAATCTTTTTCATTCTGCCCGATAATCTAGAATGCAAATTCCATTCTTCAGCCCAAGGAAATTCGTCACAAATTCAATTATCCTGGAGGTAATTCCCTGTTATACATTGTTTCCGCCAGCACAATATAATGTAATGCAGAAGTTTGGAGAGTAGAAAGTTTTCAAAATATTATTTCATCATTATCACCGCTAGCTTTTGTACACTTAGGGCCCTATTGGTTTTCTGGTTAGGAGCAGGGGCGGTTCGGCGAAGCTTTTGATGTTCCAAATTTATGGTAATGAGAAAGCAGTCAAGGGCAAGTAAAGCTTTGCACAATCACAATTCTATATGATTGCAATCAAAATATTCAAATGGAGATAGTAGTTCGAGAAAGATATACATTTGACGTAAACTACAATAAATTAAATGATTTATTATACAGGGTGTTCCCTAACTACGGAACGAAACTTCAGGGGGTGTTTTGTTAGGTCATTTGACAAAAAAAAGTTCCTATGAACATATGTCCGGAGTTGCTTCGTTTCTGAGATACAGGGCGTTGAAGTATAAAAAAAGGTATTTATAAAATATTCTGAATATCCTGAAACCGATGTGGTTGAAATGTGGTACAGCTATTTGAAGTAATAAGGCAACTATTTGGCCGTAAGTAGGTCCAGTGGCGTCTCAGTGGGCACCACAGCCAACAATACTGAGAAAAAAATTATTTTCTCCTTTTCAGTGCATTTGAATATAAGCGTGGGTTCTAAAAAATTTTTATAAGCGTGGTAAAAATAAAACTTTTTTGCCTCCTGTGTTGTTTTTTCATATTTAGCTTAGTTTTCGAGAACAAAAAAAATTAAGGCACTCTACAATTGATTGATGAATACCTGCTATGGAGACCAGCTGACAGTGATAGTATTGTCATATCAGTAAAAGTCAGAGTTGTCAATTAGCAGTGATTACATCATGAATACTTTCACTAACGCTGAAATGGCTGACATGCACTGTATTTATGGATCAGCAAATGGAAATGCGGAAGAAGCACGGAGAATCTACCAAGATAGATATCTTAACAGAGTAATTTCATGTGCTAAAACATTCAGAACGCTACATGCAAGATTATGTGAAACTGGAAGTTTCAATAAAAATGTAAGAGGTGGAAGACCAGAACCTGTAACAACGCCTGAACTAGGAGAAGCTATACTTGATGCGATAGAAGAAGATCCTTCTAATAGTACCAGGAAGATTGCACTGCAGCTTGGAGTAAGCCCAAAAACCGTTTGGAAAGTTCTAAAAAGAAACCTCCTATACCCATATCACATACAGCGGGTCCAAGCTCTACTGCCTAGAAATTTTCACCAAGATTAATGTTCTGCAGGTGGTTGATTCATACGATGGCACACAATAATAATTTTTTACCAAATATTTTATTTACGGACGAGGCAAATTTTTCACGAGATTCTCTTATGAACTTTCACAATAACCATTTCTGAGACGACGAAAATCCCCACATTGTTAGAGAAAGTCATTTTCAGCAACGATTTTTGCTGAATGTTTGGGTAGGAATTATTGGTGACTACCTAATTGGACCCTTTTTTTTACCAGCAAGATTATCAGGTCCATCCTACACGGCTTTTTTGCGAAATCATTTACCCATTTTGTTGGAAGAAGTACCCGTACTTGTAAGAGGTAACATGTGGTTTATGCACGACGGAGCTCCAGCTCATTTTAGTGTTCTTGCTCGTCAGCATCTCGACATCACCTACCCTAATCGCTGGATTGGACGTGCAGGACCTCAACATTGGCCCGCTCGCAGTCCTGATATGAATCCTCTAGATTTCTATTCATGGGGTCATCTGAAGACTCTCATTTATAAAACCACTATACTAGATGTGAATGACTTGAGGAATCGAATAATTGACAATTGAAATGTCATAAGGAATACTCCAGGTATTTTTGAACGTGTCAGACAATCAATGACACATCGATTGCAGTCGTGTATTGTATCAGACGGTGGACATTTTGCTCATTTACTTTTAGGTCGAAATTGTTTATTTTTTAATTTAGGTTTGTATTTTCTGTTGTCCATGGATAATTTCTAGAATAAGTTGAAGTATTTTTTTCTCGAAAACACAAGGGACCAAAGAGTTGTATTTTCAGTTGTTTAATCTGAAAAAATGAAATACTACAAAAAAAAAGTACTTTTTTTTTCTCAGTATTGTTGGCTGTGGTGCCCACTGAGACGCCCCTGGACCTACTTGGGGCCAAATAATTGCTTTATTACTTCAAATAGCTGTACCATATTTCAACCACATCGGTTTCAGGACATTCAGGATATTTTATAAATACCTTTTTTTTTACTCCAACGCCCTGTATCTCAGAAACGAAGCAACTCCGGACATATGTTCATAGGAACTTTTTTTTGACAAATGACCTAACGAATCACCCCCTGGAGTTTCGTACCGTAGTTAGGAAACACCCTGTATATTGATTATAATAGACCTCAAAATTGATATGTGCTTTGGCCATCATCTCAAATTTGAGCTATTTCTCAAAATATATCGGATTATGTTATTCCTAACAAAAAAAATTGACATAAGTTGTGGATGATTATGATTTCCTTTAACATGGCGGTGGACTCCTGGAATAAATCTTCGAATATTTCGCACCCTTTGAAATGTTTAGAAAATGTAGGTATTAGTTCTTGGATGGACAAATTATCGAAATGAAAACATTTTCCGGTTCTGAGAAATATAGGCCCGCAATAAGTTGTCTTTGAGATTTCAAAATGAAATCGATATCGCCTTATCTTGAAATTATTCCAAGTGTTCCCATCTCAGCTACAGAAATCTATATTTCAGATATTCATTTCAACAACAGTGAAAAAAAAAATCAAGTTATCACGATGAGACTATCATTATTATACAAGCTTTCATTTAGTTTCACCTGTTCCGGTGTCTGTGTGTCGGTAATCAAATCTTGCAAGTTAAATTTGACCCACTTCTAATCGTCCGATTGATTTGAAATTTGGCAGGTGTACATAATCCCGGTAACAACGCATTATGAAATTTGTGTTAGGGAAGAAAACAAAATTGCGGGTCCCATATGGCAGTCAATTTTTGTGATTATGGTCCGACTCTATTCAAAATTGGTATCTAGGGGTCGGTCGGAAATTATGATTTTTGTCAAAATTCAAAAATAAATTGAATAGAAACTACTAAACCAGTTATTGAACATTATAAAAACTAAAAAATGAAGAATGAATGAACGAAAAAAAATTAATAACAAGCTTTCATTAGTTGTTAATAAAAACAGAACTTGAAATTTGAAAAAAAAATATAAAAAAATTGTTTAAAGACAAGCTTCTATTTATACAAATGCACTAGAAAGGAAAAAATCAATAATTCAGTTGTTTGATCTAGGTTATTCTGTGAGTAAGCTTGCCGTGGATACGAAATATGTAATCTTGCGCGTCAATATTTTGAATCTGTTACTCACAGCATAACCTAGATCAAACAATGAGAACAATTAATATCTCCTTTTTAGTGCATTTATATAAATAAAAGCTTATCTTTGAAAGAATATTGTATTATTTTTTTATAATTATGTGTATATACCGTATGATTCTCTGAGGTGGCTCACCCCTATAACTTTTTCATTATTGAAGATAGAAGAACTAAATTTGGAGGTTGTGTATTATAGTTCAATTTACATTTTTTGACATATTTACTCGCTTTGCTGTACCTCCGGTTTGACCAGAAATGACCCCAGCTTTTGATTTTTGAATGGGACATCCTATATATTTTTACTCATTTCGATCGAGAATGACATTCTCAATCCAACAACATCCCACCTGTCAATTCGACAAATAAAGTAATTTTCACTTATAATACCACAAGAGCTTCAAAATTATCGGGTATTTCCCGATAGGTTCGTTGCAAACAAATTAAGGAGTCAAGTTTTTCAGGTTAAAAAATCACGAGCGCGAAGCGCGAGTGATTTTTCCTGAAAAACTTGACGACTTTATTTGTTTGCAGGAACCTTGAGGAAATGCCAGATAATTTTGAAGCTCGTTGGTATTCGGGGATTATTTTCCGTCCCAAAAAGTAGTAAATTGGTTCCAAACTGTTTTTTGCCTTCTCCGTATTAATGGGAACATTTCCTTTGACTTTTTATCGATGGTGGACAGAGAACAAACTCCAAATCGACTCATTTTCATGCAAAATCTCCAATTGTCACAATTGAATTCAACCTGTCAGTTTGAAGTGTGGTTAATTTGACTGGATCATGTTTTGTTTTTATATATTGCAACTACCAGAGAAAATTTTCAAAAATTATCAGTATAATACCATGTAGGTTGTACCACGTGACGTCGAATGGTGCAATTCTATTGGTCGATATTTGGGTCGGAAAATAATCACTTATAATAACAAGAGCTTCAAAATTATCGGGTATTTCCCGATAGGTTCGTTGCAAACAAATTGGGAGTCAAGTTTTCAGGTTAAAATCACGAGCGCGAAGCGCGAGTGATTTCCTGAAAACTTGACGACTTATTGTTTGCAGGAACCTTGAGGAAATGCCAGATAATTTGAAGCTCGTTGTATTCGAGGATTATTTTCCGTCCCAAAAAGTAGTAAATTGGTTCCAAACTGTTTTTTGCCTTCTCCGTATTAATGGGAACATTTCCTTTGACTTTTTATCGATGGTGGACAGAGAACAAACTCCAAATCGACTCATTTTCATGCAAAATCTCCAATTGTCACAATTGAATTCAACCTGTCAGTTTGAAGTGTGGTTAATTTGACTGGATCATGTTTTGTTTTTTATATATAGCAACTACCAGAGAAAATTTTCAAAAAATTATCAGTATAATACCATGTAGGTTGTACCACGTGACGTCGAATGGTGCAATTCTATTGGTCGATATTTGGGTCGGAAAAATAATCATTCCAATTTTTATTTTTCGATCTAGAATGCAATGGATCGTGTGAATCGCTCCATTCTTGGTCAAGTAACATGGTGAAAATACGACTTTGGGGATTAAGAATTTACAGTCGTTTTAAGAATTATGTAAAAGTCGCAAATATGAATTTTTTCAGTTGACTTGTTTTTTTTTAAAGAAAGGGGTGGCTCGTCGGCTTTTTGTGAAAGATTATTTCATTTCGAATATTTTGATACCACACACTTTCACTTTATTCTCACTATTTTTCCGAATAATCGCAAGAAGCGATCATACCTAATAACAAATAATACGTATTCGGTATACTTATGCACTGAGTCCTTTTATTCTAGTTATCCGTGACAAACAATTCAAGCTGTTGCTAGGACTACCTAAGCAAATAGGCTAATGAATATGCTGTCACTTTTAAAAATTCATTTGTTGCGTAGTTTATAATTTGATATAGAAAATCATACTAGAAACGAGAAAATTGACATGTTGCTAATTCACGGAGAAGCAAAAAAGAATGCAACTGATGCAGCTCGAATTCATGCTCAGAGATTCCCTTATCGTCGCCATCTCACTCGGCATTATTTTCCAAAACTGAAAAGGAAAATGCGAAATGAACCAGAAACGGGCAACTTATACGGAAAGATATCCATAGTTTCCTAGAAATCAAATTTATGATTTCATTGAAGATTTGCAACTGGCTGACCAAGTTGATATCTGTTTTCAACAAGATGGAGCGCCACCTCACAATCCTCAAGTCGTAAGAGGACATTAGAATGACACCTTCCGAGAAAAGTGGATTGGCACTTATGGACATATTCAGTGGCCTGCGAGGTACATTCTTGAGTTGTCATATTATTTTTTTTTTTTCATATTCTGGATCACCAGATCTTACTCCGCAAAAAAAATTTCTCTGGGGACCAATAAAAACTCAGGTGTATAACTCAGCATCAGCATCTCGTGAAGAACTGAAGTGAGGGTGGCATTCCAGAACATCACTGCGGAATAGCTGAGCAATGTGGTACGCGCAACAATTGAAAAAGTTGAACTTTGCCGTGATCAAGAAGTAGGTAATTTTGAAAATTTAGAACCTTAATGGACTGATTTGCGATTCTCAAATAATTCTTAAAACGACTGTGAAGTCATAAGCTCAAAGTCGTATTTTTTCCATGTTACTTGATCAAGAATGAAGCGGTTCACACCATCCATGGCATTCTAGATCGAAAAATAAAAATTGGAATAAAAATGACTGTATTTGTCAAATATTGACAAGTGAGGTATTATTGTATTCAGAATGTCATTCTCGATCGAAATAAGTAATAATATATAGGATGTCCCATTTAAAAATAAAAATTGGGGTCATTTCCAGTCAATCCGGCGAATCAAGTAATTATGTGAAAAAAAATTGAACTATAATACACAATCCCCAAATTTCGTTTTCCTATCTACAATAATAAAAGAGTTAAAGAGGTGAGCACCTTGAAGAATCACCCGGTATATTCCCTATATCTCAATTCTCTAGTTCTTTCCTGCATATTGATGACTCAGTCAGTCACTATGTAGATCGTTACTTCCTTCGGTTCTAAATGGGTGTTCGTATCATCAGAATGAATACATATCATATTATGGATTCACATTTTGTTACAAATCTGAGGTTCATAGATACTGAAGTACTGAATTAATTTCTCTCCAATCATTCACACCACACTAAACAATGAATAACTTCAACAATTCGTTTTCGTAACACTGCCCCATATGATTTCTCCCTATCTACGGAGATTGTACAGCTCAATCTGGCCACCTTGTTTGAATCCTCCTCAATAAGATTTTAAATCATATTCAACTTTCAAATGCAATTTAGTTTTCTGTCTATCACCTGCCAAATTCAACCCCCTCCGTGAATTTTGAAGATGTCATCACTCAGTTTTTCCGATTGCCTTTAAAATGTGATCTCTCCAGGAGCTACAGGTTCCGTTTTGTTTCCAGTGTGAAAAGTCTCCAATGTGTGGTTTGGTTCCATGGTCCTGTTCCATATGTGCGATGGTTCATTTATCTCCAGTTGAAAGTCCCGGTCGTCTGATATCATTCCTTCATGGCATTCAATACGCTGACAGTTCTCACAGGCTTCCGAACAAAGTCTTCTGGATAAGTCATCTGTTTTACTGTGTCATGGTCCTTAACAATGTTCGATCCTGAGAATGTCTAGCGGTATTATCCCAAATATTCCATCTCCAGTAGCCAGTACAAAGTTGCTCCAATTTGGAAATGATCTACCGACCTGACGATCAGTTACAGTTTCATCTTGGGTCCTTTGGAGTTTTTTTTTGAGGGTGGAGGAAATCCTTTATGGACACCTTGTGGTAGTGTGGGAGTCCCTGAGTCAGATTAACCCACTGAAACCTCCACCCGCAGGCTCGTCAGACCGTGGCCTCCGATGACACTCGAGCCTTTCGGCCCATTGTATCTTACCCGATAAGAGTACAGGATGTATCAGTTCATCTGCTACCTAATAGCTCTCCACTTGCCCCTACCAGTACTTTTGTTTCACCATGTCTTGTCGATGGTTCCCAATCAAGGCCCACTTCGAGATCGCTCTCGGCAACTGCCGTGGCTACCTCACAGTATTGGTGGGTCATCTGGATGGCACTTTCATCTGTTCAGCACTCTGGAGAGTCCTCTCTCGATCCCGTAGAACGCTAGGAATCGAAGAAACCGAGAAGGCCAAGAGTTGTCTTCATTTCCCCTCGGTGTTACGGCTCAGTGGTCATTTTTTTCCACAAGTGAGTGAGGGCAAAAAGGGGTTGGTATAACCCTGTGGTGCCCCCTGCACAGGGCTGAGGCTGATTACTCTAAAATTTCGCTCAGTTTCTCGGAGGCTCCGTTGCTGCACCGTTCCTTTCGAGACTCCGGTGCCATACATTCATCACCACGGCACTCACAGCCTAGATTTAGGTCTTTAAGCCAGAGCATCATTAGTCGAGTTGAGGCCGCCTTCCAAACCTCGCAAATGTCCGCAAACTGCCTCATTCGCCGCACGGCCGCAGCTTGTTCACCCCAAACCACGTGTAAAAGTATTCCCCCTCCACAAGCGCCTGGCGCCTCTCGATAGTTTCAGATTTGCCTCGGGCGCCACCTTCTATTATAGTAGGGAAGACACTACTGCGGGCAGCCTCAGCGAAGGAAATAAAAAACATTCCCGTGGTCACTTATAGTAATGTTACGGGACAGAAGGGCAGGCTTCACTCGCCCTTGACTGGGCTCAATACCTGGTGTTGGCTGCGCACTGGACGGTTCTCATTCAAAGTACTAAATCATGTGAATAAAAACACTCGATTCCAAACAGATTATCACAATTCTTATTTTATCAAGTGAATTCAACGGCGGGCGGCAGTCTAAAGTTTTAAATAGGGAAAACAATACGTACTGAAGAAGCGGAGAGGGGTGCCAACCTTTTTACTGTGGATAGCTTCTAACGCAACCTCGTGTCCAATACGGCTGTTAGGAGCTGGAGCAGATCAACACGTTTCCCGCAGTTAGGCGAAGGATTGATCTCGCGTACTTATAAGGTCCCCGCTGTGAAACGATATATTAATCCAGAGCCTTATTAACAATTATCTAGGGGCGACTATAATCTTGACTGGCTGCCATTTTCGCCATGAATGAGTGGAAAATCACTAATTATACTGAACTTGGAAATAAGAATACAGTAAATTACTCGAAATTTTTGGGGATCGAAACAACCCTTCGTCTCGTCGTGGAGGTTTCAATCAATAAATATTCCTCAGAATTTAGTTTCCAAGTGGAATATACACTCGATAAATATACAATAAATATATTTCAGTTTGATAACAAATATTAGTATGGAAAAATAAGCTGAATTCACTACAATAAAATACTTGGGAACCACTCTTTCCGAAGAAAATATACACTGAAGACTATTTGAAAATATATCAGATTGACTCAGCTCAAATTCGGCCTCACTGTCTCTTTTCATTGAAAGTTTTTAAACTTTCTGTTCGTTTGAATATTTATTCTCGCGTGCCATGTTTTTCGATGTTAGTTTATTTTCATTGTATAAAAATATGGAATAACAAAAATAATAAGTTCAACATACACTAACTTATTTACGTGAAAACCAAAAGACTTGCAGGCCCAGGTCACATCGAAATGTAACTGTTGCAGCAAGCTGATCTGAAAAAAGGATACATGAATTCGGGAAACAATGCCTCGGAGTTCGTGTCTGATAAACGAAATGCTGATTCATATGGCTCCCGCAGTGAAGCACAATAGTTTTGGAACATTTTGTAAACGTCTTGGCGAGAAACAAACGACCATCTATAGACAACACAAAGAAAAACAAAAACCGCGTATGCGACCGGTACCCGCAGTATACACGTACCAGCAGTATACACACAGAAAGGTCCCGCGTATTTATCCTCAGAACCACCCTCAACTAACATATTGTGAATGGAGCTCGTCCTTAGAACGACCCTCCGCCGATAGGCTCTATACCGGCTTTACGCTAGACAACTCTTAATGGGACTTCCTATACCTATCTCTATTCGGCACAACTGTTAGTGGAGTCCGTCCTTAGAACGCCCACAACTGACAGATTGTAAATGGAGCTCGTCTTTTAGTTGAAGAAATGAATTGAAGTTACACCCATGGTCTACATTTGAACTGCCTGATTAACACTTCATGCTCACCGGTTCGGAATAATTCAGGAAGTTACTCTGCTATTTTTTTTGATTTGATCGCCGGAACACTACTGAATCTGGTATCGTGAGATCAACAGCGTCTAGGCCAAGTTCCCTCTGCATTGAACTTTGCAATTTTTCAGACAAATTTCATCTTGGATATTCTATTCACCAACCTTTCACTGTGGCGGATCGGTAACGTCGGTATTCTGGTTTGACGGTACTCATACTCGTTGGCACACGACATGTCGGTTCCACTGGTTCCATACAACGCATTTGTTCACTGGCTGGATTACGACTGAACTTTATCAATCGCCTGTTTGGCGACTTTGCCGTTTTGGTGACTCTTCTACGAGTCGACTCAGCTCATTCCGTACAATGGAGAATTTATGTGCGTCATTCGGATGACGTCAACGGCAGTGGGCTCTGAACCGACGATCTACTTCCTTGGTCGACCGGCGAGAAACTGAATACTCTTGCGATGATTGTTAGCACCGCTGACTGGCTATGTGAATGCTATGGGCTCGGTGCGTCGCGGAGATAGAGGTCCTATATGTTTTTTAATAGACGAAGTCGCGTTATAAGCGTGTCGCCTGATGTTTATGGCTGTACAAATATCCGGTTAATTTCAATTCGCGGCATCAAACCTAAAATCAATTATATTCCCATAACTTCAAATAACGTGGATGCTTTTTACTCATTTTAGGGGCTCTTGGTTGCTTACAAAAACGGTGGAATAGTTACTTCATTACCCACGTGGAGGTGAAGTTGGACTCCACTCTGGTAATCGACTTGAAGTATTGGATGACCTCTCCTTGACCATATAGTATCGGTGATAATATAGTTTCAAGTCCGGTATTGCTCACATCATTGTTCACTATGAAGAAACCTTTCTGTTATGGATATGCCAAGATTAGGTTCCAGAAATTCCATTCGCTTTCGAATATATATAGTGGAGCCGCAGTATCTGAAATTCCTTCCAGAAAACGGCAGTAATAAGTACAGGGGCCTAGAAAGATCCTCACCTCGTGGTAACCTGTTGATCTCGGCCAGTCTCGAAAATTTGTTTTTTCATTTTGTATGAATTCCTTCTGCAGGAACTATGTGGCCCATAGAATCAATTCGCCTCCGTAATAGGGAACATCTGGCATGCAGAAAATATCAACCCATGTTATCGTTATCAACATAAGTGTATCACGAAACAATGTTCGATTCGGATGGGTAGCACATAATTTGTCAGAATGGGAGAAGAACTCTTCATCAATCCTGGGCCTTACCTACCAATTCCAGGAAAATAACACCAACGAATGGATAATTGAACTCCAGAAGAAAAGTGAAATCCAATGAATTCAAGGGGAATGTTTAACACTTTATTCGATACTGGTAGAAACATAAAATGGAAATAATTTCATTAAAACGAAGTCTTCCAGAGAATGATTTCGAATCGCTATAATAAGTGTAATGGAATAATTCAAACTTCTGGGGTATTGGACTGTATGTGCATAATTTGGGTATGTTCTGAATGTAATGTGGAATTGTTCCACAGGGCTTGCTGACCCATGAAATGGGTCGAATGTGAAAGCATACCATAATCAGATAAGAAAATTGTCACGCACTTCTAATACTTACCTCGATCCCCAAAATATTGAAAATTTATTCAAAAAGGGGGCAACCATTGCGCTGGAAGTACACGGCAAGAGATATATTACAATCTCCCATGTGCACATGCTGAGACCAATAGTTGCGCAGAGATTTACGTTAACAAAATAGCGGAGAATAAGCTGAAAGAGTATTTATATCCACAACAGTAGAATATATATGAACTTTCGAACTGATAGGTTTTTTGGGTTCTACAGACTACGGACCATGATCCGAAAAAATATTCCAATTCGAAGTAAGCATGCCGACCAGTGAGTAGGGCCAGTCTCGTGCTTTCGTTTAATCTAAATCTAACGCGAAATATAAAGCAAGTTAAATATCTGAAAAGTAGTTATATACAGTATTCAAAGACACTGTTCATCTAATTGTTAAAAAAGCTGAAAAATGGTTCCCACGCGAGATAATGCCGAAGAAATAAGAAATTCCGTTAATAGTGCCATCAATAAATCGTTGAAAGACCAGGCATTGATAAAAAGTATGGCAGATAAGGTATCAGAGGCGATCGTAAAAACTGTGAATGAAAAACTTTCCGAGATAGCAGGAAGAATGGCCGAAATTGAAACCCGACAAGCTGAACTGAAACAAACATACGATGAGGATGTAAAGAGTCTAAAGGAAAAAATTGAATACATTTCAAAGGACAGTGTGGACCTGGAGTTCAAGCTTGACAACATGGATCAAGAAAACCGGATAAGAAATTTAAGAATCTTCAATTTCACGAAAGCCCCAAATAAAAACACGCGACTGAAGATGATGAAACTGATGAGAGACAAAATGAATATTAACATTACTGAAGCGGATATAAGATTATGCTACAGAGTAGGAAAGAAAAATGAAAAACCGAGATGTATATATTTCTAAAACTAAGTAGCCAAGACCTAAAACAAAAAATATATCGAAACAAAAAGCTACTGAAGGGAACAAACATTGTAATAAGGGAGGATCTAACTAGCCGGAGGGTTCAACTAGTATCCAAAGCAGTGGAAAAAATATCCTTCAGAAATGTGTGGACTGAATCTGTAAAAATTTATCTTAGCTTGGAAAACAAAATAAATATCGTAAAATGTGAAGCTGATTTATAGAGACTTTTTAGGAAATTTGAATTGGAAAACTGAAGATATGCTCTTGAAGTACAAGAATTAGATTAGGGAGTAGAATAGCCCAATTTGAAATTACTTATTTTTTTCTCTCTTTCACTAATATTTTTTATTTTTTTATGAACACTAAAATTTGAGAACTTTTTTTAATAGATATTAAACGGGGTAATAATAGAAAAAAATCTCCTTCTAAATATGGGATACCTGACACAACACAAGCACGCTTGTGCTTAGGTGAAATGTTTCCAGTATATGGAGTGAGATGGCTCTGTACTATATTGAAATTGTAATAACTAAATTGAAATTTTAATTAACACCTGGAAATAATATTATGAATTGTGAAATTGTTACTTACTTTTGAATTGAATGAACTTGAAACTTGAAAAAAAAATAGGTGAAGCGAAGGAACCCACGAGTTGATTTTTCCCTATAATGGAGAGAGTAACTTTATTCAGGATAAAAAAATAGAGTTTACAATGAGAAAAAATAAACGAAAAACGAGTGAATGAATAAAGTTTAGTGATCGATAAGTACTGATGCACGTAAAAAAAGTGTGTGTAATAAGAAAGAGTATAACAGTATTCATTATTGGTGACACGAACGAGACACACTATTATAAATTAGTGATAACAAGATATGTGCTGAAATATTATATACATCATGGAGAGTAAACAGAATACAATGAGTGAAATCCTGCGATGATGCATAATGAAATATTTCGGGGGGTAGTATCAACATTCACATATGTATGCTCATACACACATAGTCTATACTGTTATAAAAGGGTGATGAGTGAAATAGGACGAAATTCGTTTGTTTGAAGGTTGTAGACGATGTGGTAACTTGATGACTATCGTTTTGGACGTCTATTGTCTTAATGTATTCAAAAGGTTTTCACGACGTTTCGAATGCTTGTATCTGCAATCGTCTTTAGGTGGATACTGACAAGTTTAGGTGCTACTTACCAATTTATATGACTGTTAGCGCAATGATGCGTGCAATTTCGCCATGTGCAGCGGTGCGTGTAATTTCGCGCGGTGTGGTGGTGCGTGAAGTTTTGCGCCTCTGCAGCCCGCCAGAAAGAGCAATCAGGGGTTTCCATACGTCCTTGATCTCAACGCTTGGTTGACTAAAGGCGTTATTGGCTTCGATGTAGGCGGCCTCTCTGAACTTTCGTTTGAACCAATGCTCCTCTCTATGTAGAACACTTGCGTCATCCCATAGAACTCGATGGTGCTCAATCCAGGCGTGGTCAGCGATTCCCGATTTTGATGTTTCTCCACGTTGAGTCCATTTCTTCATCCACTCTTACCGATAACGGTCTCTTTGTCTCTCCAATGTAGGAATCTCCGCATTCACATGGAACTTCATAAAAGCAATTCTTACTGATTTCATTTCTGTTGTCAGGTTTGGTCTTGGTCAGGGACCTCCGTAAAGTACTGCCGGATTGGAAGCAGCTCTTAATGTTGAACTTGTTTCCGATCCTTCTGATCTTCTCGGAGACACCTCTGATGTACGGAAGGCAGATCATGGTGCTTTGTTGTTGCTCTTCAGATATCTCCGTTCTCCGGAGTTGTTTCAATACTTTTTCTAGGAGTTCCTTGGGATATCCATTCCGGTGGAGGTCCTCTCTGATATGGTTTAATTCGGCATCTAGTGACTCCACGTCGTCGCATATGTGCGTTGCTCTCTCTACCAATGTTCTCACGATCCCTCTCTTCGTCGAACTGGGATGATTGGAGCTGTAACTGAGGTACTGCCCCGTATGTGTCTTTTTTCTGTAGACGGAGGTGCGAGTTTCATTGCCTATGCTCTCAACGTTCATATCGAGGAAGGGTAAGGCATTGTTGGTTTCCATTTCCATCGTGAATTTGATCGGATCCCTGATTTCGTTGATTCTTGAGAAGAAATCCAGGAGATGTTTGTCTCCGTGATTCCATATAATGAAGGTGTCATCCACGTACCTCAACTACAGCTTTGGTTTGTATTCTGCCTCCCGTATAGCCAATTCCTCGAACCACTCCTTGTATATGTTGGCGATGATTGGAGGAAGGGGAGATCCCATCGGGAGTCCGTCGACTTGAGAGAACAATTGGTCCTTTTTCCGGAGTTTCCTGACCAAGACCAAACCTGACAACAGAAATGAAATCAGTAAGAATTGCATTTATGAAGTTCTATGTGAATGCGGAGATTCCTACATTGGAGAGACAAAGAGACCATTATCGGTAAGATTGGATGAGCACAAGAAATGGACTCAACGTGGAGAAACATCAAAATCGGGAATCGCTGACCACGTCTGGACTGAGCACCCTCGAGTTCTATGGGACGACGCAAGTGTTCTACCTAGAGAGGAGCATTGGTTCAAACGAAAATTCAAAGAGGCCGCCTACATCGAAGCCAATAACGCCTTTGGTCAAGCAAGCGTTGAGATCAAGAACGTATGGAAACCCCTGATTGCTTTTTCTGGCAGGTTGCAGAGACGCGAAACTTCACGCACCACCACACCGCGCGGAATTACACGCACCGCTGTACAGGGCGGAATTGCACCCATCATTGCATCGATAGTCAGATAAATTGGTAAGTAGCACCTAAACTTGTCAGTATTCACCTGAAGACGATTGCAGATACAAGCATTCGAAACGTCGTGAAAACCTTTTGAATACATTAAGACGATGGACGTCCGAAACGGTGGTAATCAGGACAAAATTCATTACAATATTATAACATATTAAAGTGCAAGCGCAAAATTTGTACACTCATCCGCCCAAGCTCAACTAAGGCGGGTACAGTCTGAAAAATGATGCAGTGAGGGGTGTTAATTTTATTACAAGCTCTCATTCATCTTGCAATGATTATATGTATGTAACTATGTATGTATGTTCGGGTCAAATCTTGCAACTGAATTTCTTATTATGGTCATATTTCATTCAAAATTGGTATTTGGGGGTTTTCAGGCGAGGAGATTATGAATTTTTTGTCAAAATCTATTAATTCAAGATGGCGAACGAGTTTTGTGATTATGGTCACATACTATTCAAAATTTGTGTGTGGGAGTTTTTGGGGTCGAAGATCATGATTTCTTTCAGTTCAAAACTTACAGGGAAGATACCTTGTAATAACGATGCTCCACTAGAAATGAACAGATTGAGGCGAACTTACTCAAATGCAAAAAATAAAATAACAAATGAAAAAAAACTCTTCACAGACAGGCTTTCATTCAAGCCTTGCACTAAAACGTATAATCGTATAAAATAAGTTTGAGTCATCGAATGATTGAATTATTTTTTGTCGAATGATTTGGTTTCAAAAAGCTTGTTGCGCGAATTGTAATAAAATGTATACTTCGACAAGTTGTTACTCACCAACCAATCATTGTCCAATGAAATTAATTGATACTTACTTTTATAAACAAGCTTTTTGGAAGCAAATCATTTAATAAAAAAAATATGACTTATTTCATACGTTTTAGTGCACGGCTTAAATGAAAGCTTATCTTTAAAAAGTTTTTTCATAAGTTATATTTCATGTCTGTTGGAGTTCATTCCATGAGTTTTCTTACATATTGTTTGTCTCTCAAAAAATAACGAAAAAAATAATTGTTGGTAATGTGTTATACAATTCAATTGCAGAAAAGGAGATTGCACTTTGTGAAAATGATTTTTTACCGATATTGGGGTAAGTGAGTTGTGCGCGATGTCATGTGTTATATTGGTGGTTTCTGGAATTTGCTGTGTTGCTATAGAAATTATATCTTACGCTGGTACAAAAAAAGTAGGTTACTATCTATATATACAAATAAATATTTTTTTTTGCAGAATGGATGGTAAAGCACATTGTGTATCTAGTAGTAGAAACAATATACTCCCGGACGACAATGTTGATTGTTGGCCGAGGCGTTAAGTCGAGCCAACAAGCATAGAAGTCTAGGAATGTGCTTTCACTACGAGGTACACATACAATTTTTCCTGAAATCGCAATCAACATTATCATAAATTAAGGATTTTTTGTGAACGCATAACAATTATTGGTTCCCATCTTATTGCCTATGAAATCGTTTGCTTGAAAATCACTGTTTGTTTATTGAAACTTCAGACACTCAGTGATGACAAGAACCCTCACTAGAAATACCAATGAATCAGTGCAACTCCCTTGGGAAACAAGCAGCAAAGAAAGGTATACCGAAACTATCGCCGTTTTCTCCTTTCTTTCCAAGACATTTTAAATAATGAATATATAGTTTTAAGGCTTTTACAAATTTTATATATTATTGTTTTCGCTATGGATAACTATATCAGAAATTTCCAATGCAATGGAATTCACACTGAAACTGTAAATGATTCAGAACAATGCAGTCAAATCCTGTCAGTAAATGAAAGAAATGCAAACTTCAAAATGATGCACAATAACATTAGAAGTATACACAGAAACTTTGAGGAAATGAAAGTATTCCTGAGTCAACGAAGCAGTACATTTGACTGCATCATTTTCACTGAGACATACCAAATTGAAAACGTTGATCTATATAAACTGGTAGGATATGATATTATTTATAATGAAGCTAACCTTAACAAAAATGATGGCACTATTATATACTTGAAGAGTTCTCTTCCGTACAACTCATCCATTTTTAAATTAGGTGACGTCACAGTCACAAAACTAGAGATCCACATCTATAGCAAAATCATTCATGTGATGGCACTATATAGATCGCCATCAGTAGATCCATTCAGATTCAATATGCATTTGCAAGAGTTTCATGAATAAAAAAATAAAGAATTTGATTATGAAATAATTGTGGGGGATATAAATATTGACATACTCAAAAAAGTTGATTACGCCACAGAGTACTTGAATATTCTCAATCAGTTTGGATATGAATCCATGATAAACAATTATACCCGTGTCCAAGGTGACACAAAATCATGCTTAAACCATATTTTCCTAAAAACAAAAACAGACCTTGAATACACCCTACCACTAGTGGTGCATACTGATATAACAGACCATTTTGCGATAGTTCTACAAATTATTGTCCCAAACAGAAATTGTAAATCAGAAAATAACCAAAATAAAATTTTCTACATAAACTACAAGAAGTTGAAACAAACTATGAACGATACAGATTGGGGTTGCGTTTATGAACAAAACACGGTTGAAGATAGTGCAAACTCATTTTTTTAAATAGTCTCCGATGGCATTGAAAAGTGTACAGTTACGAAACGAATACCAAATGATAAACAAAAAAGAAAACAATGGATAACACCTGGAATCGTAAAATCAATTAACTACAAGAATAAATTATTCTCATTGACAAAATTGAACCCAAATAATCTAGAACTTAAACTAGAATATAATAGATACAAGAAAGAAATTCGAAAACTCATCCAAATAAGAAAAGCTGAATACTACAGGAAACTGATAATCGATAATAAAAATAATGAACTTGGCATTTGGAAAGCAATAAATACATTGCAATCAAAATCTTCCAACAAAACGACTATTACCATGATAAAAAACAACAAAAACGAACTCATAACAAACCCACTGGATGTATCAAAAGAATTCAATGAAAACTTCATTAACATGGGCGAAAACCTCGCAGAAAAGATAACTCCAGATGTAAATTATAAAACACCAAGGAAACGCGTAACACATTCTCTCTATCTCTCGCACACAAATGGAAATGAGATGAAAGAAGTGATTAAAAATCTAAAAAATAAGAAAGCAACCGGTTATGATAATATTAAGGCAGAAACACTAAAACAAATTTTACATTTCATTGCAGAACCACTGACATTTCTCATTAATCTTATAATCGATACTGGAGAAGTCCCGTCAATCTTCAAAATCTCAGTGGTAAAACCAATATACAAAAAAGGTGATAAATTAGCTACAACAAACTACCGACCTATATCCTTAATATCCAGTTTTGCCAAAATATTCGAGAAAATCATCAAACAAAGAGTCTGGTGTTCTCTAAAAAAGTATAAAATCACATCTGAAAAGCAATATGGATTCCAGGAAGGTATCTCAACCCAAGACCCAATAGCACGACTGATGGAAAAAATCTATTGTGACCTGGATGACCAGAAACCATCGCTAGCCGTATTTCTAGACCTAGCGAAGGCTTTCGATACAGTGAGTTTTTCGCTTCTAATCAAATCTTTAGAGGATATTGGAGTACGGGGCTTACAACTAGATCTATTTCGGAACTATCTAGAAAACCGAATACAAATCGTGAACATGAATGGAACCTTCAGCACTCCAGGAACTTTAAAATACGGAATACCGCAGGGAACTGTTCTGGGTCCCTTGCTATTCATACTACACGTGAATAACCTATTTCTTCTGGATACAGCTGAAGGAATTATCATCTTCGCAGACGATACGGTCATATATTATAACGATGTGGATTGGGACAAGATTAAAATTAAAGTTGAAAAAGATTTTCTTCAAATTGAAAAATGGTTCAAAAATCAATTGCTCACCATAAATTTTGAAAAAACGTTTTTTATACCTTTCAGCTTATATAGAAAAAACTTACCACATTTCAAAAAACTACAAATCGTGGACAATCACAAAACTATCGAGATAAACTCAGCCACGAGCGTAAAATACTTAGGTATTCATATTGACAGCCACTTAAAGTGGGATACCCATATAGAATATATCATGAAAAAACTACGATCGTTAATCTATTTATTCTATAAATCCAGAAATTTTCTCCATCAAAATGACCAAATTACCCTGTATAATGCCTTGGTAGTACCACACCTCAGTTATGGAATAATTGCATGGGGTGGAATACTGAATACTCATCTACTTCCGCTAGAAAATATACTCAATCGTTTTTACAAAATTATTCTAAGAAAACCCCATACATATTCTTCGGAAAAATTACTCCAAGAAATTAAGCTCTTTAATCCAAGACAAATATATTTCTATAATGCTGCCAACCACCTATACAAAAATAAATACACTGTAGAAACCGCTCACAACTCCAGATACGACACCAGATCAAAAACCCTCTTTTCTGTTCCACACATGAATAAAACTGTTGGACAAAGAAGTTTAAACTACTTAGGCCCCAAAATTATAAACTCGCTTCCGTTCGAAATTATAAATATACATTCCACAAAAAAATTCAAAATACTCCTAAAAAAAATCGTATCAGGAAATAAAACAACAATAGAAAAAATTATAGACCACAAAAATAACTGAAAACAAAATATTTATATCTCAAACTTTTATACTTTTATATTTCAGATTATGTTCAATATTTTTAACTAAATTTTCCATTTTACATCCTATACTGTGTATACGTATATATTTATTGTCATTTTACTTTTCGTACTATTTTATATACTATATAGCTTGTACCTTATACTTATATTATCAACATTTACATTTATATATATATATATATATATTTTTTATCGCACACAGTGACTAGTGCTTATTCCTTATAAGTGCTCGACACTCGCGAATATATTCTAACGTTAAATTGTAAACATAGGAACTTGTGAGCCTTGTTCAATAAACGTTATTATTATTATTATTATTATTATTATTATTTTTCGTTCTAAACACTTCCAGTCAGGCCCTAACTTCCGAAGCTCCGACCCATTCGGGAGGGCGTGCTGGTTACATAAACCAATGACCTCTCCCCACATCCGTGAGGTGAGAGATCATTGGGTCCGAGAATCATGTGCCCTGAGCAGACGTAACGATCCGAGAATGACTGCCTTCTGCATGCGGCCGGCTAGAGATTTTGCCGATTTACGGCATGCCGGTATAATTTCCAGGTTTGAGAGTAGCGTTGGCATCATTCCACCAAGGGCCCCTATTATCAGAACCACTATCTTCACAGAATGGTCTGGATAGAGTCTGCGGAGCTCGAAGAGTAAATCTCGATACTTCGTCCGTTTCTCATCCTCTTTCGTATGATATTCGTCTCGCCCGGAGCCGAAAACTCTATAACGTATATCGTTTTCTGCTCGCGGTCGAAGAGGACTACGTCAGGCTTGTTGGCTTGTAATTGCCTGAGGGTGGGGAATGAGTAGTTCCAATAAATTCGGCACTTCTCATTCTCCACAACGGACTCAATATCCCCCGGAGCGTATGGCAGCACTGGTGTCTCATCAATACCGTACGAGTGTCGTAGATGGTAATACAGCACTCGTAACGCCGCGTTATGACGATGGATATAGGCTGAGACCGCATATGCTGTACATGCTGACAGCAAGTGCATGATGGTCTCAGGCGCTCCACGGCAGGCCCTGCATCTCGTGTCAGGGACCTCTATACCCATCACGCGGCTTCGATACACGAGAGTGTTGAAGACACCATCCTGGCAAGCCATGATGAATCCCTCAGTCTCCGACTTGAGTCCACCTGACCTAAGGAAAGCAAAGGTCAGACTTTCGGATAAGCCGTGGTCTTCAATATGTTTGAAGAAAATTCCAATGATGAATCCCAGTATTCTCTGCAGCTTTTATGGTGACTCTCCGTCGAGCGGGCTCCAACTCGGTGATAGAGTCTTGGATATCCCGCTCGGTGTCGAATACAAGACCAAGTTCATCGGCTGCACGGACTGCTGCCTTAAAAAGAAACGCTCCTTTCCCTGTGATCTCATGGTCTTTGACCATGCAGAGAAGGGGATCCAAGCTCCTGATGACTTTACAGGCTCCATCCAGCACCATCCTGTTGTGTAGACACTCCAAACTCAGAAGTCCACGGCCTCCCTGTTTTCGGGGGAGGTACAACCGTGGAACGGACGATTTCGGATGCAAACTACGATGTAGGTGCATCATTTTGCGAGTCTTCACGTCGATTCCGCGCAGCTCTTCCAGGGTCCACTTCACTACCCCAAAGGAGTAGATTAGTATTGGAACGGCAAGCATGTTGGTGGCAGAAACTTTGTTTATGCCCGACAGTTCTGATGACCAGATCTGCCGGAGTTTCTGCTGATACTTGCCGCGGAGGCGTTTTTAACCGCCACTACCTCTTGGGTGCAACGTTGTTGCACTCCTAGGTAGGTATACGCCTCTCCGGCATCCAGATGGCGGAGGATGCTTCCATCTGCCAGTTGCGCGTCCTCTCCGTAATCCTCGCATCGTCCTCTTCTGAGATGAACCAGTGCACATTTATCCATCCCGAATTCCATACCGATAGCATGCGTGTACTCTTGCACCACCCTCAGAGATTGCTGCAGATCTCCCTCACCCGAAGCATAAAGCTTCAGGTCATCCATATAAAATAAATGGGTGACCTTATGCCTTCGGTCTCCGGGGGTGCCACAGTTGTAACCACGGGTTTTTCTGAGCGCAACGGATAATGGCATAAGTGAGATGCAAAAGGAGGGGCTGAGGAATCCTTGGAACACACCTCTCCTGAAGATAACCTGCTCCGTTTGGACTTTGGCTCCACCTGATGTTATGGTGAAGCGAGTCCTCCAGAGTGGTATCAACTGTTCAATGCATCTCACTATTTGATCGGGTACCGCAAGGCATCTGAGCAAATGCAAGATCAACTCATGCGATGTTGAATCAAACGCCTTGCGGTAATCGATCCAGGCCATCGAAAGGTTGCGCTTATACTGCACGGAGTCCTGCGTGATACATCTATCGATCAGCAGGTTCTCCTTGCAGCCAGCAACACCTCTCTTTGACCCTTTCTGCTCATATATCCGTTCGTACACCGTGTCAACTGCGAGGAGTATTCGCGTGTACAAAATGCGCGTAAACAATTTGTAACACGTGTTCAAGCATGTTATCGGTCTGTAATTTTTGGGATCAGACAAATCTCCGTTTTGGGGATTAGCACGGTTCGCCCCTCGACAAACCAAGCCGGAATCTGCTGCTTCCACTGAGCCACGAGTTGAAAACTCTGGCTAAGTGGTGGGGTACTAGGAAACTTTTTCCACCACAGGTTGCTCAACCCGTCTGGGCCTGAGCAGCGAAGTTCTTCGAGCCCTGTAGAGCTTTCCGAACTTCTTCCGGGTTATCGGTTGGCGCAGTTCATTAGGATGAGGCTGCTCAAACCTTCTACAGAAGGCTCCAAACTGCGTCAGGGCTGGAGTGTCTATGTTGAGTGGCTGCGGATATTCGTAAATCTCCTTCCAGAAGTTTTCCACCTGATCAGCGGTCGGCGGGTTTCCACAACACGCGTCGGTTGCTGGAATAAGCGAGGGTTTTCGCGGAACTGTTTGTTTTCCGCGATTCCTCTCGCTCGCCGTATAGTGACTTTTGGCGCCACTAGCATTCGTATCCTATCAAGGCAGTGTTGTTTGATGGTTAACAGCACTCCTTGATTCAATGTTGATGGACTCGTCGCAACTTAGCTGCGATTCGCCGCACCGTTAGCGTAAATGGCCTATTGGCCACTACGTAGTCCATCACACATTGGATACGAGATGCGTGTTGTCTCGCCGACTTGATTTTCGCTTCCATCTTTTGTATGCGTCTCTCATGCCTTCTAGTCGAAGACGCATTATTCTGCGTATCCGCACGAGAAAGCATGAGAGCAGCATCATATACGGCGGTGTTGATTTGCCAGATGTCAGCCTCTTCTGGAAGCGCTTCACGAATCTCCGCATCCACTCGAGCCAGATCTTGAGGCTTCAGGGGCTTCGAAGTGCGGAGCACCCTGCGTGTTCTGATAATCTCTGTTGGTGGAATATTGATACCTGCCACCTCTTCGGCTGGTTCGACTCGTGGCACTTCTGCCACTTCGGCCACTTCGTTAACCTGCCTGGGAGGCGGTCTCACGTAGCCACGGCTACGAAGGTGAGATACATAATCCCGCAGATTTTTGTGCGGAAATGCGGCATACTCTGGGTGTGCCACGCACCACAGAGGATGCATTCGCGCCATGTCTCCCCTTCGGCCGGGCTCGCTCGCTCATAGCAACGCAGAAGGCCGTCTCTCATTCCGTCTGTCCACTCAGAACGTTGTCCATTGCGTAGGTCGTCATTAGGCTGTCCATCGATTTGGGCCCCACCACCTTGCCGTTGACCTCCATCCGGATGAGGTCGGTTGTGGGGGCCCTGTCTCCTCCTTCTGGGAACCAGAGTATGATCCTGCGAGGGGGTTAGCCTAGCAGGAACACGGCCGACACCAGAGGAAGTGTTTGCTTTTTCCTCCCGGATGCGCTTAAGCTGCCGGTCCGATTTTGCATCCTAGGCTGGGTTAAGTGGTGGCGCCACTCACCAAGGTCATTGCTGGTGTTGTTTGACCTACCCTGCTTATTATTATTATTATTATTATTATTATTATTATTATTATTATTATTATTATTATTATTATTATTATTATTATTATTATTATTATTATTATTATTATTATTATTATTATTATTATTATTATTATTATTATTATTATTATTATTATTATTATTATTATTATTATTATTATTATTATTATTATTATTATTATTATTATTATTATTATTATTATTATTATCATGTTTTAAAAACTACCAGTCAGGCCCTTACTTCCGAAGCTCCGACCCATTCGGAAGGGCGCGCTGGTTACATAAACCAATGACCTCTCCCCACACCCGTAGGTGAGGAGATCATTGGGTCCGTGAATCATGTGTCCTGAGCGGACGTAACGATCCGAGAATGACTGCCTTCTGCATGCGGCCGGCTAGAGATTCTGCCGATTTACGGCATGCCGGTATAATTCCAGGTTTGAGAGTAGCGTTGGCATCATTCCACCAAGGGCCCTATAATCAGAACCACTATCTTTACAGAATGGTCTGGATAGAGTCTGCGGAGCTCGAAGAGTAAATCTCGATACTTCGTCCGTTTCTCGTCCTCTTTTCGCACGATATTCGTCTCGCCCGGAGCCGAAAACTCTATGACGTATATCGTTTTCTGCTCGCGGTCGAAGAGGACTACATCAGGCTTGTTGGCTTGTATTTGCCTGAGGGTGGGGAATGAGTAGTTCCAATAAATTCGGCACTTCATTCTCCACAACGGACTCAATATCCCCGGAGCGTAGGGCAGCACCGGTGTCTCATCAATACCGTACGAGTGTCGTAAATGATAATACAGCACTCGTAACGCCGCGTTATGACGATGGATATAGGCTGAGATCGCATATGCTGTACATGCTGACAGCAAGTGCATGATGGTCTCAGGCGCTCCACGGAGGCCCTGCATCTCGTGTCAGGGACCTCTATACCCATCACGCGGCTTCGGTAGACGAGAGTGTTGAAAACACCGTCCTGGCAAGCCATGATGAATCCCTCAGTCTCCGACTTGAGTCCACCTGACCTAAGAAAAGCAAAGGTCAGCCTTTCGGATAAGCCGTGGTCTTCAATATGTTTGTAGAAGATTCCATGCATCGGCTTATCCTTGTGGAGCTGCAGATGTACAGTATTCTCTGCAGCTTTTATGTGGACTCTCCTTCGAGCGGGCTCCAACTCGGTGATAGAGTCTTGGATATCCCGCTCGGTGTCGAATACAAGACCGAGTTCATCGGCTGCACGGATTGCTGCCTTAAAAAGAAACGCTCCTTTCCCTGCAATCTCATGGTCTTTGACCATGCAGAGAAGGGGATCCAAGCTCCTGATGACTTTACAGGCTCCATCCAACACCATCCTGTTGTGTAGACACTCCAAGCTCAGAAGTCCACGGCCTCCTTGTTTTCGGGGGAGGTACAACCGTGGAATGGACGATCTCGGATGCAAACTACGATGTAGGTGCATCATTTTGCGAGTCTTCACGTCGATTCCGCGCAGCTCCTCCAGGGTCCACTTCACTACCCCAAAGGAGTAGATCAGTATCGGAACGGCAAGCATGTTGGTGGCAGAAACTTTGTTCATGCCCGATAGTTCTGATGACCACATCTGCCCGAATTTACTGCTGATACTTGCCGCGGAGAGCGTTTTTAACCGCCACTACCTCTTGGGTGCAACGTTGTTGCACTCCTAGGTAGGTATACGCCTCTCCGGCATCCAGATGGCGGAGGATACTTCCATCTACCAGCTGCGCGTCCTCTCCATAATCCTCGCATCGTCCTCTTCTGAGATGAACCAGTGCACATTTATCCATCCCGAATTCCATACCGATAGCATGCGTGTACTCTTGCACCACCCTCAGAGATTGCTGGAGATCTCCCTCACCCGAGGCATAAAGCTTCAGGTCATCCATATAAAATAAATGGGTGACCTTATGCCTTCGGTCTCCGTGGGCACCACAGTTGTAACCACGGGTTTTTCTGAGCGCAACGGATAATGGCATAAGTGAGATGCAAAAAAGGAGGGGGCTGAGGGAATCCCCTTGGAACACCCCTCTCCTAAAGATAACCTGCTCCGTTTGGACTTTGGCTCCACCTGATGTTATGGTGAAGCGAGTCTTCCAGAGTGGCAGCAACTGTTCAATGCATCTCACTATTTGATCGGGTACCGCAAGGCATCTGAGCAAATGCAAGATCAACTCATGCGATGTTGAATCAAATGCCTTGCGGTAATCGATCCAGGCCATCGAACAGGTTGCGCTTATACTGCACGGAGTCCTGCGTGATACATCTATCGATCAGCAGGTTCTCCTTGCAGCCAGCAACACCTTTCTTTGACCCTTTCTGCTCATATATCCGTTCGTACACCGTGTCAACTGCGAGGAGTATTCGCGTGTACAAAATGCGCGTAAACAATTTGTAACACGTGTTCAAGCATGTTATCGGTCTGTAATTCTTGGGATCAGACAAATTTCCGTTCTTGGGGATTAGCACGGTTCGCCCCTCGACAAACCAAGCCGGAATCTGCTGCTCTCCACTAAGCCACGAGTCGAAAACTCTGGCTAAGTGGTGGTGGGTACTGGGGAACTTCTTCCACCACAAGTTGCACAACCCGTCTGGGCCTGGAGCAGCAAAGTTCTTCGAGCCCTGTAGAGCTTTCCGAACTTCTTCCGGGGTTATCGGTTGGCGCAGTTCAAATTATTATTATTATTATTATTATTATTATTATTATTATTATTATTATTATTATTATTATTATTATTATTATTATTATTATTATTATTATTATTATTATTATTATTATTGTTGTGACAAAAGTCAGAGATTCACTACTTATTTCGGTTTAATACCTACTTGTCGCTAAAGAATATCTGAAATGGACAGTGATGATGATGTCCAGGTGTGCGGGCACATCCAGAGTTAGTAAATGCTGCTGTGAATTTCATCCTAAATTCATTGCTATATAAATCCCAGGCAGAATTTGAATACGCTTACAAACTTCTCATGGATTATTGCCAATAAAAAATACGACTTCAGAAAATGTCATGATTGCATTCTTTTTCGATTCATCCACAAAGCAAGGCATCTTCGTTATAGTTAGATCAATCCTTAATGCTGAGAGCTTCAAAAGAAGATATTGATATTACAAATTATTCGAAATTACGTGCTCTCCTGAAACGTCAAAGTGACAATTATGAACCAAAGAAGTCAAAAGTTTTATCAGATGAACAAATTGAAATGTTTATTACAGAAGCACCAGATTATATATACTTAATGAATGAGGTACGTTTAGAATGTAAGAATTTTAAAATTACCTAGATATTTATGTAGTGTACTATTTAGGTTGCCTTAATATTCAGTGTTAACGGTGCATGTCTCCGTGATGAACTATATCAATCGAATTTGAATGACATAGCATAGTTTGATTAAAATACCCTATAATAATACGAACAAACCAAGAACATTTGTGATAAACAAAACTTATATGGCATTGTATAGAAAATATGTTGCATGTCGCCCAGAAAATTTCGAAATTTGCCGCTTTTTCTATAAATATTGAAATGGGAAAGGTTGCAGACAACATCTGTTGTTGACTCCGTTGATTTGTTGTTTTCTACCAAGTGTTGTTCATCCTTGCACTTCTTCACCGTACTGATAAGGGCCGAGAGCCCGAAACACGTGTCTACGGTTAACACTTCTCTTTGAGGGCTATGTTCATTAAATTTCTTCCATTTTGTTTACCAGTCCCCTCGATATTCTTTCCATTCATATCTTCTGTTGTTGACTCCGTTGATTTGTTGTTTTCTACCAAGTGTTGTTCATCCTTGCACTTCTTCACCGTACTGATGAGGGCCGAGAGCCCGAAACACGTGTCTACGGTTAACACTTCTCTTTGAGGGCTATGTCCATTAAACTTCTTCCATTTTGTTTACCAGTCCCCTCGATATTCTTTCCATTCATATCTATAATCCTGGACTCGGATGTCACGCAGGTAGCTATAGCTGCCTCCGTGGTGACGTTGGTTGTTACCCTGGATACAGGGTCAGCTAACCAAAACCACAGATGTGCGACTGGCTTCTGTTGTTGACTCCGTTGGTTTGTTGTTTTCTACCAAGTGTTGTTCATCCTTGCACTTCTTCACCGTACTGATGAGGGCCGAGAGCCCGAAACACGTGTCTACGGTTAACACTTCTCTTTGAGGGCTATGTCCATTAAATTTCTTCCATTTTATATAAATATATATACATATATATATATAATTATATATATATATATTTATCAACTGTTTCCACCTGGCGCGGGTTCGATTCCCGCAGCTGGTGAAACATTTTTTCAAGGTCCCAAGAGTGGTTTCGGATCCCACTATAAAAGGTAAGGTCCCCGTGATCTTAACTCGTACAACTTTTCATTAACTTCTGAGGGTTGGTCAAACAACTAAGAAAGCGGTTAAAAACAATTTTTACAAAAATAATGGAGAAATGAGCACAGATATCATGAGTAATATAGAGCTTCCATTATCAGTTGGAAAGGAAAGCTCAGATGTGACTATAAACGATGTTCATTTTGTTCCACAGTTGGAAGTCAACTTGTTATCTGTAAGCCAGATTGTCAGTGAAGGCCACACTGTGGTTTTTAAGTCTGATGGTGCCAAAGTATATAATTTTTCAAGAGAAATAATAGCATCTGCCACACATGGTAAAAATTCATTTGAATTAGACCTTGCACCTATTGATACATGTGGTTCTGCAATGATGAGTGTTTCGTCAGAGAAAGAATGTGAGTTATGGCATCGACGTTTGGCACATGAGAATTCAAGCAGTCTGAATAAGTTGAAAAGTGGGCTGGTTTATGGCATGGACTTTCCGAACAATTTCACAGCACCACGGAATTTCACAGCACTACGTCATCTGCAATTCAAGAGGCATTGTGGCTTCGTGGTTCGAGTCAAGAACTGAGTTCGGATTCAAGACCAACGTTACTTCATGTAGAAAACCAAGGAGCTCTGAAATTGGCCATGAATGGAAGTTACGAAGCACGTACAGAACATATAGATGTACGTCACCATTTTTTGAAGGAAAAAATCGAAAATGGACTAGTGGCGGTGCAGTATATGACCACCCAGTCTATGGTGGCAGGTTCACTCACCAAGCCTTCAGAAAAGTCTAAGTTCCTGAAGTGTATCAGGAGTCAAGGACTCATTTCAAATAGGGAGGGTGTAGGAATAAATTTGAATTAGGTGTGTCTACATTTATATACACCCTGAGACTCTTCAGAGAAAACATAGGAAGTTGTCAAAAGTAATGTCATGTATGTCACCTAAGCGAATGTAGTTTTACGGATAAATGTTTTGAGTTAATAAGACGAATCAGTGTTTCCTGTACCGAAGGTATCTTTTTATCGTTAATTTAACAACACATAAAACCGTATCCAGTTCTAGACTTCCTGGTAGTGACATCTCCAGCATAGTCTGCATCGGTGTATCCACACAAATCAATCCCATGGAATTCTTCACATCTTCCATATATTATTCCAAAACTTTTCGTACCTTGTAAATATTTTAGGATTTTCTTGACAGCAGTCCAATGTTGAGAGCTATAATTATTCAAAAACTGACTGACTTAGCTTACAGCAGATGCTATGTCTGGACGAGGAATCATAGCTAGGTACAACAAACTACCCACTGCCTCTCGATATGGTATATTTGGGCGCTCTTCATTTACATTCGAATCATTCTGGAGTTGCAAACCTGGTTGAAATGGAATATTCGACGGAGAACAATCAGACATGTTGAACTTTTTCAAAATTTCCTTCACAAAACACTGTTGAGTGATTTCGATTTGTTTGTTTCTCCTGTCTCTCCATAGTTCGATACCAATTAAACATTTAACATCACCACGAGTGATTTCAAAATCCATCTCAAGATGTGCTAGTAATTTCTGAACAGTGTCATTAGACTTTGTCAGAGCGCCAAATAAATTATCGATATTTTCTACAAAAACACAATGATCGGCATTTGATTGCTTCAACTCAAATTTTTCCGGGAACTTCCCAAATTCATAATTCCAGCATCGCGGATACTGTTTGAGTCCATACAAACTCCTGTTCAGTTTGCAAACCAGATTACCAGGTGTTTCAAAACCTTTGGGTTGCTTCATAAAAATGGTTTCACTTGAATTATCATACAAAAACACCGTTTTGACATCGAATTGAGCAATTTGAAAATCATACTCAGCAGCTATTGCAAGTAGCACCCAGATAGATTCATACCTTACTACAGGAGGAAATGTTTCATGATAATCTTTGTCTTCTTTTTGAGCGCATCCTCTGGCAACTAGTCCAGCCTTGTATCTTCATTCCCTTCTGAGGATTTCTCTACTTGAAACACCCATTGACAGTCAATAACATTGAAATTTTCTGGCCTTTCTTGCAAGATCCCAGTGCCATTTTACTTCAGAGAATTCATTTCCTCCTACATTGCCAACAACCAACGGTCAGATTCTCTTGAAGTAATCGCTTGCTCATAGGAAGTTGGAATATCAACATCTGCACATTGCACTGAAATATTTTGGGTTCTGAATTTGACATCTATCACGTTGATCATACTTGTTTTATCCAATTGGGGTTTCTTGTTCATTATCTTCGTTTTCACCGTCTTCATAGCTCACACTTTCGATCTCATCAATTGAAGGTGGCAGAACATCAACTTCATTTTCGAAAACCAATTTCAAATTTATGTCACTTTCTTCACTTCTTTGATTAGGAACATCCGCTTCATCAAAACAAACATTTGCACTAATGTATATTTTTCTTTTCAACTGATCCCACAATTATTTGGAGATTCTTTCTTATAACCAACCAAAATCATTTTGCGACTTCATTTCATCCCATTTCTTTCTCCATTCCTTTGGACACTGATCTCAAAATTTTAATATGTTGTTTATTGGTCTTTCTACTGAACCAACTTCCGTTAGGTATTGTTTCATTCATTTGCCGGGATATGGTTCTGTTGAGAACATATACAGAAGTAGTCACAGCTTCTGCCCATAGTTCGAAACTCAAGTTTCTCGAATACAACATAGAACGAGCACTATCAACAATAGTTTTAATATTTCTTTTAGATCTTTCGTTTTGCTCATATGCACGAGGTGCCGATGTTTCACAAATTATACTTTTTTCTCGGAAAAATGTTCGCATGTTTTCATTTATGAACTCCGTTCCATTATCACATCGAAAAACTTCAATCAAATTCCCAGTCTGCCTTTTCACAAGTGTTTCAAACTCAAAAAAATTTCGAAAGACTTAAGATTTATGTTGTGAAAAGTAGATTGTCCTGAATCCAGTATAATCGTCTTTGAATAACAGGAAATATCGTGATTTATTCGGAGATACTATATTGGAGGGACCGAAAACATCTGAGTGTATGTATTCTCCGGGCTTCTGTGCTCTGGGGCGATTCGATTGAACAAAACTCCTACGATTCTGCTTGCCTAGACTGCAGGCTTCGCAAACAAACTCTGATTCATCTGTAATACATGCTCCTTCAACTGCACCGCTTTTTATAGTGTTTTTGACATACTTCAAACTGACATGTTCCAATCTTTCAAGCCAAAGTTTCAGAATATTTGTTGTTATTGCATTACATTCAATTTCATCAACTTTGAATAGCATTTTAAACATGTTGCCTCGTCTCACACCCACGCAAGATATTTCACCATCAGAATTGCGAAATTCACATCGGTCACTGTTGGCCGTCATCACGAAACCTTTATCTGAAAATTTTCCCATAGATAAGAGATTCCTTCTTAATTCAGGTATATAAAGTAAATCTGTTATAACTTTGTCTTTCCAAACACCTTCGATATCAGCTTTCACCTTGATTTCTCCGATTGCTGCTGCTTTCACAACTTTGTCATCTGCAATTCTAACAGTGACTCTATCGTTTATAGGTTTCAAACTGGGGAACCATTCTTTTCTGAATGACATATGCACACTTGCACCACTATCAGCCAACCAATTATCATCTCCATTATCCACCCAATTTTCGATATTACTGGGTAAGCCACAAGTGAGAGCTTCTCTGCTATTTCTACGAGTAGAATCACTTTTGGAATTCAAATTCTCAGATTTCTTTGCTTTTCTCATCGGACATTCTTTCCACCAATGGCCAATTTGTTTGCAACATCCGCATTCAGTTTTTTGTTTGAGATCTTGGATATTCTGTTTTCTTGTGGAATATTTTTGATTTGCGTGGTTTTTTATAGATTTGATTTGAAGAGCCAAATTGTCCTCATTGACATCCGACGACGACATTTTCTGTTCTTCTTTCAAAAGTCTTGCGATAAGATCTGGCAGAGTTTGTTTACTGGGGTCGAAAGACTCCCATGCTGTTACCAGCATTGCATATTTTGGTGGTAGGCTATTGATTATTTTGGAAATCACAGCAACATCAGATATGTCTTCACCCATATCTTTCAACTGTTTGACTATAGATTCAACATCAGAAATGAAATTGGCAATATTTTGACCTCTGGACATATGCAGTTCATGAAATTTTCGGTAAATTATGTTTTGAAACTTCTGTCTTTTGCTCGTGAACCATAATCAGTTTCCTCCACATTTCCCCAGGAGTTTCGCAATTAACTGAGTACGATAATTGATTCTCATTGATGGATGATAGAAATATGACCATGGCTTGGTTGTCTTTCTTCTCCCACTTTTCAATATCTTCGGCTTCGGTAGCAGATATTATAGGCTTCTCTCCAGTGACTGCTCCCATCAAATCACTGGCCCTTGTTACGATAGAAACACTGAATTTCCATTGTTCCATCAAATTTAACAATTCTTGTATTCTGAACTTGAGCCATTTACAAAAATGTCTGTTAATTATTCTATATATAGTGCGATTGCTCTTTTGAAAAATCGCCAATTACTTATCTTTCCTCAATAACGTAAAACAAGGTACTCTGGGCTCATAACCTTTTGGATAATATGTTACTCAATTAGAAAGGCAAAAGTAGCAAGATGAAAAATTGACTTCAGCAAAAACGTAATTTTATTATCAACAACATCATTTGTTTTTTTTTTCATAACAAAATATAAATTAATCAAAATAAAATCACTTGATGAAATAATCCAACACAACTCACCCATCATCATTCAGTTACTTTTTCCCCTTGAGTTCGGCACGCTTATAGCATACTCACGGAAATCCGTTCTCTTTTTGCATTTCTAAATCATAGTAGAACATTGCTTGGAGTCTGAGTGGTAACACAAAATGAAAAGTTTTTATTCATTAAAGAAAGTTGGATTAGTTTTCAAAAGTTGAAAGTGGGTAAAATATTCGAGGGGAAATTATTAATAGTAAGCAATATACGAATGAATAATGATAATCTCACTTCGTGATTGGATTTGCATTCAATCCAGTCTTGCAGAAGCATTCCATCAGTAATTGAGTTAGGAGCTAGAAATTGTGGAGAGATTTTTAAGCAGAATCGAAAAAAATTCTTGCAGGATTAGCTCCGGGAATATATATCACAAAACTGATAGTTAAAAATCCATAAGGTCTGACATTTACATTTGTTGAAGCTTTATCCATTTCAATCAAGTGTTTTTACCTTTATATCTCATGTTGCTTTTTTATGATAGGAAAAATTATATAAGGAGAGAGACCTCGTTCCAATTGGGGCATAGCTCGAAAATGAGAAGAAAGGACAAGATGTAGTGATGCTATATCTTCCTGAATGGCTACTAGAGTACTGTCAGAGAAGGAATCTGGCACTATTGTTCTGAAAAAAATGGGGTGATCATTCACATATACGGAGTTGGAAATACCCCTACATTCTTCGCAGGAATGAGTTGTAACGAATTTCATTCATTATCTCATAATTTTCCAATCCATTCCTATCGATTCAAAATAGACGTTCGATTTACTTATTTTTAACAGTGTACCTGATGTGAACGTTTTCGCCTGGTTCGGTTTTTCTAAGGTATGAACAAAACTATGGTAAGGAGCTGGGTTCTCGGTTCGCAGATAGCGAGAGAGAAGTATTTGAATGCTTGCCACCGAAAGTGAAATATGGACAGTCATAATATGATATAATCGTTCTACGGATTTTTCTACATATTCACTATTGAAAATAATCATTTTATGGATTATGGTTTCATAGTGATTTTTATTATCTTTTCGGACATTTAGTGGATATAATTTTGGTAATTCGATTAATTGAACGTCTCTGGAAGCATCGGTATTTCTGCTTCAGAGGTGAGTTTCATAGGCAAATCAAGTATCAATATATGCGTTCATTATTACGGTTGTCGTATAATATTTTCATAACCACTTTCAGACTTTTTCTTGGGATATCGATTACTGTAAAACGGCCGCAATCAAATGCTAGAAAATTGCAGTACTGTGGAAATCATAAGGAGGATATCTCGTACTAAAGAGCATCCATTTGTGGGTAATATAAGTTTGAAAAAAGAATACACACAACCATACCAGGAGGAGGATAAGTACCACTTAGGTGTTTTCTCATTTTTCTTGAACGTGATTAGTGATTACAAGATATCGGCCGTCCGTCACGGGGTCATATCAGCGATATATTCTGGGAATTTATTTCAAAATGTAGGCCAACTATTTTCCCTATCAAGCGATTTTAACATTATTTGAATATTCACCAATTACCTGAAAATGTATATTAAGGTATTCTTGTTGTTAACACCGTGCTCTCGAGAGTTATGTAGGTAAAATAATATTTGCCCTTATAACACCCATATACATATTTATTCACGTACATTTCTTTATGCATAGTTACTCAGCATAGTTACTCCGTGATTAGTGATTTTCTTCATGGTTTCGAAACTTTTATTGGGGTGAGCTCTATCTGAATCACTTGGCGCCCTATTTGATAATTTCAACATTTCTTCCTTACCCACTCCCGACTCCACTGTTGCAAGTCAGCGCATTCCAATTTTTTGTGTTACCTCACAGAAAGTACGTAACAGAGTGATATGACAAGTATGTCAAATCTCAGAGCTCAAATTGAAAAACCCCTCCAAATCTTCTGAACTAGAAATCTGAGACAAACAAACTGAAAAGAATACAACATCAATCTAGAAAGGCCCAAATCCAGACCGGGTACACTATCTCGATCTGAAAAATGATCTCTGGGAAATTAAAGGGGCAGAATCGATACCATTCAGTGAGAGAAAATAAGTAGAGATGCTCCTTGGCAGAACAACATCCGAAACAGAGACTCTCTTCATCAGAGTCAAGTGCCTTAGAGGTTTGCTGAGCTTCACCAAAGAATTTTCAACCGGCAACAAAGAGATAAGGCAAGCTTGGAGAAATACCTTCGGAAATTTTGCCAAGGAGTAAGACCTACAGCAGCAAGACTATACAGAGTAATTTGCTAGAAACTCACTATTCTGAGAGAAAAGGCGTTTCTCTGAGATATATTAGAACGATATAAAAGTTTCACCAAAGAATTAACTGCAATATTTTGCAATCTATGCAGTATCGAATGGCTAAGATGGGCCACGAACACCTTTCAGTGGAGCAAGAGAACTCCCTACCACATAAGGTTCGCATAATTTGGAGTAGCTCAGAACTAGGATACATACCAGTAATATGGTCCAGTTCTCGTGTGATATCTATGCAAAAATAATGAAAAAAAAAAAACAAACACTAGATTCCAATACTAGTTACGGTTATGCAAACTCTGGCACCTCACGGTTCCACTCGCCTTTCTGTGACAGGGCTCCACACTATCTTTCCCAGCTCTACATGAGACCTATTATGGTTGAAAACACGACAAAAAGCAGGGCAAGAAAAACCCTCCAAAAATCTTTGCAGGAGGCGGAAGTAAATGATATCTTTGAGAAAATTCTACCCAGATGAATCAAAAGCCAAATTTCACTTGTTTATGTATAATCGTTCAAAAAATAAGAGAGGGGGAGGGGACTTTTGAGAAGCACTGTATATATATATATATATATATATATATATATATATATATATATATATATATATATATATATATATATATATATTTTTCAATTTCCTTTTGGTTTGGCCAATGTACTTTTTATCACATTGACAACAAGGGATACAATACACCTATTATATATATATTATATATATATATATATATATTTCTTAGATACCACTTGTGATGCTATTTTCTATATATATTTTATATTTTTCCTCCAATTTTTTTCAAAAATACCACTCTACCAAATTTCTTTTTAAAACAAACTTAGTCTCGTTAATTTCTAAAACAATATTGACGAAAAAAGGTCGAAGTATACTCACCAAAATATCCATCACTTTTGATATAACTACTAAATGTGTATTTTCGATGTACTAAACGATTGGTAAATATTTTCAAGTGACAACTTGTCAAAAATCGAACGTAAAAAGTAATTGTTCCAAAAATCAAAACATGGTTGCTAGGCAACACATTACGGTATATGATACTATAATGTTCCATTTACAAGCCGCGAATCGATCCCTTGGAAACCTATTATGGATTGAATTCAGAATAACGCTACGCTTGAAATTTCTTTTTCCATTAAGAGTTTCGGTAGACCGACTCCGCTTATGATTCACACGACTCTCCAACTTTCAGAACTGCTCTAATTAGTTCGAAATCCAATTGGAAAACAACGGACAACTCACTCGTATTTTCCTTGATTTGCACTCGCATCCAAACTCCGAGAATTGGAAAATTGATATGCAGATGTGAGTATATAGAGAATAATTTCCTCTTTCGAAAATGCAAACTGGAACCGGAAATTGAAACGCCAACAGAAAGTACTTGAACACAAATGTCGGTATAAACTGAAAGCTCAACGTATTTGTTGGCAATTCTTGCAGCATTTATATCATATTTTAAGGTTATAGGTAGAACGGTTAGTCCTGTTAGAGTATATTTGGATATCAGTTTTGGAAATGATTGATCAGTAGCGTAGAGATACAACATATGCATCCACCAAAATAGATTTTCTCTGATTTGTACAAGCTTTTTTTTTGTTTCAGCTGTCCCGGTGTCTGTATGTCTGTAATCAAATCTTGCAAGTTAAATTTGACCCACTTCTATCTGCCCGATTGAAGAGAATTTTGGCAAGTGTTCATAGTTCCCGTGACAATGCATAAATTTTTGTTGATAAAACACAAAATGGCGGCTCTATGATGATTTCTGTGATTATGGTCCGATTATATTCAAACTTGGGTTTTAGGGGCTCCAAAATGGGGGACGAGTTTTGTAATTTTGGTCCGATTCGATTCAAAATTTGTATGTAATGTTTTTCGGGGTCAAAGATTTTAATTTTTTTAACAAAATTCCAAAAATTGAAATAGCTGTTTCAATATGGCGGACGATCTCTGTGATTATGTTCCAATTCTATCCAAAATTGGCATGTGAAGGTTTTTGTGGTCGGAGATTATGAATTCATTGTGAAAATTTATAAATTCGAGATGGCGGCTCCAAGATGGTGGACAAGTTTTGTGATGTCTTGGTTTTTGGGGTCGAAGATCATGAATTCATTCAAAGTTTATTGATTTTGTGTCAGAATTCATAAATTGAAGATGGCAGCTCCAGGATGGCGGACGAGTTATTCTTCAGATGTACTTCTCATTGGAAAACTATATAGCCCAGAACTTACAGAAAAAACGTCTCATAATGACGATGCATTAAAAAAATGTATAGATTAAGGCGTTCTTACTGTAAATCAGGCAATTAAATGATCAATACAAAAAACCTTTTTAAAGGCCATGCTATGATTTAAATGCGCTAAAAAGTTAAAAATTATTGCTTTGGATGTGCGACTAGGTTATTCCGTGAGTTGTAGATTCAAAAGCTTGTCGCTTCTGTATTCAAACTGATAACTTTGCGCGACAAGCTCTCGAATCTATAACTCACGGAATAACCTACGTGGCACATCCAAATGAATTATTTTCAACTCTTTAGCACATTTAACTGAAAGCTTTTTTTCTATTGATTATTCAATTGAACCCTCAAGTAATGTAAATTTCCAGGCATCTATTATACAGGTTGTCAAGGTAATCTTTAGGCAAGCTATGGTTTCCAGAGTTCCAGGGATATGAGATTCGAACTTGGCAAGGGCGTTGGGATCAAGAATTGGAATATTCTTCAATATTTCTCACTTTTCCATCACTTGGGAATTTCAAAATTGAATATTCTGCATATTTTGAATATTTTTGGATTCCGGGGTCGAATCTGAATACGATCACATATTTTGAGACAAACAATTGCTACATTAGATTTTTCAGAAGCATTTTTATTTTTGCATCCAGAGTGCGTTGAACCCACCAATTTGATGGACATGAATTATGGTAAAAAAACATTAGATGGCAGTGTTTTACGTCGGTTGAAGACCTATGGCTGTTTGATATTTCCAAAACCACTAATTGTAAAAAAAATACGTTTTGTTTTCAAATGACAACATCTTTTAGACACACATTCCTTGGATCCCAATGTTCGTGACGAATCCATTCATGAAGTCGAATCGAAAAATCGCATGGATAAAAATCCCAATACACTCATTATGAGAAAATTGGAGTATATCGCTGTGCATACAAAATTGAATGACACTGAATTGAAAAACATTAATTTTCACATAACGAAAGTCTATAATCCATTCCAACATAATGAGAACTTCTCATTATACCAGTATTAGTTGAAGGGGATTAAGAGTTCGAAGTGCATTCCTCCAACTTCCTGTCATTTTCTGGCCCTATCAATTGTGTTTTGCATCACATTTCGCAACATAGCGGGATTTAAGGTAGCAAACACTTCGCGAATGCGTGTTTTCAAGTAATTGAGGCGGTGTATGAAACACTCGTTTTTTCGCATAACTCCATAAAAAAAATAAGAAATATTGAGATCAGGTGATCAGGCAGGACAACGTACAGGATAATTCGTTGCAATTACTCGCTCATTGGACAGGTTCATTAAATAGGTCATGACTTGGATGTTCTTTCCAGAAACAGTACATTAACAATTATTCAACGTCATTCTGAAATAATTCTAAATACCTCATCAACTGTCCTTGAAATAAAATTGGTCCAATTATTTCATTTCCGATTACATCAGCCCATACGTTCACTCCGAATCATACCTGAAAATAAGTTGATTTCGTTGAGTCCAATATCTGCAGTTTTATCTGTTTTTGTTCGTATTGTTCGTAAATCTTGACTCACCGGAAAATAATATCGAAGAACTAAGTCGAGATAAGTAGTATTGTTCTGAAGTAACCAATATCCATGAACTGGGGAAGTAGTTGTTTTCTGTCAGACATTCACAAAAATGTATTGAAGACCTAGTGAATGCGATGTCTCTCCTGCGTCAATGTTACGAATGATTTCTGGTGAGTACTCTCTTCTGGAAAACATTCTTCTTTGCCTCATTCATCTTCATGAGTTCTTAATTGAGACTGAAATAATAAATCAAATGACTGTCTGAATAAAAATGCAAATTTTCAATTTCAGATTTTTTCTTTTGAGTTAGGGCCTTTTGAGAATATCTATCAGATGTAGTTCAATGTCCAGCGTGGCTTTAGCCGGGGAAGAAGTTGTTTTCTGTTAGACATTCACATAAAATAACTTCATTTCAATCGTGGATTTTTCAATTCACCGAAAAATCTTTCTATCAATATTTAATTGAGAATGTTTCCCTTTTCAACATGAATACCCCACAAGAGGTTATCTTGACGATGGAAGATAGTGACTAAAGTTTATCTTTTAGTCGCAGATGATTCCACATCTGATTATATGAACATCCTGTTTATATTTTCAACAAATCAATCCCAATACACTTATTATTGTGGAAAAATCATGAGGAAATTGGTGTGTATCGCTCATTAACTATGCTGTGGATACAAAATTGAAAGAAACAAGATTTATAACTTCAATTTCACGATCAAATCGAAAGGTATAATTATTTTGTGAATAAAACAATTCAGAAGGCATCTTCCCTCGAAACTGAATCAAACTTTGAAATTTCTGATGAAACCTTTAAGCACATTGTAATATAGCTAACAAACTTTTTATCTCAATTATTTGCTCCTGTTATAGAATCTTTCTTTAAATCTAATTTCATTCCTTTTGAAAGAAGTGCCTCGCACTTATTGAAACCGTAGTTATTATTCTGCACATAGCATATAAGCCAACAGAGTACTCTTCATTTTGTGAATAGAAACCATTATTAAAAAAAACTATCTGTATAATCATACATTTTTTGATTCCGCAAACATCTTCAAGTAGGACTACTCAGTTTCGGAAACGAATAGTGCTCACAAAATTCTTCAGATTCATTTCCATTCATATCACATAATTCCCATTGTTTTGTAAAAAAAACAAAAGTATGCATGGAAACAAAAAATGCCTTCGTATACCTAGTGTGCTTTAGGTGATTATATTTTTCAACAATCATGTATACAAGAGATGAAAAAGTGGACATGCTATAATTTATGGCGAATTCAAAAATATTTGAAGAACTTGAAAGGTATCCCAATAGATATCATCCATGTTTTCAATATTTCCCCGTTGTGGAGAAACAACTCGGACGAGAAACTCCCAATGATGAAACTTTTATCATTGATGACTGAAATCTAATAATATAAATAAAACTGCCTGGAACCTTATTTCAAAACTAGGCAGACAGGAAAAAGAAGAGCAAAACAGAAACATTACAATAAAACAGGAAAATGATAGTATTTCTAATCCCGCGGAAATTTCCAAAATTTTTAACGATTTTTTTTGTGAATGCTCTACATGAAACTATAAAAAAAATAAAGAAGCCTTTGTTGACAGGTGAAACATCAGCTATGACAAATAAAAGTCTGGTCAACGGTATGTTCATTTCGCATATATCGGAAGAGCAGGTGCTCTTTATTATAAAACATAAACTAAAAAATAAACATACAGGCAATTACTGAAAACCAGCACGGTTTCCGTACTGAACATTCTACTATAACAGCTATTCACAGCTTCTACGAAAAAAATTTACTCTCCCTGGAAGAAGGCGAAGGCGCGGTTGGTGTATTCTGTGATCTCAGCCGTGCCTTCGATTGTGTTCAACATGACATTTAATGATAAATTATTCAGATACGGAATCCGGGGCAAACTTCATTAATGGTTTTCGTCATATCTCAAAGGACGTCTTCAGAAAATCAAGATAAATCACGTGGCGAACAATGAAAAATTGGTATTTACTTCTAGTGAACTCCCGATAGGAATAGGAGTTCCTCAGGGCTCAGTATTGGGCCCCATTTTCCCCATTTATTTACATTTTACATAAATGAATCACCTGTGATCCTCCCGAATGCATTTACCTGTTTGTATGCAGATGATTCCACGTTATTATTCACAGGCAAATCTGAGGTACAAATTCAAAACAACATTAACACTACTTTTCAGTCACTTCGTGAGTGGTTATACGATAATTCTCTATTTTTGAATAGTACTAAAACAAATCATATAAATTTTCACACCAGACAGAATGAAAATAACCCAGCAGTAAAAATACCTATAGATGATCAGATTATAGACAAGGTTGAATGCTCTACTTTTCTAGGTATTAGACTTGATCAGAATGTATCCTTCAATACTCACTGTAAAATTTTAGCCAACACACTGAGTATTAAATATTTTCAACTGAGATCTCTCAAATCTATGATTGACATAGAGGGACTCCTGCCCTTCTATTTCGGGGAAATCCAATCCAGATTAACATACGGAATAACCATCTGGGGTAGTTCATCTGCAGTTAATGAGGTTTTTCTGGTGCAAAAGAGGATTATGCGATGTCTTGCTAATGTTCCCAATGGTACCCCATGCAGGGATCTATTCAAACAATTTAAAATTATTCCTCTCTATGGCCTACATATATTGGAACTTCTAACATATATACACAAGCAATGCAAAACTTTGGTTAAGGATAACTCACCACATGATCATCATAGTTTTTCGATAAAACTAATTTTTTACTTATACTATAATCAGCACAGTAGGAAAAATTATAATATTTTTTTTTAACGACAAGCTTTTATTTATACAAATGCACTAAGAAGGAAAAAATAATTCATTTCATTGTTTGATCTAGGTTATTCTGTGAGTAACTGATTCAAAATCTTTCCGCGCAAGATTACCTATTTTATATCCGCGGCAAGCTTTTAAATCTGTTACTCACAGAATAACCTAGATCAAACAATGGAAGAAATTATTCCTTCTATTTGTGTTAATAAAAGCTTGTTTTTAATTTTTTTTATTATTTTTATTCTTAACTCATCAATTCTGTTGTTTTATTACAGAAAAGATAACTTTGATATAATCAAACTGTTTGAATTAGTCTATCGACTGAAACAGTGAAACATTCAACGTACAAATTAATTACTCACAATACCATTATCCTGTTTCACAACCAATGATATATACCTAATAATTTTATAGCTTTTAGAACATTATCTGCATCATTGATATGTTGCTTTCCAATAAAACCGTTTAACTTAAAAAAAAATGTATATTGCTCTTTAGTTTTTTCACAACGAGTTCCTTCCAGGAGTTTGTCTCGGTTTCTAATGTTATGGAAATGGATACCTGGTTTCAGATATATATTTCTTTTTTTATAGCGTTCTTTATGTTCTGATAGAACAGTTGGCGAATATACAGTACTGCAGCTTCCTTATACACACAATTACTAGAGTACTTTTATTCAGTATAATTTTCAGTATCCATCACTCCTCTCCACCCTATTATACCATATGGAATTTGAGATTGTATAAGTGCGAAGTACAGTGTTCTTGAGTGCCACATACCCAGATAAATTTCTGAAGTATTTGAATTTGGAAAGAGTACCTCATTTTTATCGTGGATTTTTCAAGTCACAGAAAAATATTTCCATTCAATATTCAATCAAGAATGTTTTCCCTTTTCAGTACCTCTCAACTTCTTCACTCGTATTTTTGTCTGCAAATCCTAGTGAAAATGGATTGAAACATTATATATATATATATATATATATATATTTTTCCTACAGTGCTGATTATAGTATAAGTAAAAAATTAGTTTTATTGAAAAACTATATATATATATATATATATATATATATATTTATAAATATATATATATATATAGTTTTTCAATAAAACTAATTTTTTACTTATACTATAATCAGCACTGCAGGAAAAATTATAATAATTTTTTTAACGACAAGCTTTTATTTATACAAATGCACTAAAGAGGAGAGAATAATTTATTTCATTGTTTGATCTAGGTTATTCTGTGAGTAACAGATTCAAAATCTTTCCGCGCTAGATTACCTATTTTGTATCCACGGCAAGCTTTTGAATCTGCTACTCACAGAATAATCTAGATCAAACAATGAAAGAACTTATTTTTTCCTATTTGTATTAATAAAAGCTTGTCTTTATTTTTTTTAATTATTTTTATTTTCAACTTATTCATTCTGTTCTTATTCTATTACAGAAAAGATAACTTTGATATAATCAAACTGTTTGAATTAGTCTATCGACTGAAACAGTGAAACATTCAACGTACAAATTAATTATTCACAATACCATTATCCTGTTTTCAATAGAAGAGTTTCAAAACCAATGATATGTTCGAAGTATTGCCCGTTTTCCCCTACAAATAGACAAATTCAATTTATTGCACACCTCATCACATTTATCAGTTCGTGAGCAGTAATTTCCTGAAATGCGAGCTCAACTCTATCTCTCAAGTCCTCCAAAAAAATTGGTATCCTCGAGTATACTTCGGATTTTATGTGACCCCATAAATAAAAATCAATCGGGCTATCTGGCTGGCCATCTGATTGGACCAGTTGTTCCAATCCATCTCTGCCCAAAGGTACCAATAAGAAATTGCCAACAATATTATCGTCATGTGGTCCTGTAGCTTCCTGCTGGAAAAACATATTTCCCCTGATGCTCTCAGGTAAATCGTTGATATTATTTTACTGTTTTCCATGATTCAACGGCTACCTATCATGTAATCAAACTAAAACGGATAACTCATTGGAATTTGTAGGCATCGTATAAAATATTGTACAAATTCAATGATTGATCGTTTTCAGTTTTGAACAAAAAGAAAGCGGTACATAATGTATATCGTTGAATTGGTAATTGAATTCTCTCTCGAATGGCAAGATGGCCCTCGGTAGGAAAAAATAATTTTTCGTTAAAAATGCGTTCAGAAAATTCCAATTCCTGCTGTAGGATTTGTTATTTATTGTATCTATTAAATGACTATCACTACGAGTTACTGATGTAAATTAGTATAGATTTTAACCTGAGCAAGGCCTCCTGGGCTGAAAAAAAAGTTGAAAAATATTTTATTTTCGATCGTGAAATGAAAATTTGGCAACACTGTCGTTTGTTATTTGAGCAGCGAAATTCGAAAAACATCAAACATATAGGGTTTTCCGATTGAAAAATCGAAGTTGATGGCTATTCTGGCGAAACCGGAAGTCAGCCATTTCGTTTTCATATGTCTGTCAATTTGACATTATGTCTTATATCTACGCACAAGATTTCATTGAAATAGGTTGATAAGGAAAGGAGATATAGGCACATGGTCCTAGTCCCATTGTCTCCCGGTATAGTATCTATTTACTTTACACTTATTAAAGCCATTTTCAGGTGCGTTAACCACATTAAGTGAACGTCCATTGATGTTTTGTATACTATTAAATAATTCAAATGAGTTTGTTGAATCACGGAGGTTGAAGCCACCCACTAGCAGAGTGTTAACAGCATTCTTTATATTATGTTGTAAGAAGTTAAAAGCTGATTCATACAGAGTACTAGGACTATTGGAATAAAGATTACTAAAATAGTGTATTTTTCACTGCTCACCTTGAACTGTAGAGATAAAATAGAATAGAATAGAATAATTTATTCATCCTGTATGATCATAATTCATGATATTGGACATATCATATATACCTAACCTATCACAATCACATATACATACACAGTAATAAAATTCTAGAATAGAGGTAGAGAAGAAAAACATGTATACAATTTTTTTTCTAGTAGTCTATGTTCCATACAAATACTCATCTATGCTATAGAAACACGATTCAGTAAGGAAATCGTCCAATTTGAGTTCGAAGCTGTTTCCGATTATAAAATTCAATACTTATGTAGTTTCAACACTTGTCGAATAGGGCTGTTGAGTGCTTTGGAAGTCTAAGTAGGTTTCCATGTCTGGTGGCATAATATGGAAGTTAGAATTTAGGCTGAAATTAATACTTCGACAAGTTGTTACTTACCAACCAATCATTGTCCAATCAAATTTATTGGTACCTACTTTTATGAACACTTCGCGGGACAAGCTTTTTGAAACCAAATAATTCAACAAAAAATAATCAAATCATTGTCAGCGATGACTCAAACTTATTTTGTACGTTTTATTAAATAGCTCAAATTAAATCTTGCCTTTAAAAAGATTTTTTATTTGTTATTTTTAGGTATAGTGAAGTTTTATAGATAAAGATATATGACAGAGTCATTATTTTGTACTTTATGCAAGACTGTCTGTAGTCAAGGTATAATAATAAGCGCATCACACGCTTTTGGCATGTAAATAGTTGAGCGGCTCCGACTGCACTTTCCCAAAAACCGATGCCATAAGAGATATGTAGGTAAATAATTGCATGGTATACATTTATCAGTTATGATGTTGAAAACGTAGCTTTTAGTTGAAGAATCGCAAAATAACCACTGTTTATTCATTTGCGTATTTGGCTAATATATGTCACCCAACTCATATTCCTATCTATGTGTAACCCCAGGAATTTTGTGTTTGCGGATAAATTGATAGATTCTTCAGTTACATATACCTCGAATTTTCCGTGAGTTCTGATTTTTGAGTGGAACTGCATGAAGACGGTTTTATCAGAGTGAACAATAAGGGAGTTTTTTCGACAACATAATGTGAACTGACTTGAGAGAATGTTGAGCTCTACAGACAATTCCTCAGGAGAATTTACCGATGTTGCTATTGTTGTGTCATCAGCATACGGAATAATGCTTTCCGAGAAATATCAAAGGGCCCAGGGTTGATCCCTGGGGTACCCCAAGATCATTTTCATGTGTCTCAGATCTGTTATCATCAACTTTCACGTACATTTGCCTAGAACCTCAACCAGTCTGATAATTTTCCACGGAAACCAAGGCTTTCCAGCTTGTTCATGCCACATTCGCGTTTAATGCCTTAGATTGATCAAAGAAAAGCGCCCCGGCACATCTCCCTTGATCCAATTAAGTATGGATTGTGTTGAGAAGCGTCCCAGTTGCGCTCTCCGTTGATCTATCCGGGAGAAAACCGTTTTGAGATGAACTCAATACGTTATGATTATTAAAAAAAAAAACGTTTTATTATAGATGCACCTCTCGAAGACTTCACGGAGTACTGTGGGTATTGTGATTTGTCGATAATTTTCCATTCAGAGATGGTTGCCTTTTTTTCATATCGGTGTCACAACTCCCACTTTCAAATCATTCGGGAAAATACCCTGCTGGACCGATTCATTTATTAGATCTGCGAGAGTTTGAGCTATAGAATGTCCTATTGACTTTAAGATCTGTGTGGGAATGCAGTCAATTCTTACTGAATCAACATTTCTTGAAGAGTTCATTGCTATCAACACATCGGAAGCGTGTACTGGAAAGAAATAAAATGTTTCGTCCATAATGCTTCAAAGAGATCTTGGTGCTTAACAAGTCCAATATATTAATTTTATTTTCTACTGCCATTAGTACTCCATCTACAGCACTTTAATTTGTAATTTGTAAATTTTCATTAGCTCTTGAAAGATTGAACATTTCCATATTAAGAATTTCCCCATGTTCCCTCCTGTAACCATGTCTCCACAGACACTACAATGTCGTAGACATCATTTAAGCATTACTTTAGGAATTCTGAAAGTTTTGTGTTAAGAACCCTACAGTTCTGATAATACACATCAAGATCAGACGCCAATTCAAATTGCATATATATATATATATATATATATATATATGTATATATATATATATATATATAGAATAAGAGAAATCTGTTACGAATCCAATACAACACACATCAATAGGTCAGCATAGGCCAACCCACGACATCAATAGTCGTACTCCTAGTGCGTTCTGAGTAACGCAAAACGAATAACGAGAATAAGAGAAATCTGTTACGAATCCAAGAGAGATCACCATCCGTCTACCGCCTGTTTCATGGTTTCCCAATCATCAGGACGGCCTGTGGTCTCTTTCAAATTCGTATCAGATATCTCCTAGAGTTGATACCTATCGGCAAGTACAAAAATGTGAAGAGCATCAAATTATAGATAGTGACACCTATAATCTATGCGGTGAAGCTTAGACCTGTTATCGTGGAATTTTGATGACACGAAATTTCGTGCACATCAATAGGTCACCAACAGAATTCAGCATAGGCAAACCCAAGACACCAATAGTCGTACTCCTAGTGCGTTCTGTGTAACGCAAAACAAATAACGAAAGTAAGAGGAATCTGTTGCGAATCCAAGAGAGATCACTATCCGTCTACAGCCTGTTTCATGGTTTCCCAATCATCAGGACGGCCTGTGGTCTCTTTCAAATTCGTAGCAGATATCTCTTATTCTCGTTATTTGTTTTGCGTTACTCAGAACGCACTAGGAGTACGACTATTGGTGTCGTGGGTTGGCATATGCTGACATCTGTTGGTGACCTATTGATGTGCATGAAATTTCGTGTCATCAAAATCCCACGATAACAGGTCTAAGCTCCACCGCACAGATTATAGGTGTCACTATCTATAATTTGATGCTTTTCACATTTTTGTACTTGCCGATAGGTATTAACTCTACGCGATATCTCCTGCTCAGCGTTTCGGATTCTCTCCCGTCCTTGGAAACGGCAGCTGCTGTCGTCAACTGGGACTTCTCCTCATTTATGAATTTCCAATGAAACAAAAGTAATGTTAACTCTGCATTTGTGATTTTTTTATCTTGTAGTGTTTTTCATATTTTCCCAATGTTTTCTTGGCTAATAATTGATTCTATTCCAAATTTGTTTGTTCCAAATTTAAATTTTTAACGTGGTTCTTCCCAAAATTATTTTTTTACCATCTCCTCGCTTGTTGATTCTTTGCCCTTGATACCAACACATTTTGTTTTTCTTCTCGAATTCTCGATTTCGACCATTTGTAGCACTTTTCTTAACTGCCTTATAATCTATATAGGTACAATACATGTAAAATTATTCGTTTGACGTTTCTGCTTTTCTATCTTTTCAAAATTAGTAATTTAGTATCAAGATCTCTCCTGGCATCTCATTAGCTGTTGTGTTCATATTTTCATGTTCATATACAGGATGTTCGCACTTTTTATATTTTGTTATCTGCTTGTGATCACGAAATATATTCATAAATTTTGATTTCTAAAAATTTTAAAATTATGCCAATTGATTGTAATGTTGGAAACATGTTTTATTCAAACATAGGTATCGATTAATATTATACAAGATTTCAGAAAAAAGGCAGAATCTCCAGAAAAACTGTAAAATAACTTAGCACAGATTACCAAATACGAATTTTTTTTTATTTATGGGTTTTTTCTTTATTTTTATTACTATTTCAACTCTTTAAACATTCAACGTACTTGTAAACATAACAATATATATATATATATATATATATATATATATATATATATATATATATATATATATATATATATATATATATATATATATATATATATATGTATTGTAATGTTTTGATGAATTGGAAATATTATATATATTGTTTTTGTATATTGAAATTGCTAATTATTTTTGGTTATTCTTTGTGAGCCAAATTGATATGATATAAATAGATATTTCTGCCCCTGTATTATATGCTGTAATAATAATTGCCAGCGAACGTCACTGTTCTCTCGTCACGCTACCAACAATTATTATTTTCCTCACCACGGCTAAGCTACAGTTGGTACGCCCTTATCTCAAGGTGGCCGGTTCAAAGCAATAGAGCCACTTGCCACTGCTGGCTAACTTCAGTTTATTGAATTGTCCTTTGATATGTTATTGATCAGTGTGAGAAAACAAACAACAAAATATCATAAATCAATTATCTCCTTCATTCAGGAAGACTTAAAATACCTGGCCTACGAGAAATAACTTATACTAGGGTGAATCGAACAAATATTCACGGATAATAAAAAATCAGATCATGGATAGATAAACAGAACCTCACTTTTTCCGTGAGAGTGAAGTTTTCTGTTATTGTTCAAAATAGATTGACATAAAGTTCTTCGAATGTGAAATTCGTTATTGGTGAAATAGTTCAGGACCGGAAGAGCACTATTAAAGTTTTATACCTGGTTGGAACTGTTGGTGTTCTAATTATACCATGAAACAGGATGTCTCCTCTCTCCAATCGCTGTCAGGACTGCAATATCATGAATCAGGAACTATATAGATGCGGAAATCAGCATTTGGATCCGTGGATATGTTATCATTAAGGTAATATTGGTTTTGTTTACCAAATGATGGGATTATTTCAATTTTCTTTCAGTAAAAATTTTTGCGTGGCATCCGCTTGGAAATTTATTTTTGATCTCTCCTGAAGCTTCGTTTTTCTATCGCCTAGATACATCTTTTTCTCCTTGTCTTTTCATTTGAATTTTTGAATTGGTGCACTAAATTGTCACTTTTCACTGTTTATATTTATATTGCATAATTTATATATACAATTATTTTTCCACTCTTATCATTATTTACAAATTTCAATAATAATTGCTTCTGATACCATCTCATTGGTACTCTCCCACAATTTTCAATTTTACACCTGACCTTAATTTTTAATGTTGATTACTGTTTATTCCTGAAAATTTTTTAAATTTAACTTTTTATTGTCTTTTGAGCAATTATGAATTATAATAATTTTGACAGTGTATGAAATTGATTGTTTTATAGTATTTTGACATTTTTATCTATCCTCATTCTACCTAGGCTCACAATATACATAGAATTTCGAAAGTTATTCACAAACAAACTCTTGAAACCATTAACCATCTAGTAATTATTCTTTTTGTGGGTTTTTAGTCTTTTAAAATTTACAACTAGCATAACATAACAAAAATATATATATATATATATATATATATATATATATATATATATATATATATATATTATATTATATATGTATATATAATAATGAGTAACGCTAGCTCAGAAATTAATACTAACTGATTAAATTAAAAGGGCATTTCGCTAGATATAAACAGTGAAGTTAAGTTACGTACTAATCCTAACACAACTCAATGTAATCAGTCCTCAGCATTACGACCAGAAAAAAAGCAAAAACAAAAGGAAATGAGTCAGGTATCTATTCTGCGAGTGGTTTTTATATTCAAAGCAAGTTTTTGTTCAGAGCAGGGTTATTATATATATAATACTGACAGGGATACGGCATAAAACAGCTTCATGAGAGTTCGGGTGGCCAGACGTAAGATGAGGAAAGTGTGCCACTGCTGCCAACATATACGAATTATTTAGTTGTTTGTATTGTATTTATCCTGGTTCTTCTTGATTGTGAGTTCTCCAAATGCCTTGTTTATTTTGGTTTGAACATAAAGTGTGTTGATCAATAACTCCAGTTGTGTTGAATCATCATCTACCAAGACAGTGTATAGTGCAGTAGGAGTAATTTCGTAGTTTTGAGAAAATGCCTGGGACCTCATGCAGTGTGAAAAGCTGTACAAACAATACGTTTAAGTGCAAATTTGGTTCCATAACTTTTCACTCATTTCTAAAAGATAATTTCTGATATGTAAAAGGATCTTTCTGGTTTATTTGCTCGAAAATATGAAAAGAATGTTCATAAAATCATTTTTATCGTGAATTTTTAATTCAGAAAAATCTATTCAATATTAAATTGAGAATGTTTTCCTTTTCGACCTATCTGGTCTTATTCCATATTGTTCTTTGAGGCCTTAAAAATACATTTCTCAAAAATTGATTCATTTTTCATTTATTTCTTCTCTGCTCGGCGCATTCAACCAAGATATAGATCCATTCTACTCTTCGAAATTTGAAAATAAGTTGGCTAGTCTGGCACACATCAGACGTCATCATTATGGAGGTTTCGCCGTAACACTGTCAGTATTTTTATATATATATATATATATATATATATATATATATATATATATAATAACCCTGGTTCAGAGACCCTTCAGGTCATTTGTGTTGCAGATTGTTTTCACAGCGTTGCCGCACTTGTCATAAATTCTTCCTTTTCTTGTCCAAACATCTCGACAATATTTCTCCCTAGTTTATATCGTGTGTTCGTCAGATCCTCATTTATAAATATATTATTTCCTTTAAGGCTTCACTCTGCCCTGTAAACCTCATCCCGACGAATTCGATAACAGCTGCTTAGAGGCACATTTCATTCCCAGATCGTGATTCGTAAATCGATTTCAACATTTTTTCAAGTAGATTTTTTTGTTGTTCTTCGCCTACAGCAATTATTCTTAAATTTTTTATTTTGGAATTTTGTTCAAGGGAATCCAGTTTTTCATCAATTGCTTTCAACCTTTCTATTATCATTGGCGTTAGTAGTAGTATATTCCGTGCTCCTCTCATTTTTCTGGCTTGAAACACCGGCAACCCTCTAATGGCTTTCGGCAATTCCTGAATGCAATCAAAACTCTGATTCCTGGACACTAATTACAAGTGTTTTTATCTTCACTTGCGTATCATGCAATCACACTGCATGTCACTGTGAATTTTTGTAAATGCCCAAATATCTCTTATATCTTTAACAATTTCTGGAGCTCGCTACTGCATTGCTTACTCTAGCGCTGACATATGACTTTACAGTCGAAAACGCTCGGCTATTATTTTTTTAAATGATTATTCCTGCACGAAATACAAATTTATTTCTATAAATGATATGTTTGGCGATGGAAAAAAATTTGAGGATTCAACGATTGATTATTCAGGTTTCTGGACGTTTTTGTTATATGGTTTCTCTTTATGCAATACATAAATTAGGACTACTATGAATAAAGTGATCGTAAACTTGCAGATTTGTATTATTTAATTGTTAAGCAATCATTGATTAATTTACTCAATTGTTTAGCTCTATTAAATCATACTTAGAGTTATTATGGACACTCATACAGAGTGAAATATTGAATTTGCATCAAAAACTAGTTAAAATTCAACTAACGTCGATATTCTAGTACAAATAAAAAATTGGACCAAATTTTGCATTTAAATGTTATTATAGTAATATGAGGTAGTCGCCTGAGGTGTATATGAGATACTAGTACTCTTTATGAAGCTAGAACCATAAAAAATTGAGAAAACTTGTTGCGTAACTTGTAACTTATTCATAAAAAAATGTTTTGTTAATGTCGAAATTCAGGATAGTTTACTCTTGTCCAAAATTCCTATTTTCTGTTCTCCCTTGTACACCGTTGGGAAATTTTGAATTTTGACAACTCGAATGGAAGTTTTTCGCAATGCACTAATTTTCATCAGTGTTGAAATTTTCTGACAAATGAACGGAAAAAAGTGGTTGAGTGAAGATAGCAAAATAAGTTTAGGTGATCCGCTGTTGCTGCTGTTCCTTAATAATTGAGTTATGGCCGTATCTACAACTGAACACATCTAATAACGGTTGCTAAAAAATATACCAACAAACTTGGTTGAATTCCCAGTGGTCATAACTGAAATCTCAGTCATGAGCACTAAGTTTTGAGTCGACATTTTAACAAAATACAGCCCAGTACAGCCTCAGCAAGATATTCCTGTTTGTGAGGATTCGGTTTTTCAGGATAAGGTGACGTTCATGAACCAATAGTATGCTCGTAACGTAAATAACGTTAACGTGTTGACAGCTTTTCAGCGTATAAAGTTGTTTTTGTTTTAAAAAAACGATGAAGTTACCAAAACGAAATATAAGGACGTGTTTTTTCTACTTAAGTTTGTTCAAAAACATGAGTATTCGAGAATTTGAAATATTTTTTGCTTGGTGGGTACCATAGACAAATTAAAAATAAAGAGACTGTTTGAAACATTGGTGATCTTGACCACCAAGTTTTTGGTACGGCCAGTCGGGCATGGAGGCGCTGCCCGCAATCAACAGACGAATGATGACATGATAATTTTCCAATTTCGACGTTTGTGAGAAAATGACAAACCACGTAATAATTTCAGAATAATTCTACTGTTATTATCACCGGAAAATTAATGATAGAAATCATACTATGGACTTGAATTCGGAATCCAACATCGAAAACAGAATGTTTTGTTATTCGAGTTGACGCTGAAATTCCTGGAAATAGTCTTTTACAAGGTAAAATATAAGCTGCTTTTCACAAACTGATACTTATTTCCATCCATCAGTTGCAGAATTTTTTCACAAATTGGTATTTACTTCCATCCAAAAGTTTCCATTCCCGATCACCATTTGAGGAAGTACGAAGTACATGGTCTACTTAATGATTATCATCAAACTGGAGTATTTGTTATACCTACTCGTTCTCCTTTGTGCTAATAAATTAACAAAATTATTGAAGGTATGTTGTAAATGTAATTTGTTTTCATTTTGGTTGATTTCATGATGAGATTGAAGAATAGTTTTAATTTTGCTGTGTTTCTGAGTTTTATTATTGTTTTGTCTGTAGTTTTACCTTGTCCTAGATAAAATAAAATGTTTTTTATGGTGTTAAACTTATTATTCTTATTTTATAGGAACTTTCATTCTGTTCTTGATATCATGAAACAAATATATATTTTGAAACTTCATTTCAACCACGAACTAACAGTCTACGAATCGACTACTGTATATATTTTATCAGTGATCCCTGTATTCCATATGATACAACCATTCATATGAAAAACAGGAATGGCAAATCGATCACTTATGAAATATATACCATATCAACCATATAAAAGTAATACATTTAAAAAACCCGCCTGTACTAACTTAGTTCGGCCAGTTGCGAGATATGTCGCCACTGTCTAAACGTGGTGCCAACTTTTTCTGCAGGTTTGACAACTCTCTTTATTTTTAGTTTCTCTATCGTGGGTACCTACTATCAATATATTTTTCATATTTCAGAAAATTGCATGTAACTACCTAATGGTGTACATACCTTTAAGCGCCAGTCGGAGTTGAGACATCTTCAACTTGTTTTTTGTTTTGAGTACCTGATGGTACCTACTGATAGAGGATGGACTGATACTTCCAGTATTTCTTTTTTTTTTTTTCAACAGTCATTTGATGGAAATGAAGATATTGAGTAAGTACGTTGAACTCTCTGGAAATAATGAATAAATATACATCTCTATAACATTCATTCAAAAATAAAATGTTGGTGCCATATGTTTGAAGGTTGTAGACGATGTGGTAACTTGATTACATCGTCTTAATGTATTTAGAAGGTTTTCACGACGTTTCGAATGCTTGTATCCGCAATCGTCTTCAGGTGAATACGGACAAGTTCAGGTGCTACTTGCTAATTTATATAACTGTCGGCGCAATGATGCGTGCAATTCCGCCATGTGCAGCGGTGCGTGTAATTTCGCGCGGGTGGTGATGCGTGAAGTTTCGAGCCTCTGCAGCCCCTGATTGCTCTTTCTGGCGGGCTGCAGAGGCGCGAAACTTCACGCACCACCACACCGCGCGAAATTACACGCACCACTGCACATGGTGGAATTGCACGCATCATTGCGCCGACAGTTATATAAATTAGCAAGTAGCATCTGAACTTGTCAGTATTCACCTGAAGACGATTGCAGATACAAGCATTCGAAACGTCGTGAAAACCTTCTAAATACATTAAGACGTTGGTGCCATATGTCTAAGATTATGAGTGAATGGATACGACCTGGCAACCTTTGCACCCAGGTAGAAGTGAATTATCCAGAATATCGGGGGCGTTGGATTTCGTCACAGAAAATGTTCTGAAGTATCGGGATTAGGAGAAATCGGTGGATCTATGCAAGTGCGAGTGAGTGCATTTCGAAGTTTTAACCTCCCTGCCTACATTATTGCGTTGTTAATCTTTCGTTGGCAAAATCATATGAATACTATCGAAATACGTATATATATACTATATCGCAGTCCATATTGATTGTGTATTATTATAGAACAAGCATAAGTCGTAAGTCCCTATTTAGTTTCGCAAAAACAATATTTTGGCCCAGGTGGCTTCGAAGTTTCTTTTTGGCCGTGTCTAGAACCACACTAAGATGGATTTTCTCTTTAGAATTCTTCCACGTGAAATGCGTTATGAAGATAATATCAAGATTTCGCGTGGATCTTCCAGTGGTTCGTTCACTTTTAATTAATCCATGCTGATTTCGCGTGGTGCATTCTCTTGTGATCGATCCACGATAATTTCTACGCCAGTTTTTCATGTAATATCCACTTTCTGTAATACTCTCAATACATTCAGAGATAGAAAACAATAATTTTCATAAAAAATTCGACCTCTAATAGGTGGTTCATATCTCAAGGGGCGTATTTTGTTTACTTTTCAAAAAGTGAATTGGTTGAAATACAGTAGAGTTTCAGTTGAAAAAATGATGCCAAATACGATATATAAGCTGGAATAATCACGAAGGGATCCTCCAAACAAAGTTAGCGAGGATTAAATTCGCTAATTCTGGACGTCACTATGTATATTGACGCCTTTCGCATGGAGGAATTCTAAAAACAAGATACATGTTATCGTGGTTTAGACAGTGCCTTGCTTTTCAACGGCATTATAATAAGATCAATTTTTTTTCTTTCCAGAACAACATAATGATGTTTTGGAGTTTATACCTGTATGGCCAATTTCCTGTCCATGAACATGGGAATAACAAGATTTAAATAACTTTATTGTAGTATATTTCAGTTAATGTCTATGAAGCAATTTTGTTTTCAAACAAATATATTTTGTCCTAATATCATAAGCTTTTTTTACAATGAATCAATTTAATATACCTCAAGTATGGTTGACCACTTCATGTATTCATAAAAAGTGGAAGCATTTACTAACTTTTACTAATCTGACCCAATACTTCCCTATTATAACTGTAGTATGTTGTATACCTCTAACCGAACATCAAATTGTATTATCTAAATAATTTTTTTCATTTTAAAACCGACCTACTATAGATTATTGATTATTTTGGCTTGATTACCTTTCACCGAGATAAAGAAGGAAAAAAATACATAAACAAGGGCGAGAGAGAACAGCGTTTGACTGATCGACCTGAGAATTTGGTTGATTTTTGTTTGGATATGGGGAAGAGTTTTTTCATTTGAAAGCGAGAATACTGCATGAACCAGGCATATAAAACAACAAAATTAATGCTTCCTATCAATAATTACAATCGTAGTACCTACTGAAGGTTTTAGTGGTGCCTACTAGATTAGTGGCAGGCAATAAAACAATATAGCAGTAGACACAAATTTCATGAGTAGAGCAAACTGCACACCTTTGTCATAACTACTGTACTTCTATTATACACCATAAAGATAATCAGTAATGAATTCTATTTGAATCAGTGCAAAATAACAATCAGTACTTGCTACTAAACAAATTAGTGTTATCCACTACATAGTGGTACATAGCATAATGACAGTCAGTTATCAAAACAATTTCAATTAGTAGTACTCACCAAACACATTAGTGGCGGACATCAAGTTGATGGTGGTAAATTAATTTGTTGTGTGTACTGAACATTCAGCTGTCCCCATTGCGACAAAACTATTTTACTGTGATTACTGAATTTTAGTGATCTTGGCAAATTATATTTTTCAGTGTGGATAATAAAAATAGTTCCCCATACGTGTTGCAAATCTTCTGAAACTCACTGTGATATGTTCATCGTATATTTGCATTTTCTGTGATTGAACATCATTAAAATTATATTTTTATTATCATTGTACCTATTCAGGACTCGAAGAAGCAACAGAAAGTGCAAATCGACAATTTTTTTTATTCGAGTTCATCAAGAATCCCTTGTAATTGATTCCGACATCGTACGTTTCTCATTGTTGACTACGTTTGATACCGTTATCCCGTTCCCCGTTATCACGTTTTCCGGAAATACCATTATCCCGTTATGCCAGTTATAGCAAAACTGATAGCACGAATATATTGTCCGTGTTTAAATATCTGTGAATACCCATTTTCATTGCGATCGGTTGAATATATAGGTTGACTAGCAGACCCGTCCACGCATTGCTGTGGCTAAGGTTTTCATTATAAACTAAAACCCGACAGACGTTGTCCTGTCCAAATTTCTATGTTCCCTGAAATATTTTTCCCAAAAACTCTCGTCCGCGTAGAATTTCTTTTTTTCTATGTTTTCCTTTATGCTGTTCCATCTAGATTATGCTTTTGACTCCTTCCGCTTCCTGTTGTCCCGTTCCCTCGTTTTCCCGTTATCCCGGTATCCCATTTTCCTGTTACCTCTTTTTCTCTTCATCCCGTTATCCCGTTTTCCCGTTATTCTCGTTATCCCGTTATTCCGTTTTCCTGTTACCCCTTTTTTGTCTCTATCCCGTTATCCCGTTTTCCCGTTATTCCCGTTATCCCGTTATTCCCTTATCCTGTCATCCCGTTATCCCATTTTCCCGTTTTTTCGTTATCCCGTTATCCCATTCCCTCATTTTCCTGTTACCGCTTCTTTTCTTCATCCCGTTATGCCCTCATCCTGTCATCCCGTTATTCACGTTATCCCGTTATCCCGTTCTTACTCAATCCAGTCAACAGATACCGCCATCTGTTAGAATCGTTGGGAGCTAACAGATAATTAACAAACAAATAATTTGCAATAAAATAATAGTGCGGCTATAAATTGAGATGTGAGCTATCCTGTCTTTCAAGTTAGATCAAACTGCACACCTATAATAATATATATAAATTACGCGTCACGTTGTTTGTCCGCGATGGACTCCCAAACTATTATTCAAGGGAAACGGTAGGAGAACACCAGTCATGGGGTCCGCCATGCTTTTCTACACAGATGCCATTTGTAAAAAAACATGGCGACCTCCATGATTGATTCTCTACCATATGAATTTAATTCATACTCCAGTCTAAATAACACATACTGACATAAACACGTAGAACGCTTGGAACTCGGAACTGGAGCAAGATATAGATAAACTGACTATCCCACTACACAGGAGCATACATATGGAAAATGCTTAGTAGACGATAGTGGGGACGCTACGAAGCATCGCACAAAGAGGAGACCGAGAACGTGTATCGAGTTTGAAATCACAACGATTCTAAAGAAGTTTCACTTCAATAAACAAATAATTTGCAATAAAATAATATTGCGGCTGTAAATTGAGATGTGAGCTATCCTATCTTTCAAGTAAGATCAAACTGCACACCGTGTGCAAATGTGATTGGAATGGGTTGAGTAGTTTAGGAGTCCATCGCGGACAAACAACGTGACGCCTAATTTATATATATTAAGATGTTGATCTCAATATTGTTTCTGATTTTTCACAACTTTTTTAAATAATTTTTTTTTATAATGTCAAAAATGAGGGTAGTTTACTTCTAATCAAGCTTTATATTTTTTTGTTCTCCTCTGTACAGCGTTTAGAAATCAAATACAAGTTTTCCGCGATGCACCAATTTTTATCAGGTATAAAATTTTCTAACAAATGGATAATAAAAAAAAGTTTCCCATATGGTACAAACTTTTGACACTCACTGTATAATGATTGCACCCATTCAGGACTGGAAGAAGCAACACACACAAGTGCAAATTTATAATTATGCCAAGGCATCTCAACGGTTTTTTTCCCATTGAGAAATTACACTATTCTCCATATCACCCCTTTTGAAGGTTCCGTTCAAACATTGACTCCGGGTCGCGACCCATATTTTCCACCCATCGGCTGAATAGGCTCTTATAAGGGAGAATGTCAGGTGGATTTCATTCTTTTGTTGGATCTGAATGCGCACCGCCCACAGCAATCAAACTCTGTTCAAAGATTCAAAGCAGCCTTTCAATTCCACATGAATACGCGGAAGAAGAGTCAAGAGAGGTTAATTTTAAATTTTTGACGAATCCATTCACCCGCTGTATGGGAGTCATGTTTTCAAACAAAAGCCCGCAATTTACTCGCAGAAAAGCTGTTTGTTGACTGTATTCACTTTCGAGTGGATCTGATACATTTGAAAGAACACGGGAACAATGGGGGGAGTTTGGAAAGGAGTTTCAAGCTCACAAGTCTTTTTTTATGGGAGTGATAGAATCGTGTTTACCGGAAGGCCGTTGATAAAAAATGGAATTCGATTCACAACTAACTAACAATTGACTGAACTATCATCAGTGAAATCGGTCTTGAAATTTGTACAAATAATTGAATGAAAAAACCTTTTTGAAAACACGCTTGAATTCAAATGCTCTAAAGAGTAAAAAATAATTGCTTTGGAGTTATAGATTCAAGAGCTTGTCGCGCAAAGTTTCCAGTTCGACTACAAAAGCGACAAACTTTCGAATCTATAACTCACGGAATAACCTACGTCGCACATCCAACGGAACTATTTTTTACTTTTTAGCTCATTTGAAAGAAAGCTCGTCTTTAAAAAGATTTTTTTTTATAATTATTTTATTTTGTGCTCTTCAGTTAGTACGTCTTAATCTATGCATTTATGTTGATGCATCGTCATTATAAAGCCTTTGTCCTGTTTCTGAGCTATCTATTTCTTCAATGAGGAGGTCATCTGAAGTTCAACTCATCTGCATCTTGAATTCATGAATTCTGACAATAAATTCATAATCTCCGATCCCGAAAACCAATTTTGAACAGAATCGGACCATAATCACAGAGATCGTCCACCATAATGGAGCCGCCATTTTGAATTCATGAAGTTTGACAAAAAATTCATATCTTCGACCCGGAAAACCCCCATATACAAATTTTGAATCGAATCGGACCATAATTTCAAAACTCGTCCGCATCTTGGAGCCGCCATCTTGAATTTGTGAATTTTGGATGAACATTCATTATCACCGATCCCGAAAACCCCCACATACCAATTTTGAATGGAATCGGGCCATAATCACAGAGGTCGTCGGCCAACTTGGAGCCGCCATTTTTACTTTATGATTTTTGAGGAAAAATTCATAATCTTCGATGACAACCCATACATACCAATTTTGAGTCGGATCTGGCCATAAACACGAATATCGTTCGCCATATTAGAGGCGCCATTTTGGTATTTTCTTTAACGAAAATTCCATAATGATAATAATATTTATTCATCTGCTCACTATATAAACAATAGACAATAAATTGTACAGACTGTGGATAATAAATTTTTACATTTTACATTCAAATATGGGCGGATATGTGAACAAATAAATAAAGGAATACACCATACAGTGCGCGTTGACATTATGGAACAAATTCGATATTTCGCAAGCCATGTACTTTTGACAAAAATCCTAAAATAGGTCGATTTTTATTTTAAAAAGCCGATTTTTTTATGTATATACTAAAGAGGTTATGTCACTGGTTTTGACATGGTGACGTAATCGGTAATTTTTTTAAATTGGAATAGATGTCTTTTGATACCCCATCTGAAAGGCCTTTCAATACTGCATTCAATGATAATAATTTATCATATATTTGAACAAAAATTAATATTTTATTTCAATAAGAGAATAACTTTATATCCAACAAAATAGAACAGTTAAAAAAGATGTTCGAAATGCCATTCACCAGTCTTTTGATAATAAGCAAATCTACGGACACATTCCTCTTGCACATTGCGAATAACTTCCGGAGTAATTCTGTTAATTTCGATCCTAATTCGATATTTCAACTCTTGTAGACTTTGCAGCCTATCTACATAGACCTTCGATTTCAAATAACCCCACAAGAAAAAATCCAGGGGCGTAAGATCTGGAGCCACTCTATCGGTCCGCTTCTACCAATCCACCACCTAGGAAAACAGTTATTCAAAAACTCGCGAACATCACGTGCATAGTGCGGGGGTGCACCATCTTGTTGCAACCAAATACTTCCATTTGGTGAGTTAGGATTGTTGGCGTTTGGAAAAATATATTTTTATCATTATTACATTATGATTTTGAAATTCTTGTATTGTCATCGGTCCTTGATATGTGTGACAAATTTCAGATTATTCGGAAGATTGGAAGTGGGTGAATATTTATTTCCAAGATTTTATTACATTGTGAGTTATTTAGTTACAAGTCAAGATAATAAAAGCGTGTTGAAAAAATTTACTTTTTTGAGCCAAGGCTCTAATCCCTTAGACTGCCCTGGCAGTGCTCTACTACACCAATGGATACTTTCCAAATTTAAATAGTTAGCTATTTCCTAGTCTAAAATGGAAACAAAAGACAATCACAAATTAATGCCATAATAGGCAAGTTAGTGTCAAACAAATGTCAGTTGAAATATCAACAAATATTCTTCCCAAATTCTAAGTGAAAAGGTTCTGGAAGTGAACCATGGCTACTTTAAGTGAAACCCAACGCAAATAAATTTTTATTTTTATTGGATGCGGAGATAGAACCGGAACTCAGCAAGAGGTATGCGACTTGTTCAATGCGAAGTATCCAAATAGACCTATCAGTCGTTCAACAGTCAGTAAGATTGAGAAAAAATTCAGAGAAACTGGTCATGTCAAACATATTCCGAATGCTGAACGTCCTAAAATAGAAGAAAACGTGAAACTTGATGTTCTATTGGGTGTAGAGAATAATCCTCACAATACTTCACGACAAATTGCAGCAGACCTTGACATATCCCAAAGTTCTGTATTACGTATTCTAAAAGCAGAAAAGTACCATCCATACAAAGTACAGCTACCATCCCGATCGCCGTGTGGAGTTCTGTGAAATAATGCAGGATTTGTGTAACCGCAATCCACGTTTTATAAAACGAATTCTGTTTTCCGATGAGGCTACGTTTTGCCTAAATTTTCAGTAAATCGTCAGAATTGCAGATATTGGAGTAGGAATAATCCTCACTGGATGATGGACTGGCATACTCAATACCTTCAGAAAGTCAATGTTTGGGCAGGGATAATAAACGACAGGATTATTGGCCCGTATTTTTTCGAAGGAAATCTCACAGGGGAGCGTTACTTGGAATTTTTAAGAAATGAACTCATACCTAGCCTTGCCGATATTTTTCCAAACGCCAACAATCCTAACTCACCAAATGAAAGAATTTGGTTGCAACAAGATGGTGCACCCCCGCACTATGCACGTGATGTTCGCGAGTTTTTGAATAACTGTTTTCCTAGGAGGTGGATTAGTAGACGTGGCCCCCTAGATCTCCAGATCTTACGCCCCTGGATTTTTCTTGTGGGGTTATTTGAAATCGAAGGTCTATGAAGATAGGCCCCAAAATCTACAAGAGTTGAAAAATCGAATTAGGATCGAAATTAACAGAATTACTCCGGAAGTTATTCGCAATGTGCAAGAGGAATGTGTCCGTAGATTTGCTTATTGTCAAAACACTGGTGGATGGCATTTTGCACATCTCATTTAACTGTTCTATTTTGTTGGATATAAAGTTATTCTCTTATTGAAATAAAATATTAATTTTTGTTCACCCTGTGAAAAAGTATCTAATTAATTATTATCATTGAATGCAGTATTGAAAGGCCTTTCAGATGAGGTATCACAAGACATCTATTCCAATTGAAAAAAATTACCGATCACGTCACCATGTCAAAACCAGTGACATAACCTCTTTAGAATATACATAAAAAAATCGGCATTTTAAAATAAAAATCGACCTATTTCAGGATTTTTGTCAAAAGTACATGGCTTGCGAAATATCGAATTTGTTCCATAATTTTGACGCGCACTGTATAAGGCATGGCCTTGAATGGTGTCAAGTTATACACATTCTACCTGAGATTTGTCCCTATTCATAGTACTCATAATGTGGGGGTTCATTAAGAAAAATCAGCGATTTGTGAATAATGACTCTCCATCAAATATTACTTATTATGTGCTCTTTATAGGTTATCCTTAACGAATTATAAACATATAATTATAAAAATAAATAATATATAAATAAAAATAAATAATATATAAAAATAAGCAATTCCAACAAACTCTTGAGTTGCAAAAACATCTAACAAAACTAATCTGCCTATAGTGTGCCTATAGTTATTAATTATATTACTTTAATATTGGAATGGTAATTATTTCTCACATCAATGAAGTCGTGTACTTGCGATCGAGGAATTTGGAATATCCATTTCTTCACTTTTGTCTTCAATAATTTATCTGAATTTATATTTTTCATTTCAATCGTCAGAAGATTATAAAGTTTAGGTCCCAGATAGGTATGACATCTAAGTGCAATATTTTTTTCAGGTTTTGGGATAACTGACGAAAGTTTTTTGTATCTCGTATCGTATTCATGCTTAATAGGAATTAAGGTATGTTTTTGTTGATGTTGTTTAATAGGGATGTTATAGCAGAATAATTGGCGAGGATCTAAAATTTGTGATTCTGTATATAGTATATTGGATGGATAATCTCTCGTTTTTTTTGTAGATGATTTTCAATAAAAAATTCTGCATTCTTTCTATTCTTTGAATGAATGTGATTGCAGCACCACCCCATGCTTACTACTCCATATGTTAGATGTGATTCACATAATGCGTAATATAGAGTTTTGAGGTATTGTATTCTGAAGATTGATGAGAAGTATTTAAATTTATAAATCAGATACCTTAATTTTTTCACTAGGCTGTTTATATGTAGCTCCCATTTTAGATAATTGTCAATAATGACTCCAAGGTATTTTATTTTGTCTACGGCCGATATTTCGAAAGAGTTATTTTGATGTGAGATTGTGAGATTTTTGTAAGACGGAAGATATTTAGAATAAGATGTGAAGGGTATGAAGAATGTTTTGCCAAAATTGATAGTAAGAAGTTTCTTATCAAGCCATTTCAATATTTTTGGGAAGCCATTCTCAACTTTGGCCTTGAGTTTATCCCAGGAGAAATCTTTATAGAATATCACCGTGTCATCGGCAAATGTTATGAATTTTCCCTCAGAAGGAATTTTGAATAATGCAAGGGAACTATGGACCCCTGCCAAATTTCACGTTAATCGGGCTAGAAGTGTGTCAAATTCAACTTGTAAGATTCGATTAGAGACAGACAGACAGACACCGGGACAGGTGAAACTGAATAAAAGCTCATAAAAATATAAATATCGGCTTTTTGTTATAATCACACAGGCATATAAAATATGTGATGTGTTTATGGTATTTTTCATTCCCAGTTGAATGAATTCATCTTCAACTCAGAATATGGGGTTCGTTCAAAATCGTACATATTATAATGTTGAATTATGAAGGAAAACAGAAAGATACATGATTATGATCCCCGGTATAAAGTTTATGGTGGACCAAGAAGAGTGGAAACTCTTCGCCCCGTAAAAACCACCTCATTGCATAAATTACCGTTAACCACCGCAGATAACTTTTTTGGGTTCGAGGTTGGCAGAAAAATGCAGCTCGAAAAAAAAGGCGTCGGATGAAAGCCCACCGGAATAAAAACCGCCAAAAAAAATCGTCGTATGATAAAATATCAACGATAAATATGTGAAGGTGAATGTCATGAGACTAGATAGGACTTCATATTGAAATATTGAGAAATCCTTCCAAGAGTGTGGGAGGTTATTTCGAGCATATCTACGAATAAAAATTCGATATAGATAATATAGTACATTTTCTTCCAAATGTTTCTCTGATTAGTAATAATTTCTGGAACTTGAATGCGAGTTCACCCCGACTTTGTACCTCAGATAAGCCCGCTGTCCAATAACTCATTAGCCTCTGGAAAGACGTATTGAAGACACATTCCCGAAGCCATTTCAAATATTTGCAGAAGTTTCTGAAGTAGATGAGAACGTTAGAAGTAGAATACCATTAGAGAAACATGCCGAATGTACGTTACAGAAGTCACAAAGCCAGTGGAAATCCAACTTCGTTGCAGGATTCAAAAATTGAAGGTGTATTACATAATGGTCGGCATTTTCGGTCAAAGCGGCAAACCTATCATGTTTTGCTCGGGTTTATCAGCCCATCCAACTGAACATGGATATACTGTACCCCCTGATACTTCTGGAAAAATGTACCGAACACCACAATAATTTCATATTGTAGTTTTTTACGCAGAGGTAACTCAGCCACTTCAGTTATTTTAATTCTCGCGGTCAAAATAAGTGTGCAACGAAGTTACTATTTCACCGTTTCCATAAGCAAATGAAAGCCTGAAAAAATTAATAAAGTCACAATTCGCTTATTTAAAGTCATAAAACTATATAACTTTGAGTTAGACTCAGCGAACTGCAACTATTCGAATCCTCATTTTGATACCGTCACGCCGACGCCACGACGCGTGTATATAGAACATACGCGGTTGTTATCTGCGCGAGCTAGCGAATCGTAGAGCACGTTTGCATCGAACCAATCCGTGCTGTAAATAAACGTCGCAAAAAAATTCCGCCGGCAGCCCAAGAAAGCAGATTGTTGATAGAAAGCGTCCGTGGCCATCGACGTCATCCTGCGTACGACATATGATGGATAGCAAACCTGCCGTAAATACGAGAAATAAAATTCAAGTCGTGATGCAGTTCGTGAACAAGCAAGTTGAGTAGAAGCAGAGGAGCCGACCTGTCATCGGAGACGAGAACCCCCGAACTCATTGCCGAAGCGGTGTTGGAAGAAATTTCACAGGTGTGGTGAATATAATGTTCAGAATATAATTCGTATAATATTTCCCAAAATCGGGACGCACATGAACGTCATGTACCCGGTAAAGAAGGAGCAGTAAAATAGGGGGAAACCAACTAGGAATCATTTCAGAACGCATTGGAAGTATTAGTATATCCTGAGCCCGATCCGAAGTGTCACGCGCGCGACAGCCTGAACCTTTAGTGAACCAGTGGTACCGAGTTTGTGGAAATTAATCATTGTTTTTTGGAGCTTTGTACTGCCACCGAGACTTCTGTTACCCGCATGAGCTTCTGGCTGCGGAAATAAGCTGGTAGATCTGAAAGTTGCACACCCCTCTCCGCTTGTCACCTTAATGTTTGTTTATCACGCATAGTGCTCAACCCGGCCGTCAGACAATTTACCTATATTGCTCCCTGCATGATTACTCGCCCTGTATAGAAGTTGACGATGGCCGTGAGCCTTTCTGTTTGTACATAAGTTCATTTGGTAATATAAATATGGAACCTGTTGTGGAAATTGACTATTACTTTATTAACCTGACTTATAACTCTGTGTAGAATCATCTAGTGTGCAGTCAACACCCAGGTATTCAGCTCAGTCAAGGGCGAGTGAAGTCTGCCCTTCTGGCCCTGTTGGACTCCGTGCAGACTATAGTGACCCCTGGAGTGTTTTATTCCTTCACTGAAACTGCCCGGAGTAGCATAGTTTCCACTATAGCGCAAGGTGGCGCCCGAGACAAATTCGAAACAGTAACAGGCGCCAAAGTTTGCTTCTGGGGGCAAAAGACCCTTTCAAGTGTCAAGCTCTATAGGTT